>OY804576.1:98018598-98565696 GCA_963680875.1 Bathymodiolus brooksi
ATGTAGATAAGAATACCTTTTAATTGTTATATCTTTATATTATAGTTTGATTTAGTTTTCCAATTGTTTTTATCTTTTTATCACCTCAACACACATTTTTCGTTAGTTAATAAGGGTTGAGTACAAATTAATTATCTATTTGTCTTTATTTTAGCTCCACGTGATGAATACTAATAAGGTTAAATGTTTTAAATAAGATAGGAACGAAATTAAAAAAAATAATAATTGAGCTATATATCCATATCAAATATATTGAATTTTGTGTTCATTTTGATTCTATATTAGGGACCGACCATTTAACTTGAAGGGGGGGGGGGGTTATGGTTTTTTGTTTCGTTCAAAATATTTTTTTCGGACAACACAAGCGTTAGAATATTTATTTTTTTTGTCGCGCAAAGCGCGAATTTTGTTTCCAGTATTTAACATTAGGTTATATGACAAAAACTCTGAATCACATTATTTTTTTTTTCCTCCACCAATATCAGAATATTTTTTTCAGCAACATTGGGAATCAGAATATTTTTTTAGAAAAATACCATAACCCCCCCCCCCCCCCCCCCCCCCCCCCTTTCAAGTTAAATGGTCGTTCCCTTAGAATATTGTTTTACAATTTAAGCTCTTTCGTGTGTTTTTGCTCTTCGTAGAAATCCCAATGAAAGAGGATAGCCTTGACGCACTTCTTTAATCAATTTAAAGAATTCAGTCAGTATTTAGTATTTTTGAATTTTTATTTCGGCATTTTTTTAAACGATTGATGATAAGTACTATATTCTACATTAACGACAAAACTACTGAATTTATCTCAAATGACGTTGTTTGAAATAAATAATTGCTACCAAAGAGAAGTCTTCCGGGTTGTAGAGACACATAACATAGTGTTAGCATTATTGAAGTGTACACGGATAGTGACATAATTTGACCAGCTATATAAAGATTGTGGCCGGTCAGTAGACCACATTCATTTGGAACTACCAAATATACGTAAGTACATATTTGTTTTATCTTAAAAAAAGCTAATTTTCGAGTATAATATTCAAACAAACAGAAAACGTTTTCTTCTTTTATAATTTAGGGAAAATGACTATAAATAGCAATTGTATTCATCTAAATGTTGACTAAATATAGCTTAGTGGATTTCTTTTAACTTATTAAATTGACTTTCCTAATTTTAGAAATGACCATCAACGAGGTTCTGGAATTTATCGTCGTTGTATATCATTATAACTATTCTCCTCAGCTGGATTTAGTTATAGATTCAGTTACTTAATATTTGTTCGCTGCTCTTCAATATTTGGTGTTTATATTTAGCTTTCCAAAAGTATTTGGTTGAGCGCTATAGACAAAATTAAATGCAAAACTTTTCATCTGGTGCATCAATTTGATTTAGCCAACAGAATAATATCATTAATAATAATAATAATAATTAGTACTTTCATATGTGCTAGAAAGTAACATAGTCGACATATTTTGTATTTCATGTGTTGCAGATCAACAATAACATTAAACCATTATACTTTTGCAAAAAAGTCATTCCATTGATTTAATTATCTATAAATGAATTGATTTCATTTGTTTCCTTGAATTTCAGCAACATGAAAATAATCCTTGCCGTTGTCGCTACCATAGCTTTAGCTGCTGTTGTATCAGCCGGTGGATATGGTAAAGGATACGGAGGTAAAATAGTTATTTTATGATACATCTATATATACATCAATACATAGTATTTTATAAGCAACTGAATGTAAGATAATTTGTTGTTTTAATTAAAGGGGAAAGAAACCAAACATAAATTTCCATTATTCTACCTCACACCATATATTCCGGTTTCCTTGACCTATACCAAATAAGATTCGCTAACCACTCATATTCAAAATTAACCGAAGATATAAAGCAAAATTCTGGAACCGCAGCATTTTTAACATATCTATTTCTGAATGAAAAATGAAAGAGTATTTAGTGAGTTGTTAACGTTCTGAAATATATTCAGATTCAGAAAACAGTATTTTTCACTACATCAACTTAACACAAATAATATTCAAACATTATTAAACACGTTTAGATTACACATATATCTTGAATATCAGATTAAACATTGTAGACTATTACAGATAGTTCATCTGTTAACTATATTAAACAGTGTAGACTATTACAGATAGTTCATCTGTTAACTATATTAAACAGTGTAGACTATTACAGATAGTTCATCTGTTAACTATATTAAACATTGTAGAATGTTACAGATAGTTCATCTGTTAACTATATTAAACAGGGTAGACTATTACAGATAGTTCATCTGTTAACTATATTAAACAGTGTAGACTATTACAGATAGTTGATCTGTTAACTATATTAAACATTGTAGAATGTTACAGATAGTTGATCTGTTAACTATATTAAACATTGTAGAATGTTACAGATAGTTCATCTGTTAACTATATTAAACATTGTAGAATGTTACAGATAGTTCATCTGTTAACTATATTAAACAGTGTAGACTATTACAGATAGTTCATCTGTTAACTATATTAAACAGGGTAGACTATTACAGATAGTTCATCTGTTAACTATATTAAACAGTGTAGACTATTACAGATAGTTCATCTGTTAACTATATTAAATATTGTAGAATGTTACAGATAGTTCATCTGTTAACTATATTAAACATTGTAGAATGTTACAGATAGTTCATCTGTTAACTATATTAAACAGTGTAGACTATTACAGATAGTTCATCTGTTAACTATATTAAACAGTGTAGACTATTACAGATAGTTCATCTGTTAACTATATTAAACATTGTAGAATGTTACAGATAGTTCATCTGTTAACTATATTAAACAGTGTAGACTATTACAGACAGTTCATCTGTTAACTATATTAAACAGTGTAGACTATTACAGATAGTTCATCTGTTAACTATATTAAACATTGTAGAATGTTACAGATAGTTGATCTGTTAACTATATTAAACATTGTAGAATGTTACAGATAGTTCATCTGTTAACTATATTAAACATTGTAGAATGTTACAGATAGTTCATCTGTTAACTATATTAAACATTGTAGAATGTTACAGATAGTTCATCTGTTAACTATATTAAACATTGTAGAATGTTACAGATAGTTCATCTGTTAACTATATTAAACAGTGTAGACTGTTACAGATAGTTCATCTGTTAACTATATTAAACAGTGTAGAATGTTACAGATAGTTCATCTGTTAACTATATTAAACATTGTAGAATGTTACAGATAGTTCATCTGTTAACTATATTAAACAGTGTAGACTATTACAGATAGTTCATCTGTTAACTATATTAAACAGTGTAGACTATTACAGATAGTTCATCTGTTAACTATATTAAACATTGTAGAATGTTACAGATAGTTCATCTGTTAACTATATTAAACAGGGTAGACTATTACAGATAGTTCATCTGTTAACTATATTAAACATTAAACAATTATTGCCTTCAATGGATGTAAACATCCAGAATTGTTAACCTGATGGGGGTTGTTTTCCCGAGGGATTTAGCCCGAGGGAAACAACCCCTTGAGGGTTAACAATTCTGATGTTTACAATCCATTGAAGGCAATAACTGTTTTATTATACCGAACAACAGACCAAGAAGTGTGCATTTAAATAAATACATGTATTTAAGCAAAATGTGTGTTTAATAACTTTTGACAAATTTTTAACAAATGTTTAACTATTTCATGTTTATATTAAAGTTCACAACACAACCAGTGATATAGGGCACAAACCGGCCATCAGTAATATTTTCAACAGATTTAAAATGTGTGTTTAATAACTTCAAAAATTGCCTCGGACCAATACAACCTTCCTTGAGCCATTATGACTAACCTTGGACATATAACCGGTCCATTATAAAAACACCCACTTTTATTAACCAGTCAATTTCAATTTTAGGTAATCTTCATTCTTTTTGAAGAAGGCAATAGTATTGATCGAAATGGTAGACTATAATTGTTTTATCATTTTTCAATATTATTATTTAAATATTAAAGTTTTGAAATTTTATGAAAACTGAAATTTTTGAAAATTTTGAAATATTGATTTTTTTTTTGAAATTTTGATATCTTATGAAAATTTTAATTTTTTTTTTTAAATTTTTAAAATTTTTAATTTTTTGAAAATTTTTAACTTATTTTTTTTTATTATTGATTTTAGAATTTTACAATTTTATGAAAATTTAGAAATTTTATGAAATTTTTGAAAGAGTTGTTTCCCTTTTGAGGAACTCAATGGGTTGTTTACCGGGAAACAATAGGGTTGTTACCCGGTAAACAACTAGTTGTTTCCCGTTTGGGTTAATTTTCACAAAACATTAAAATTGTTTCAGGTCATGTGATTTAATTTAAGCCAATGAGAAGTTAGTGAGGTATAATAATGTAGAATGTTACAGATAGTTCATCTGTTAACTATATTAAACATTGTAGAATGTTACAGATAGTTCATCTGTTAACTATATTATTCATATTTCAGGACACGGAGGTGGTTTCATAGGTGGAAAGGGATACGGAAAAGGATATGGAGGTGGATACGGAGGTGGTTACGGAGGAGGATATGGAAGTGGATACGGAGGTGGATATGGAGGTGGATACGGAGGTGGATCATATTTAGGTGGAATTGATAGCTACAAAGGTATGGGAGGATATTATGGTGGATCAACTGGAGGAATGGGAGGTGGATATTATGGTGGATCAATGGGAGGAATTGGAGTTGGATCAATTGGAGGAGTGGGAGGCGGATATTACGGTGGATCAATGGGAGGAACGGGAGGTGGATATTATGGTGGATCAATGGGAGGAATGGGTGGTGGATATTACGGTGGATCACTTGGAGGAATGGGGGGTGGCTCTTATTACCAGTCAGGTGGAATTGGCAGCAGTATGGGTGGTTCTTATTACGCTGGGTCATCACCAGTTTATTAAGTTAGAACAATTAAGAACTTTTGAATGGAAATAATAGTTGTCAATGTAACCATTGATATTTTTGGAACAGTAACACATGTTTTATATGTGATGTACTTTTATAAGATCTAGAGATAAATAAACATGAAATGAACCTGTGTATATTTGTATGACACCATTTGCAATTTGTTAAAGTTTACAATGTATGTTGTCATAGTTGATTATATTGTCTATCATTACTAAGTAGTTTTTTTTTATTTCAAAGCATGGCTTTCGTCCACAAATTAAAAACAATTTGATTCAGCAATAGGTTGAACAATTTGAACTTAACATTAATTATGCATTACGATTTTCTGCAAAAGCCAATTTACATTTTCACATGTGCCCTTAATACCTTTCTTAATGATATAACATTTCAACATGCTGATGATGTACGTAATAAAAACGTAGATATCTAATTTAGTGTCCACGACGCGTTTCTGGAATACGGGTACGCTCAAAGTCAAAATATTAGAGAGCCAAAGCGAAATGTGTAGCATACAGCTGGAAAACAAATCGACTATTATATTGGTATTTGTTTTTGCTTCTCCACTCAGCACGCAACTTTAAGGAGAAAGAGCAAAAATCGGAATCATGATAATGTGTCTGAGTGCGGCGACATGTCTATCCGTGGACTGTTGTTTCAATGAGGTAGAACTATTAAAAAATAAACAAGGCTTGTTGGTCTAGTACAAAGATATAGCTAAAAAAAGTGCTGAGTTGGTGTTAAACAACAATCACGCACTCACCCTATATCTATTGATTACTTAGTATATAAAATCAACCTTATTAACTAACATGAATTATGACCACGACACTGAGCATAATAGAAACAAATCATTGTTAATATCTTTGTCGTATCACCTGCTTAAGCATTTAAACCAACAATGGACATGACTTTAATAGACATATCCGTTCATTTTCAGTTTATTTGTATTGACAAGATGGTCAAATAAAATATAGACAATATTTGATGTCTGTAATGATTACAATCCCCACAACAGTTGATCTCATTGTTCTCTTTTAATACTGAAAACCACATACAAACAGCTAAATGTCCAGAATAAGGAAAAATATGATGTTTGATGTTATAGAACTACCCCACGGTCCCCACCCGTATCCTAACAGAGACCCCCACAATATTCTGTAGACTGCGACTGTAGCCAGGTATTAGAAAAAGTGTCTACCTTTTCGTAGGCTGTTACTGTAGCCAGGTATTAGACCAAATGCCAACATTTCGTAGGCTGTGACTGTAGCCAGGTATTAGAAAAAGTGTCTACATTTTCGTAGGCTGTTACTGTAGCCAGGTATTAGACCAAATGCCAACATTTCGTAGGCTGTGACTGTAGCCAGGTATTAGAAAAAGTGTCTACCTTTTTGTAGGCTGTTACTGTAGCCAGGTATTAGACCAAATGCCAACATTTCGTAGGCTGTGACTGTAGCCAGGTATTAGACCAAGTGCCTAACATTTCGTAGGCTGTGACTGTAGCCAGGTATTGGACCAAGTGCTTAACATTTCGTGGGCTGTGACTGTAGCCAGGTATTAGACCAAGTGTCTAACATTTCGTAGGCTGTGACTGTAGCCAGGTATTAGACCAAGTGCTTAACATTTCGTAGGCTGTGACTAGCCAGGTATTGGAATAAGTGTTTAACATTTCATAGGCTGTGATTGTAGCCAAGTATTAGACCAAGTGCCTAACATTTCATAGGCTGTGACTGTAGCCAGGTATTAGACCAAGTGCCTAGCATTTCATAGGCTGTGACTGTATTCAGATATTAGACCAAGTGCCTAACATTTCACAGGCTGTGACTGTAGCCAGGTATTAGACCAAGTGTCTAACATATCATAGGCTGTGGCTGTAGCCAGGTATTAGACCAAGTGCTTAACATTTCGTAGGCTGTGACTGTAGCCAGGTATTAGACCAAGTGTCTAACATTTCGTAGACTGTGGCTGTAGCCAGGTATTAGACCAAGTGCCTAACATTTTGTAGGCTGTGACTGTAGCCAGGTATTAGACCAAGTGCCTAACATTTCGTAGACTGTGACTGTAGCCAGGTAATATACCAAGTGCCTAACATTTCGTAGGCTGTGACTGTAGCCAGGTATTAGACCAAATGCCTAACATTTCGTAGACTGTGACTGTAGCCAGGTATTAGACCAAGTGTCTAACATTTCGTAGGCTGTGACTGTAGCCAGGTATTAGACCAAATGCCAACATTTCGTAGGCTGTGACTGTAGCCAGGTATTAGACCAAGTGCCTAACATTTCGTAGGCTGTGACTGTAGCCAGGTATTGGACCAAGTGCTTAACATTTCGTGGGCTGTGACTGTAGCCAGGTATTAGACCAAGTGTCTAACATTTCGTAGGCTGTGACTGTAGCCAGGTATTAGACCAAGTGCTTAACATTTCGTAGGCTGTGACTAGCCAGGTATTGGAATAAGTGTTTAACATTTCATAGGCTGTGATTGTAGCCAAGTATTAGACCAAGTGCCTAACATTTCATAGGCTGTGACTGTAGCCAGGTATTAGACCAAGTGCCTAGCATTTCATAGGCTGTGACTGTATTCAGATATTAGACCAAGTGCCTAACATTTCACAGGCTGTGACTGTAGCCAGGTATTAGACCAAGTGTCTAACATATCATAGGCTGTGGCTGTAGCCAGGTATTAGACCAAGTGCTTAACATTTCGTAGGCTGTGACTGTAGCCAGGTATTAGACCAAGTGCCTAACATTTCGTAGACTGTGGCTGTAGCCAGGTATTAGACCAAATGCCTAACATTTTGTAGGCTGTGACTGTAGCCAGGTATTAGACCAAGTGCCTACCATTTCGTAGACTGTGACTGTAGCCAGGTAATATACCAAGTGCCTAACATTTCGTAGGCTGTGACTGTAGCCAGGTATTAGACCAAATGCCTAACATTTCGTAGACTGTGACTGTAGCCAGGTATTAGACCAAGTGTCTAACATTTCGTAGGCTGTGACTGTAGCCAGGTATTAGACCAAGTGCCTAACATTTCGTAGACTGTGACTGTAGCCAGGTATTAGACCAAGTGTCTAACATTTCGTAGGCTGTGACTGTAGCCAGGTATTAGACCAAGTGCCTAACATTTCGTAGGCTGTGACTGTAGCCAGGTATTGGAATAAGTGCTTAACATTTCATAGGCTGTGATTGTAGCCAGGTATTAGACCAAGTGCCTAACATTTCATAGGCTGTGACTGTAGCCAGGTATTAGACCAAGTGCCTGGCATTTCATAGGCTGTGACTGTATTCAGATATTAGACCAAGTGCCTAACATTTCATTGGCTGTGACTGTAGCTAGGTATTAGACCAAGTGTTTAACATTTCATAGGCTGTGGCTGTAGCCAGGTATTAGACCAAGTGCTTAACATTTCGTAGGCTGTGACTGTAGCCAGGTATTAGACCAAGTGCCTAACATTTCGTAGACTGTGACTGTAGCCAGATATTAGACCAAGTGCCTAACATTTTGTAGGCTGTGACTGTAGCCAGGTATTAGACCAAGTGCCTAACATTTCGTAGACTGTGACTGTAGCCAGGTAATATACCAAGTGCCTAACATTTCGTAGGCTGTGACTGTAGCCAGGTATTAGACCAAGTGCCTAACATTTCGTAGACTGTGACTGTAGCCAGGTATTAGACCAAGTGTCTAACCTTTCGTAGACTGTGACTGTAGCAAGGCATTGGACCAAGTGCTTAACATTTCGTAGACTGTGACGGCAGCCAGGTATTAGACCAAGTGCCTAACATTTCGTAGGCTGTGACTGTAGTCAGGTATAAGACCAAGTGCTTAACATTTCGTAGATTGTGACTGTAGCCAGGTATTAGACAAAGTATCTAGCCTTTCGTAGATATACTGGACTTAGCCTAATACTATTAGTTAGAGGATATGCCTAATTAATCAATTTGAATGGCATTGTCATTATTTTATCTTCTTTTTTTTATTGAAGAGCAAGGTAATTGTAGGTACGCGCTTAAAGTAATTTACATATGATATACCACTGATTGCCTAACTCGCATGTCCTCTTAAATGACTAAGTCCGTACTTTGTTCCTGTGAAATTAGGCTGTTGACCTTAATATACATATAAAAGGCAGAAAGTTAAAAGAAGTCTAGAAATATTGATATGAAAAATGATCAATATGGCGGACAGATTAAGTTAGGGTAAGACTTTGACGCGGAATAATATATGTATAGCCTCCAAATATACTGCAACACTTTTCACAGGTTAAAAAACATCATACAATATTGCTTTCCTTATTGCATAAAGCTAGGCTATAATTCAATGGAAAAAAAATCATACCCTTCAATGGTGCCGCCATGAAAAAAGAATTGTACACCTTTTCACTTTTACCAGGAAATAATACATTTCTCTGACGTCACACTATTGTTCGAACAGTGGATTATTTTTAAGAATCTACAGTTTATTCTTTTGTTCTTGAATATATGAACTTTAACCTTTTACTCTTTTAGGCTTAAAAACGTGTTATTCTTATTTTGGGACTTTCGTGTCTCGAACCCTTACCGGTCTCGTTAATTATTTTTAAGAATCTACAGCTGGAGTGTATTATCCATTACATAATGTAAATAGTAAAGGATACAACTGACCGTCAACCATACCATATAATGTGTAAAGCTGCATGAATTGGGAAATATAAGTGAACATATTCCTTCGCTATAAACTGAAAAAACATAAAAAGTCAAAACAATGTAAATTCTAAATGCAATAAAACAGCATGCAACATTTATTTGTCTATATGTACCCACAAATAAGTATATTGGACATTACAGCTGCTTCATTTAAAAAATTTGGCAATCGTGGTGTAATAATGTTTATCACTTAGGATAAACAGGTTTAATGAAAGCGACATAACCCGGAAAAAAGTCCGAGCAGTTCCGTCGCACTGTAACCTTTTTATGTGTGTACGTCACAACTTCCGTTGTATCAGTTTTATGCTAGCCGTCAGACATCACACGTTTTTGAAAAAACTTTTTGAAAATCCATTGCCACCTGGTCATCTATAGTCATGAGACCACAAAAACGACGTCGAAATCCTTCAAGCAAAGCTTCAATATCTACAGCAAGCACACCAAAGAAGGCGAAATCGTCAAAAAGGCCAGAAAAACCAAGTGAGACAGGCCATGCTGTGCCGCAGCATGATGTCGTCCCAAGGAATACCTTCCAGCGGGTAGAGGATGAACCATCAACCCATAGAACTTTACAAACGGGTAATCCCCACTAGAGTAATGGTTCCAGTGGAGGGAACGATCAACAATCGGGCCCGATTATGGAGGTACAGATAGGACCACGTGGCCCAGTGACCCACCCGGTTATCCCGGCAACAGATAAGAGACCACCACCTATAAATCATGGATCCAATTATCAACAGAATGTGAACCCGGGTATGTGTTACAGTTCAGATAGATCAAGCGATAATTTTATGGGAAATCTGGGGTCAATAGGTGGGGTCAGGTGTGTGAAAGTCCTGCTAGTCGGCCCAGTATGTTTGATTCCGTAAGCGCTCACATACCTTTAAAGATCAAAGAAAAGGTGTGGGCCGGGGAGTACATAGACGTGAGTCTTATGCTAAAATCTGGTAAAGATTTGGTGTATGATTCGCAGTTGAATGGTGAGCTAGTAGTTAAGGGGGGTCAACTAACTGTTCTTCAACAGAAGCATAACCAAATAAAAAATATTCACACCTGGACCTCAGCTTTTATCAATTTCATGAGTATTATGCTCGAGAAATGGCCAGACAAGGCACAAGTATATCTTAAATATATGCATGTTATTAGATTGGCGGCTTCGAGGGTGTCAAACTTGGGATGGGTTTCGTATGACGAACAATTTCGTCTACGGAAGGCCAGGGTTCCACAGTCATCGTGGGCCGATGTTGATGTAGAACTGTGGCTACTATATGTATCTGCCCCAGACGGCCCTTTCTTAACGGAGTGGGACAAAAACGAGCACAGGGATTTCAGCTCGGACATGTCCAAAAAGGGCATCCCTACTTGCTGGGGCTATAACAAAGGGCGTTGTACTTATGGGAATAATTGCAGGTTCATTCACAAATGCTCCGAGTGCTACGGAAACCACCCACTCTCGGCTTGTAGTAAATCATAATTCACTTTCTTGCAATTTTCAGTTATATACGTTGGGTCATTCGCCCATTTGTGTTAATGAGGTGGAAAAATCGCTGGAAAATTATTCATATAAAGACATTGCTTGTGAATTGAAAAAAGGTTTGAAATTTGGCTTTCCGTTAAATTATTCAGGACCGAGATCGCCGATAACCTCAAAGAATTTGAAAAGTGTTGCTGACATGCCAGAGCTTACCAAACAAAAAATTCAAAAGAATTAACAATGGGAAGACTTGCCGGGCCATTTTCAGTCCCCCCTTTTCCAACTTTACGTGTTTCTCGGTCTATTTATTTTTGCATGTAAAGTTGTTGCCCTGGGTAGGGCATTTAGTCGGCGCCTTATAAATGATACATGTAAGGTAACTAAATCTCACCACAGAATTAGGGTATCGCAAGAGATGCGAGAAGATCTGAAAGTTTGGTTATCCTTTTTATCGGATTACAATGGAAGTACAGTTATGCTAGATAGTGGTGCACCGATCGTCGGAAACATCGACTGGTCAGTCGGACGTCATCATGCGATCCGATGATCGATTATTATACCTTGTGGTCTATTCTTATTCCTAGTGCCTAAAATATATAGGCTACACTTTATTCTGGGGTTTTTGTTTTTTTGTTTTGTTTTTGTTTTTGTTCTCGTACTGACAAACATCTTGCAGTTTTGTCCCAGCGTACTTTTGACCCTCAGTCAATACACATATTTGGTCTAGTCTATTATTTATCTACTGCCCGGAATGGTCCATTTTATATCAGGTGTTACACATATGGAAACCAATGTTTTGTGTTGTTCTAAGTTAATGTTTACAAATGGAAAAATTGTAGTTTGTAAATATACCATACGATTTTATTCAGGCCTTTGCTTTTGTCAAACACATATTTGGACTAGTATATTTTTATTTTAATTTTTTCTACTGCCCAGAATAGTCCATTGGATGTCAGGTGTTACACGTGTGGAAAACGATCTTTTGTTTTGTTAATTAAAAATTATAATTTGTAAAAATACGATACGGTTTTGTTCAAATCATTTCTTTTGTCCAGCACACTCTTGAAATAAAGACTATCTGAGTAATTATAGTCGGTAAATACATTTAGTAGGTAATTGTTGCTGATGATCGATCATCGGTCGGTGTTGGTATAACGATCATCGATCTTGGGAATGTGACCGATTCCCATCGCTAATGCTAGATAATGTGTGGACTTCTAATGAGACAATTTGTTTGTTTACGGATAGCGCCGGCGGGAGAGATAAAGGGTTCGGCATTTATTTTCAGGGTAGATGGGCTCAAGGTTGTTGGCCAAAAGAATGGGCGGACAATGGGATCCTTGCTGATATTACGTTTTAGAATTATTTCCAGTTGTCATTTCGGTGTACATTTGGGGGAATACATTTAAAAAATAAACAAATTATTTTTAATGTTGATAATCAAGCAGTCGTAGCTATTATTAACAAAAAGCCTTCAAAATCCAACAGAGTTATGACCCTTGTCAAATCTTGTTTTACTGTCCTTACAATATAATATCATGTTAAAATAAAGCAATGGAAAAAGCTCGAAAACGAGTAAACCTTGCAGTCAAAAAATATTCGTCTTGGGCGTTGGAGGATACGTCATAAAGCATAATAATATGAGAGCCAGGGATATTAATCTTTTTAGAAATGATGGGATATGCACCTATCTGATATTGGAATCAATGTGTACTTGAACACAATACAAGGGGCTCTAGAAAGTTTCTTATCGTCCAACGGTCCAAGAATTTTCCCACTTCAGTATCAGAACTTAGACGTTTTTTGTTTTTTTTTTCCTTGTCCATTTCAGAAGTATTTGTGGGGGGGGGGGGGTCTTTTGGCGGTGAGCGGGTTTAGACCCACTCATCTGGCGGGATCTGACAAGACGACTGTTGGTCGTAATCCTACAATTGTACGTGAGCTCATATTTTGGTATACTTTCTTGTGGTACCACAAGTAGGTAAGGTGTATATATAATTTAGTCAATTGGCATTCTCACGTTTACCGGAGAGGCCAGTTCCTGAACTGATACCAGTTTGGAACTCAGGTTGGACTCCTTTGAAAAAACCAGGGAGTAGGTTGTAAATGTGTGCTTCGTATCGGGGTTTATGACCTTCTTTAACTCTCTACTAAGGTGACGTGGAGGTTTTTAGCATTCATTGGTACCAGTGAGGCACAGGCTTGCCCAAACGATTACTGGCGGTCTGTTCGTCTTGTCAGATCCAGTCTTTGTTATTTTAACTGTGGCCGTATTATCCACTTAAATGTTTGTTTCATCCATATCTCTGCGTAACTTATACTAGTAATTAATTAGACATGAAGTGATTTCGTAATCCCGTCCGTCCGTCTGTCCGTCTCTTGTTACAAGTCTTTCATTAATAATGTTTATCACTTAGGATAAACAGGTTTAATGAAAGCGACATAACCCGGAAAAAAGTCCGAGCAGTTCCGTCGCACTGTAACCTTTTTATGTGTGTACGTCACAACTTCCGTTGTATCAGTTTTATGCTAGCCGTCAGACATCACACGTTTTTGAACCCACCCACCCTCTCCCTAAATTGCTAGATAGAAAGATTCTGCTGCTCTTTGTTATATTTTTCAGGATTTGTACTATTACTTGTCTGGAGCTGCAATTGAGATATCAGATGTGAAGTGTACAGACTTGATATACATCCGGACTTTACCCGTAGTACATGTGCAGCTCTTCCGGACAGTGTACAGTATTTTTGTGAATTGTTTCCGTGATTTAAGAATTTATAAAAAAAAAAAACCAAAACAATTGCGAGTTGATGTGGGAGTTTCAGAAACTGTAACTAAGCACTGTTTAATTACTTATAATGTTTGATTTGTTTTAATATGTATCTGTATTTTATAAATGTACTTACTTTAATAAAATTTGTCACAGTTCAATAGGGGCGGGATCTGACAAGACGACTGTTGGTCGTAATCCTACAATTGTACGTGAGCTCATATTTTGGTATACTTTCTTGTGGTACCACAAGTAGGTAAGGTGTATATATAATTTAGTCAATTGGCATTCTCACGTTTACCGGAGAGGCCAGTTCCTGAACTGGTACCAGTTTGGAACTCAGGTTGGACTCCTTTGAAAAAACCAGGGAGTAGGTTGTAAATGTGTGCTTCGTATCGGGGTTTATGACCTTCTTTAACTCCCCACTAAGGTGACGTGGAGGTTTTTAGCATTCATTGGTACCAGTGAGGCACAGGCTTGCCCAAACGATTACTGGCGGTCTGTTCGTCTTGTCAGATCCAGTCTTTGTTATTTTAAATGTGGCCGTATTATCCACTTAAATGTTTGTTTCATCTATATCTCTGCGTAAATTATACTAGTAATTAATTAGACATGAAGTGATTTCGTAATCCCGTCTGTCCGTCTCTTGTTACAAGTCTTTCATTAACCTTTATTTATGCACATACCCTAGATCAAATCAGATATAGATACAGTCATATCCACTTGCATGACCGCATCATTTAACTAAGAGGGGAAGTTTGTTGCTTATAAAACAAGTTTAGCTCTACCACAAACGGAATATATATTTGGTCATTTGTAACGGTTAACCAAGTCATGATTACGACCGCAAAACGTTCGAAGTGATGAGTTCAACATAACCACTAGGTACCCTTGTAATAAAAAAATAAAAAATAATTAAAAAAATAAAAATAAAATAAGACATTCAAACACATACAAATCGTAGTTACCTTTCTTTGTCTATAGTCGTGTATTAATTTTAATATTAGGTTAGCTGCTAAATAATTACATTACAATGATGCTACATTAGAATACACAAGGGTTTAGTGACCGTTTACACATATACTTGGTGCGACATGTAGCATATCAAAAACTCTAATTTTTATATTTCTTCGTGGTATTATAATTACAATGATTAGAATAGGTACGTATATTCTAGTAATAGAAAGAGGAACTTATATTGGGCTTCATACAGATGAAGGATAGTGTTTACACATTATGCACATTGTTTATTGAAGACGAAGTTTATTTTTTGATAGGAAAATATCTTAAACTTGCACATTTGTGAGCTATGATATTGCATAAAGTATAACAGAAATATTTTAAAACAATTAAGAATGTATATGATAATTCTTTATTTTTATGGTGTATGTCTACAGAAGACTTGTCTTTTTATAAAAATGTTTAAGCACTATGAATACATTATCCCAGGCTAATATTTAAAAAAAAACTATCTAATGCTGGTGTGAAATCTTAATTCTGTCATCCATATTTATTCAATATGTACAAGATATATGACATTTATATGAAACATACCCCATGAGTTGCGATATTCAGAAATTTCATTAGGTTGCTGTGGTTGCTGTGCTTGTTGTATTTTTACTCCAGTAGTTGTGATATTCAGAAATTTCATTAGGTTCCTGTGCTTGCTGTGCTTGTAGTATTTTTACTCCAGTAGTTGTGAGATTCATAAATTTCATTAGGTTGCTGTGGTTGCTGTGTTTGTTGTATTTTTACTCCAGTAGTTGTGATATTCAGAAATTTCATTAGGTTCCTGTGCTTGCTGTGCTTGTAGTATTTTTACTCCAGTAGTTGTGAGATTCATAAATTTCATTAGGTTGCTGTGGTTGCTGTGTTTGTTGTATTTTTACTCCAGTAGTTGTGATATTCAGAAATTTCATTAGGTTCCTGTGCTTGCTGTGCTTGTAGTATTTTTACTCCAGTAGTTGTGATATTCAGAAATTTCATTAGGTTCCTGTGCTTGCTGTGCTGGTAGTATTTTTACTCCAGTAGTTGTGAGATTCATAAATTTCATTAGGTTGCTGTGTTTGTTGTATTTTTACTCCAGTAGTTGTGATATTCAGAAATTTCATTAGGTTCCTGTGCTTGCTGTGCTTGTAGTATTTTTACTCCAGTAGTTGTGAGATTCATAAATTTCATTAGGTTGCTGTGGTTGCTGTGTTTGTTGTATTTTTACTCCAGTGGTTGTGATATTCAGAAATTTCATTAGGTTCCTGTGCTTGTAGTATTTTTACTCCAGTAGTTGTGAGATTCAGAAATTTCACTAGGTTGCTGTGCTTGTTGTATTTTTACTCCAGTAGTTGTGATATTCAGAAATTTCATTCGGTTGCTGTGCTTGCTGTGTTTGTTGTATTTTTACTCCAGTAGTTGTGATATTAAGAAATTTCATTAGGTTCCTGTGCTTGCTGTGCTTGTTGTATGTTTACTCCAGTAGTTGTGATATTCAGAAATTTCATTAGGTTCCTGTGCTTGCTGTGCTTGTAGTATTTTTACTCCAGTAGTTGTGATATTCAGAAATTTCATTAGGTTGCTGTGCTTGTTGTATTTTTACTCCAGTAGTTGTGATATTTAGAAATTTCATTAGGTTCCTGTGCTTGCTGTGCTTGTAATATTTTTACTCCAGTAGTTGTGATATTCAGAAATTTCATTAGATTCCTGTGCTTGCTGTTCTTGTTGTATGTTTACTCCAGTAGTTGTGATATTCAGAAATTTCATTAGGTTCCTGTGCTTGCTGTGCTTGTAGTATTTTTACTCCAGTAGTTGTGATATTCAGAAATTTCATTAGGTTGCTGTGCTTGTATTTTTAATCCAGCAGTTGTGATATTTAGAAATTTCATTAGGTTCCTGTGCTTGCTGTGCTTGTAATATTTTTACTCCAGTAGTTGTGATATTCAGAAATTTCATTAGGTTGCTGTGCTTGTTGTATTTTTACTCCAGTAGTTGTGATATTTAGAAATTTCATTAGGTTCCTGTGCTTGCTGTGCTTGTAGTATTTTTACTCCAGTAGTTGTGAGATTCATAAATTTCATTAGGTTGCTGTGGTTGCTGTGTTTGTTGTATTTTTACTCCAGTAGTTGTGATATTCAGAAATTTCATTAGGTTGCTGTGGTTGCTGTGTTTGTTGTATTTTTACTCCAGTAGTTGTGATATTCAGAAATTTCATTAGGTTGCTGTGGTTGCTGTGTTTGTTGTATTTTTACTCCAGTAGTTGTGATATTCAAAAATTTCATTAGGTTCCTGTGCTTAATGTGCTTGTATTTTTACTCCAGTAGTTGTGAGATTCATAAATTTCATTAGGTTGCTGTGCTTGTTGTATTTTTACTCCAGTAGTTGTGATATTCAGAAATTTCATTCGGTTGCTGTGCTTGTTGTATTTTTACTCCAGTAGTTGTGATATTCAGAAATTTCATTAGGTTGCTGTGCTTGTAGTATTTTTACTCCAGTAGTTGTGATATTCATAAATTTCATTAGGTTGCTGTGGTTGCTGTGTTTGTTGTATTTTTACTCCAGTAGTTGTGATATTCAGAAATTTCATTAGGTTCCTGTGCTTGTAGTATTTTTACTCCAGTAGTTGTGATATTCAGAAATTTCATTAGGTTGCTGTGCTTGTTGTATTTTTACTCCAGTAGTGGTGATATTTAGAAATTTCATTAGGTTCCTGTGCTTGCTGTGCTTGTAATATTTTTACTCCAGTAGTTGTGATATTCAGAAATTTCATTAGATTCCTGTGCTTGCTGTTCTTGTTGTATGTTTACTCCAGTAGTTGTGATATTCAGAAATTTCATTAGGTTCCTGTGCTTGCTGTGCTTGTAGTATTTTTACTCCAGTAGTTGTGATATTCAGAAATTTCATTAGGTTGCTGTGCTTGTATTTTTAATCCAGCAGTTGTGATATTTAGAAATTTCATTAGGTTGCTGTGCTTGTTGTATTTTTACTCCAGTAGTTGTGATATTCAGAAATTTCATTCGGTTGCTGTGCTTGTTGTATTTTTACTCCAGTAGTTGTGATATTCAGAAATTTCATTAGGTTCCTGTGCTTGCTGTGCTTGTAGTATTTTTACTCCAGTAGTTGTGATATTCATAAATTTCATTAGGTTGCTGTGGTTGCTGTGTTTGTTGTATTTTTACTCCAGTAGTTGTGATATTCAGAAATTTCATTAGGTTCCTGTGCTTGTAGTATTTTTACTCCAGTAGTTGTGAGATTCAGAAATTTCACTAGGTTGCTGTGCTTGTTGTATTTTTACTCCAGTAGTTGTGATATTCAGAAATTTCATTCGGTTGCTGTGCTTGCTGTGTTTGTTGTATTTTTACTCCAGTAGTTGTGATATTAAGAAATTTCATTAGGTTCCTGTGCTTGCTGTGCTTGCTGTGCTTGTTGTATGTTTACTCCAGTAGTTGTGATATTCAGAAATTTCATTAGGTTCCTGTGCTTGCTGTGCTTGTAGTATTTTTACTCCAGTAGTTGTGATATTCAGAAATTTCATTAGGTTGCTGTGCTTGTTGTATTTTTACTCCAGTAGTTGTGATATTTAGAAATTTCATTAGGTTCCTGTGCTTGCTGTGCTTGTAATATTTTTACTCCAGTAGTTGTGATATTCAGAAATTTCATTAGATTCCTGTGCTTGCTGTTCTTGTTGTATGTTTACTCCAGTAGTTGTGATATTCAGAAATTTCATTAGGTTCCTGTGCTTGCTGTGCTTGTAGTATTTTTACTCCAGTAGTTGTGATATTCAGAAATTTCATTAGGTTGCTGTGCTTGTATTTTTAATCCAGCAGTTGTGATATTTAGAAATTTCATTAGGTTCCTGTGCTTGCTGTGCTTGTAATATTTTTACTCCAGTAGTTGTGATATTCAGAAATTTCATTAGGTTGCTGTGCTTGTTGTATTTTTACTCCAGTAGTTGTGATATTTAGAAATTTCATTAGGTTCCTGTGCTTGCTGTGCTTGTAATATTTTTACTCCAGTAGTTGTGATATTCAGAAATTTCATTAGATTCCTGTGCTTGCTGTTCTTGTTGTATGTTTACTCCAGTAGTTGTGATATTCAGAAATTTCATTAGGTTCCTGTGCTTGCTGTGCTTGTAGTATTTTTACTCCAGTAGTTGTGATATTCAGAAATTTCATTAGGTTGCTGTGCTTGTATTTTTAATCCAGCAGTTGTGATATTTAGAAATTTCATTAGGTTCCTGTGCTTGCTGTGCTTGTAGTATTTTTACTCCAGTAGTTGTGATATTCAGAAATTTCATTAGGTTGCTGTGCTTGTTGTATTTTTACTCCAGTAGTTGTGATATTTAGAAATTTCATTAGGTTCCTGTGCTTGCTGTGCTTGTAGTATTTTTACTCCAGTAGTTGTGATATTTAGAAATTTCATTAGGTTCCTGTGCTTGCTGTGCTTGTAGTATTTTAAACTCCAGTAGTTGTGAGATTCATAAATTTCATTAGGTTGCTGTGGTTGCTGTGTTTGTTGTATTTTTACTCCAGTAGTTGTGATATTCAGAAATTTCATTAGGTTGCTGTGGTTGCTGTGTTTGTTGTATTTTTACTCCAGTAGTTGTGATATTCAAAAATTTCATTAGGTTCCTGTGCTTAATGTGCTTGTATTTTTACTCCAGTAGTTGTGAGATTCATAAATTTCATTAGGTTGCTGTGCTTGTTGTATTTTTACTCCAGTAGTTGTGATATTCAGAAATTTCATTCGGTTGCTGTGCTTGTTGTATTTTTACTCCAGTAGTTGTGATATTCAGAAATTTCATTAGGTTGCTGTGCTTGTAGTATTTTTACTCCAGTAGTTGTGATATTCATAAATTTCATTAGGTTGCTGTGGTTGCTGTGTTTGTTGTATTTTTACTCCAGTAGTTGTGATATTCAGAAATTTCATTAGGTTCCTGTGCTTGTAGTATTTTTACTCCAGTAGTTGTGATATTCAGAAATTTCATTAGGTTGCTGTGCTTGTTGTATTTTTACTCCAGTAGTGGTGATATTTAGAAATTTCATTAGGTTCCTGTGCTTGCTGTGCTTGTAATATTTTTACTCCAGTAGTTGTGATATTCAGAAATTTCATTAGATTCCTGTGCTTGCTGTTCTTGTTGTATGTTTACTCCAGTAGTTGTGATATTCAGAAATTTCATTAGGTTCCTGTGCTTGCTGTGCTTGTAGTATTTTTACTCCAGTAGTTGTGATATTCAGAAATTTCATTAGGTTGCTGTGCTTGTATTTTTAATCCAGCAGTTGTGATATTTAGAAATTTCATTAGGTTGCTGTGCTTGTTGTATTTTTACTCCAGTAGTTGTGATATTCAGAAATTTCATTCGGTTGCTGTGCTTGTTGTATTTTTACTCCAGTAGTTGTGATATTCAGAAATTTCATTAGGTTCCTGTGCTTGCTGTGCTTGTAGTATTTTTACTCCAGTAGTTGTGATATTCATAAATTTCATTAGGTTGCTGTGGTTGCTGTGTTTGTTGTATTTTTACTCCAGTAGTTGTGATATTCAGAAATTTCATTAGGTTCCTGTGCTTGTAGTATTTTTACTCCAGTAGTTGTGAGATTCAGAAATTTCACTAGGTTGCTGTGCTTGTTGTATTTTTACTCCAGTAGTTGTGATATTCAGAAATTTCATTCGGTTGCTGTGCTTGCTGTGTTTGTTGTATTTTTACTCCAGTAGTTGTGATATTAAGAAATTTCATTAGGTTCCTGTGCTTGCTGTGCTTGTTGTATGTTTACTCCAGTAGTTGTGATATTCAGAAATTTCATTAGGTTCCTGTGCTTGCTGTGCTTGTAGTATTTTTACTCCAGTAGTTGTGATATTCAGAAATTTCATTAGGTTGCTGTGCTTGTTGTATTTTTACTCCAGTAGTTGTGATATTTAGAAATTTCATTAGGTTCCTGTGCTTGCTGTGCTTGTAATATTTTTACTCCAGTAGTTGTGATATTCAGAAATTTCATTAGATTCCTGTGCTTGCTGTTCTTGTTGTATGTTTACTCCAGTAGTTGTGATATTCAGAAATTTCATTAGGTTCCTGTGCTTGCTGTGCTTGTAGTATTTTTACTCCAGTAGTTGTGATATTCAGAAATTTCATTAGGTTGCTGTGCTTGTATTTTTAATCCAGCAGTTGTGATATTTAGAAATTTCATTAGGTTCCTGTGCTTGCTGTGCTTGTAATATTTTTACTCCAGTAGTTGTGATATTCAGAAATTTCATTAGGTTGCTGTGCTTGTTGTATTTTTACTCCAGTAGTTGTGATATTTAGAAATTTCATTAGGTTCCTGTGCTTGCTGTGCTTGTAGTATTTTTACTCCAGTAGTTGTGAGATTCATAAATTTCATTAGGTTGCTGTGGTTGCTGTGTTTGTTGTATTTTTACTCCAGTAGTTGTGATATTCAGAAATTTCATTAGGTTGCTGTGGTTGCTGTGTTTGTTGTATTTTTACTCCAGTAGTTGTGATATTCAAAAATTTCATTAGGTTCCTGTGCTTAATGTGCTTGTATTTTTACTCCAGTAGTTGTGAGATTCATAAATTTCATTAGGTTGCTGTGCTTGTTGTATTTTTACTCCTGTAGTTGTGATATTCAGAAATTTCATTCGGTTGCTGTGCTTGTTGTATTTTTACTCCAGTAGTTGTGATATTCAGAAATTTCATTAGGTTCCTGTGCTTGCTGTGCTTGTAGTATTTTTACTCCAGTAGTTGTGATATTCATAAATTTCATTAGGTTGCTGTGGTTGCTGTGTTTGTTGTATTTTTACTCCAGTAGTTGTGATATTCAGAAATTTCATTAGGTTCCTGTGCTTGTAGTATTTTTACTCCAGTAGTTGTGATATTCAGAAATTTCATTAGGTTGCTGTGCTTGTTGTATTTTTACTCCAGTAGTTGTGATATTTAGAAATTTCATTAGGTTCCTGTGCTTGCTGTGCTTGTAATATTTTTACTCCAGTAGTTGTGATATTCAGAAATTTCATTAGATTCCTGTGCTTGCTGTTCTTGTTGTATGTTTACTCCAGTAGTTGTGATATTCAGAAATTTCATTAGGTTCCTGTGCTTGCTGTGCTTATAGTATTTTTACTCCAGTAGTTGTGATATTCAGAAATTTCGTTAGGTTGCTGTGGTTGCTGTGTTTGTTGTATTTTTACTCCAGTAGTTGTGATATTCAGAAATTTCATTAGGTTGCTGTGGTTGCTGTGTTTGTTGTATTTTTACTCCAGTAGTTGTGATATTCAAAAATTTCATTAGGTTCCTGTGCTTAATGTGCTTGTATTTTTACTCCAGTAGTTGTGAGATTCATAAATTTCATTAGGTTGCTGTGCTTGTTGTATTTTTACTCCAGTAGTTGTGATATTCAGAAATTTCATTCGGTTGCTGTGCTTGTTGTATTTTTACTCCAGTAGTTGTGATATTCAGAAATTTCATTAGGTTCCTGTGCTTGCTGTGCTTGTAGTATTTTTACTCCAGTAGTTGTGATATTCATAAATTTCATTAGGTTGCTGTGGTTGCTGTGTTTGTTGTATTTTTACCCCAGTAGTTGTGATATTCAGAAATTTCATTAGGTTCCTGTGCTTGTAGTATTTTTACTCCAGTAGTTGTGATATTCAGAAATTTCATTAGGTTGCTGTGCTTGTTGTATTTTTACTCCAGTAGTTGTGATATTTAGAAATTTCATTAGGTTCCTGTGCTTGCTGTGCTTGTAATATTTTTACTTCAGTAGTTGTGATATTCAGAAATTTCATTAGATTCCTGTGCTTGCTGTTCTTGTTGTATGTTTACTCCAGTAGTTGTGATATTTAGAAATTTCATTAGGTTCCTGTGCTTGCTGTGCTTGTAGTATTTTTACTCCAGTAGTTGTGATATTGAGAAATTTCATTAGGTTGCTGTGCTTGTATTTTTAATCCAGCAGTTGTGATATTTAGAAATTTCATTAGGTTGCTGTGCTTGTTGTATTTTTACTCCAGTAGTTGTGATATTCAGAAATTTCATTCGGTTGCTGTGCTTGTTGTATTTTTACTCCAGTAGTTGTGATATTCAGAAATTTCATTAGGTTCCTGTGCTTGCTGTGCTTGTAGTATTTTTACTCCAGTAGTTGTGATATTCATAAATTTCATTAGGTTGCTGTGGTTGCTGTGTTTGTTGTATTTTTACTCCAGTAGTTGTGATATTCAGAAATTTCATTAGGTTCCTGTGCTTGTAGTATTTTTACTCCAGTAGTTGTGAGATTCAGAAATTTCACTAGGTTGCTGTGCTTGTTGTATTTTTACTCCAGTAGTTGTGATATTCAGAAATTTCATTCGGTTGCTGTGCTTGCTGTGTTTGTTGTATTTTTACTCCAGTATTTGTGATATTAAGAAATTTCATTAGGTTCCTGTGCTTGCTGTGCTTGTTGTATGTTTACTCCAGTAGTTGTGATATTCAGAAATTTCATTAGGTTCCTGTGCTTGCTGTGCTTGTAGTATTTTTACTCCAGTAGTTGTGATATTCAGAAATTTCATTAGGTTGCTGTGCTTGTTGTATTTTTACTCCAGTAGTTGTGATATTTAGAAATTTCATTAGGTTCCTGTGCTTGCTGTGCTTGTAATATTTTTACTCCAGTAGTTGTGATATTCAGAAATTTCATTAGATTCCTGTGCTTGCTGTTCTTGTTGTATGTTTACTCCAGTAGTTGTGATATTCAGAAATTTCATTAGGTTCCTGTGCTTGCTGTGCTTGTAGTATTTTTACTCCAGTAGTTGTGATATTCAGAAATTTCATTAGGTTGCTGTGCTTGTATTTTTAATCCAGCAGTTGTGATATTTAGAAATTTCATTAGGTTCCTGTGCTTGCTGTGCTTGTAATATTTTTACTTCAGTAGTTGTGATATTCAGAAATTCCATTAGGTTGCTGTGCTTGTTGTATTTTTACTCCAGTAGTTGTGATATTTAGAAATTTCATTAGGTTCCTGTGCTTGCTGTGCTTGTAGTATTTTTACTCCAGTAGTTGTGAGATTCATAAATTTCATTAGGTTGCTGTGGTTGCTGTGTTTGTTGTATTTTTACTCCAGTAGTTGTGATATTCAGAAATTTCATTAGGTTGCTGTGGTTGCTGTGTTTGTTGTATTTTTACTCCAGTAGTTGTGATATTCAAAAATTTCATTAGGTTCCTGTGCTTAATGTGCTTGTATTTTTACTCCAGTAGTTGTGAGATTCATAAATTTCATTAGGTTGCTGTGCTTGTTGTATTTTTACTCCAGTAGTTGTGATATTCAGAAATTTCATTCGGTTGCTGTGCTTGTTGTATTTTTACTCCAGTAGTTGTGATATTCAGAAATTTCATTAGGTTCCTGTGCTTGCTGTGCTTGTAGTATTTTTACTCCAGTAGTTGTGATATTCATAAATTTCATTAGGTTGCTGTGGTTGCTGTGTTTGTTGTATTTTTACTCCAGTAGTTGTGATATTCAGAAATTTCATTAGGTTCCTGTGCTTGTAGTATTTTTACTCCAGTAGTTGTGATATTCAGAAATTTCATTAGGTTGCTGTGCTTGTTGTATTTTTACTCCAGTAGTTGTGATATTTAGAAATTTCATTAGGTTCCTGTGCTTGCTGTGCTTGTAATATTTTTACTCCAGTAGTTGTGATATTCAGAAATTTCATTAGATTCCTGTGCTTGCTGTTCTTGTTGTATGTTTACTCCAGTAGTTGTGATATTCAGAAATTTCATTAGGTTCCTGTGCTTGCTGTGCTTGTAGTATTTTTACTCCAGTAGTTGTGATATTCAGAAATTTCATTAGGTTGCTGTGCTTGTATTTTTAATCCAGCAGTTGTGATATTTAGAAATTTCATTAGGTTCCTGTGCTTGCTGTGCTTGTAGTATTTTTACTCCAGTAGTTGTGATATTCAGAAATTTCATTAGGTTGCTGTGCTTGTTGTATTTTTACTCCAGTAGTTGTGATATTTAGAAATTTCATTAGGTTCCTGTGCTTGCTGTGCTTGTAGTATTTTTACTCCAGTAGTTGTGATATTTAGAAATTTCATTAGGTTCCTGTGCTTGCTGTGCTTGTAGTATTTTTACTCCAGTAGTTGTGAGATTCATAAATTTCATTAGGTTGCTGTGGTTGCTGTGTTTGTTGTATTTTTACTCCAGTAGTTGTGATATTCAGAAATTTCATTAGGTTGCTGTGGTTGCTGTGTTTGTTGTATTTTTACTCCAGTAGTTGTGATATTCAAAAATTTCATTAGGTTCCTGTGCTTAATGTGCTTGTATTTTTACTCCAGTAGTTGTGAGATTCATAAATTTCATTAGGTTGCTGTGCTTGTTGTATTTTTACTCCAGTAGTTGTGATATTCAGAAATTTCATTCGGTTGCTGTGCTTGTTGTATTTTTACTCCAGTAGTTGTGATATTCAGAAATTTCATTAGGTTCCTGTGCTTGCTGTGCTTGTAGTATTTTTACTCCAGTAGTTGTGATATTCATAAATTTCATTAGGTTGCTGTGGTTGCTGTGTTTGTTGTATTTTTACTCCAGTAGTTGTGATATTCAGAAATTTCATTAGGTTCCTGTGCTTGTAGTATTTTTACTCCAGTAGTTGTGATATTCAGAAATTTCATTAGGTTGCTGTGCTTGTTGTATTTTTACTCCAGTAGTTGTGATATTTAGAAATTTCATTAGGTTCCTGTGCTTGCTGTGCTTGTAATATTTTTACTCCAGTAGTTGTGATATTCAGAAATTTCATTAGATTCCTGTGCTTGCTGTTCTTGTTGTATGTTTACTCCAGTAGTTGTGATATTCAGAAATTTCATTAGGTTCCTTTGCTTGCTGTGCTTGTAGTATTTTTACTCCAGTAGTTGTGATATTCAGAAATTTCATTAGGTTCCTGTGCTTGCTGTGCTTGTAGTATTTTTAATCCAGCAGTTGTGATATTTAGAAATTTCATTAGGTTGCTGTGCTTGTTGTATTTTTACTCCAGTAGTTGTGATATTCAGAAATTTCATTCGGTTGCTGTGCTTGTTGTATTTTTACTCCAGTAGTTGTGATATTCAGAAATTTCATTAGGTTCCTGTGCTTGTAGTATTTTTACTCCAGTAGTTGTGAGATTCAGAAATTTCACTAGGTTGCTGTGCTTGTTGTATTTTTACTCCAGTAGTTGTGATATTCAGAAATTTCATTCGGTTGCTGTGCTTGCTGTGTTTGTTGTATTTTTACTCCAGTAGTTGTGATATTAAGAAATTTCATTAGGTTCCTGTGCTTGCTGTGCTTGTTGTATGTTTACTCCAGTAGTTGTGATATTCAGAAATTTCATTAGGTTCCTGTGCTTGCTGTGCTTGTAGTATTTTTACTCCAGTAGTTGTGATATTCAGAAATTTCATTAGGTTGCTGTGCTTGTTGTATTTTTACTCCAGTAGTTGTGATATTTAGAAATTTCATTAGGTTCCTGTGCTTGCTGTGCTTGTAATATTTTTACTCCAGTAGTTGTGATATTCAGAAATTTCATTAGATTCCTGTGCTTGCTGTTCTTGTTGTATGTTTACTCCAGTAGTTGTGATATTCAGAAATTTCATTAGGTTCCTGTGCTTGCTGTGCTTGTAGTATTTTTACTCCAGTAGTTGTGATATTCAGAAATTTCATTAGGTTGCTGTGCTTGTATTTTTAATCCAGCAGTTGTGATATTTAGAAATTTCATTAGGTTCCTGTGCTTGCTGTGCTTGTTGTATTTTTACTCCAGTAGTTGTGATATTCAGAAATTTCATTAGGTTGCTGTGCTTGTTGTATTTTTACTCCAGTAGTTGTGATATTTAGAAATTTCATTAGGTTCCTGTGCTTGCTGTGCTTGTAGTATTTTTACTCCAGTAGTTGTGATATTTAGAAATTTCATTAGGTTCCTGTGCTTGCTGTGCTTGTAGTATTTTTACTCCAGTAGTTGTGAGATTCATAAATTTCATTAGGTTGCTGTGGTTGCTGTGTTTGTTGTATTTTTACTCCAGTAGTTGTGATATTCAGAAATTTCATGTGGTTGCTGTGTTTGTTGTATTTTTACTCCAGTAGTTGTGATATTCAAAAATTTCATTAGGTTCCTGTGCTTAATGTGCTTGTATTTTTACTCCAGTAGTTGTGAGATTCATAAATTTCATTAGGTTGCTGTGCTTGTATTTTTACTCCAGTAGTTGTGATATTGAGAAATTTCATTCGGTTGCTGTGCTTGTTGTATTTTTACTCCAGTAGTTGTGATATTCAGAAATTTCATTAGGTTCCTGTGCTTGCTGTGCTTGTAGTATTTTTACTCCAGTAGTTGTGATATTCAGAAATTTCATTAGGTTGCTGTGCTTGTTGTATTTTTACTCCAGTAGTTGTGATATTCAGAAATTTCATTAGGTTCCTGTGCTTGCTGTGCTTGTAGTATTTTTACTCCAGTAGTTGTGATATTCAGAAATTTCATTAGGTTGCTGTTCTTGTTGTATTTTTACTCCAGTAGTTGTGATATTTAGAAATTTCATTAGGTTCCTGTGCTTGCTGTGCTTGTAGTATTTTTACTCCAGTAGTTGTGATATTTAGAAATTTCATTAGGTTCCTGTGCTTGCTGTGCTTGTAGTATTTTTACTCCAGTAGTTGTGAGATTCATAAATTTCATTAGGTTGCTGTGGTTGCTGTGCTTGTAGTATTTTTACTCCAGTAGTTGTGATATTCAGAAATTTCATTAGGTTGCTGTGGTTGCTGTGTTTGTTGTATTTTTACTCCAGTAGTTGTGATATTCAGAAATTTCATTAGGTTGCTGTGGTTGCTGTGTTTGTTGTATTTTTACTCCAGTAGTTGTGATATTCAGAAATTTCATTAGGTTCCTGTGCTTGCTGTGCTTGTTGTATTTTTACTCCAGTAGTTGTGAGATTCATAAATTTCATTAGGTTGCTGTGCTTGTTGTATTTTTACTCCAGTAGTTGTGGTATTCAGAAATTTTATTCGGTTGCTGTGCTTGTTGTATTTTTACTCCAGTAGTTGTGATATTCAGAAATTTCATTAGGTTCCTGTGCTTGCTGTGCTTGTAGTATTTTTACTCCAGTAGTTGTGATATTCAGAAATTTCATTAGGTTGCTGTGCTTGTAGTATTTTTACTCCAGTAGTTGTGATATTTAGAAATTTCATTAGGTTCCTGTGCTTGCTGTGCTTGTAATATTTTTACTCCAGTAGTTGTGATATTCAGAAATTTCATTAGGTTCCTGTGCTTGCTGTTCTTGTTGTATGTTTACTCCAGTAGTTGTGATATTCAGATATTTCATTAGGTTCCTGTGCTTGCTGTGCTTGTAGTATTTTTACTCCAGTAGTTGTGATATTCAGAAATTTCATTAGGTTGCTGTGCTTGTTGTATTTTTAATCCAGTAGTTGTGATATTCAGAAATTTCATTAGGTTGCTGTGCTTGTTGTATTTTTACTCCAGTAGTTGTGATATTTAGAAATTTCATTAGGTTCCTGTGCTTGCTGTGCTTGTAGTATTTT
This sequence comes from Bathymodiolus brooksi, assembly GCA_963680875.1. NCBI lineage: Eukaryota > Metazoa > Mollusca > Bivalvia > Mytilida > Modiolidae > Bathymodiolus > Bathymodiolus brooksi. The sequence goes on from OY804576.1 coordinate 98,046,966, forward strand.
TACTCCAGTAGTTGTGATATTTAGAAATTTCATTAGGTTCCTGTGCTTGCTGTGCTTGTAGTATTTTTACTCCAGTAGTTGTGATATTCAGAAATTTCATTAGGTTGCTGTGCTTGTTGTATTTTTACTCCAGTAGTTGTGATATTTAGAAATTTCATTAGGTTCCTGTGCTTGCTGTGCTTGTAGTATTTTTACTCCAGTAGTTGTGATATTCAGAAATTTCATTAGGTTGCTGTGCTTGTTGTATTTTTACTCCAGTAGTTGTGATATTTAGAAATTTCATTAGGTTCCTGTGCTTGCTGTGCTTGTAGTATTTTTACTCCAGTAGTTGTGATATTTAGAAATTTCATTAGGTTCCTGTGCTTGCTGTGCTTGTAGTATTTTTACTCCAGTAGTTGTGATATTCATAAATTTCATTAGGTTGCTGTGCTTGCTGTGTTTGTTGTATTTTTACCTCCAGTAGTTGTGATATTCAGAAATGTCCATTGATTGGTGTGCTTGCGGTATTTTTACTCCAGTCGTTGTGATATTCAGAAATGTCCATTGATTGGTGTTCTTGCTCTATTTTTACTCCAGTCGTTGTGATATTCAGAAATGTCCATTGATTGGTGTGCTTGCTGTATTTTTACTCCAGTCGTTGTGATATTCAGAAATGTCCATTGATTGGTGTGCTTGCTGTATTTTTACTCCAGTCGTTGTGATATTCAGAAATGTCCATTGATTGGTGTGCTTGCTGTATTTTTACTCCAGTCGTTGTGATATTCAGAAATGTCCATTGATTGGTGTGCTTGCTGTATTTTTACTCCAGTCGTTGTGATATTCAGAAATGTCCTTTGATTGGTGTGCTTGCTGTAATTTTATTCAAGTCGTTGTGATATTCAGAAATGTCCTTTGATTGGTGTGCTTGTTCTATTTTTACTCCAGTCGTTGTGATATTCAGAAATTTCCTTGTTGTCTTTTTATATTACTTCTTTCTAAATCACCATTAAATGAAAACGTAGATATTCAAAATCTGGAATAGTCAACAGATTGAAATAATTCAAAAGTCTCTTGGAGAAAGAAAACCAAAGGGTCTAAACAGATAGCTATAATTGGCCAAGGTTCCCTAAACTAATCAATAAATGTATTTGTATATAATAATTAATATGTGCTTTCACGGTTCATGATGGGTGCCTCGAAAGAATTTATTGTTGTTGTTGTATGTCAAACAAGAGGGAGATATAATGTTAATCAGACATATATAGGGGTCGTCGTGGTCGTGATTGCATGATAGTTGGATATACAACTACCTGTGCAATCAGTACCTATCATCATTAAAGTTGTGAGTTCGAATATTGCTCATGGCAAGGTGTACTCGATACAACATAATGTGATAAAGTTTGTCAATGACTTGCGACAAGTCGGTGGTTTTCTCCGGGTACTCCGGCTTCATCCACCAATAAAACTAACCGCCACTATATACCTGAAATATTGTTGAAGGTGCCGTTAAACACCATACTCGTGCAGATTTAGAAAATGATAATTTATGATAAATAGAAAGAAAAATATGAAAAATTACATCTACATCTATATCTGTTTGATGCGTCAAATGTATCACATTTGTGTTGCGTAGATTAAGGAATTATTATGAACACTTTAAATTGATTATACAAGATAATGCTTTATATTGATTTGCCTATTTCTTCGTTTATTCCATTGGATGTCGATAATTTTGGACAGTTTGGTATTTTATTGTTTTTCAACGTTTTGTCATTGAAGAAAACCCCCAAAAACTATATGTTTGTTTATAGGTGTAAAGAGGATAAACACTTCAGGTTACACAAGAAGCAACGGGGAAATCAGAAATTGATAAATCATACACATGTACATTCTCATATGAAATATAAACTAAGTTTATTTATGATGTATGTAATGTGTCATATCCTTCAAAAAGACATAAAATAGCCATTCAAAGATAAAAAAAAAAATCAAATTCGATCTTCTATGTCCAGTTTGCTTATATTGTAGGTGTGATAATATTTTAGACTTGTTCATTCTGACCATAATGAATGCTATCATTTTACACATGAGAGTTTTGTTTAGCATAAATTCACTGACTGAATGGAAAACAATAGCACTTATGATTAGCTTTAATAAAAGGATACCTCTTCCAATCAAAAGTGAATATTTTGGAGAAGTTCATGCCGTTTTGTTTCTCATGAAATATTCATACTCGGTTTTTAAACTGCTTAAAACTGTTTATTCAAAAATACACTAACTGCGTAACAGGAGCGATAAATACATACATTTTTACAATACATGGAATCGAAATGAGAGGTACTAACAAATAAAAATACACAACTAATATTAACACAACATACATAATACTTATACAATTATTTTTAGTTGGGTTCGTGTTACTCGATCTGTAGTTTTATGTGTATGTTTTGTAGATAGTTGTTTGTCCTGTTGTACTTCTTCCTTTGTCCATTGTGTTGTCTGTTCTTCCTTTGTCCATTGTGTTGTCTGGTCTTCCTTTGTCCATTGTGTTGTCTGTTCTTCCTTTGTCCATTGTGTTGTCTGTTCTTCCTTTGTCCATTGTGTTGTCTGTTCTTCCTTTGTCCATTGTGTTGTCTGTTCTTCCTTTGTCCATTGTGTTGTCTGTTCTTCCTTTGTCCATTGTGTTGTCTGTTCTTCCTTTGTCCATTGTGTTGTCTGTTCTTCCTTTGTCCATTGTGTTGTCTGTTCTTCCTTTGTCCATTGTGTTGTCTGTTCTTCCTTTGTCCATTGTGTTGTCTGTTCTTCCTTTGTCCATTGTGTTGTCTGTTCTTCCTTTGTCCATTGTGTTGTCTGTTCTTCCTTTGTCCATTGTGTTGTCTGTTCTTCCTTTGTCCATTGTGTTGTCCGTTCTTCCTTTGTCCATTGTGTTGTCCGTTCTTCCTTTGTCCATTGTGTTGTCTGTTCTTCCTTTGTCCATTGTGTTGTCTGTTCTTCCTTTGTCCATTGTGTTGTCTGTTCTTCCTTTGTCCATTGTGTTGTCTGTTCTTCCTTTGTCCATTGTGTTGTCTGTTCTTCCTTTGTCCATTGTGTTGTCTGTTCTTCCTTTGTCCATTGTGTTGTCTGTTCTTCCTTTGTCCATTGTGTTGTCTGTTCTTCCTTTGTCCATTGTGTTGTCTGTTCTTCCTTTGTCCATTGTGTTGTCTGTTCTTCCTTTGTCCATTGTGTTGTCTGTTCTTCCTTTGTCCATTGTGTTGTCTGTTCTTCCTTTGTCCATTGTGTTGTCTGTTCTTCCTTTGTCCATTGTGTTGTCTGTTCTTCCTTTGTCCATTGTGTTGTCTGTTCTTCCTTTGTCCATTGTGTTGTCTGTTCTTCCTTTGTCCATTGTGTTGTCTGTTCTTCCTTTGTCCATTGTGTTGTCTGTTCTTCCTTTGTCCATTGTGTTGTCTGTTCTTCCTTTGTCCATTGTGTTGTCTGTTCTTCCTTTGTCCATTGTGTTGTCTGGTCTTAGATTTATGGAGTCTGATTACCCCTTTGTTCTCATCAAACTCTTCTTCTTCCTAACATCATTGTTGTAGTGTTATACTCGTAAGTCTTGTTTCAATAGCCATACACTAAGTAGCATTAGTCCTGGTAAATAAAGTGCATCGGTGGCGGATTCATTTAGAAATTATATGTCTCAACTCGTTGCAGAATTGCACCCATAGTATACAAATCTGATATGGGAGCAGGAAAAGCCGTTTTCTTTGTTTTGTGTATATATTTGTGTTAACTTCCAAATATGTCTGATCTGATATGGGTAATCTACGCTGGTCAGAAATGCTTACAATTTTAAAGTTTGTTTTCAATATAAGATTATGCAGATCTGTTTATGCGATTTCTTCAAAACCGTTTTAAAATAACATATTTCATTAATGTATAAAATAGATCATACTATTAATAACTACGTCGCTACACAATTATGAATTCCAATTATTAACAAAGGTCAGAGAGATTTCATAAAACATGATGTAATAAAAACATGTGATATTAATATGATTAAATAATTAATAATTAATATTTACATGTTTCTTTTTAAATTTTGTTACAACAATGCATACAAGTATCTATCTTAAGGTAAAGTCAACATGTATAATCGATATATAATAGGTAAACATTGTATTAAACTGTACAATAATATCGGGCAATTTGGAAAGAGATATACCATGACAACATTTTATACAATATTTTCATAATTGACCTGTAATTATATGTATATGAAAAAATGTTAATCGGAAATTAACTAAGATACTCCTGTCTAGTCTTCCTGGTAGTTAGACCATGTTATACAGAGTTATATTATTTCTTGTCTGATAGAATACATGGACTCTGACATAATTTGTCAGGTATATAAGCTTTTAATTTTGTAGAATCCACACTCCTCTGGAACTACCAATTAACGTAAGTTGATTTTTATATAGACATCATGCTCTTAATCAGATTATTTATTAAGTCGTGTACGCCATTTTGTTTTACAAAAGGTCATCCCAAGCGAATTTTGAAAACATTAATAAAAAACGTAGATATCTAATTAGTGCATACAACGGGTTTTTATAATAACCTTTATCAGGTACAACCAGAGTCAAACACTCCAAAAGTCTTTGGGGGGCAAGAAAGACAAAGCGCCTAAACAGGATTGAAAAATAATAAATTGAGGAAAATGCAATGAAAGACGAAACGCATCTATTTCTTATTTAAAATATTTGAAACAAGTATCAAAATGACCTCTATAGTATTTTGTTTCAATTAATGATTTTGTATGGTTTTAGTATAAATATAATGTCTACCAAAAACCTGTTGTAGAACAGGACCATGGTTTAAAAAAGATGCATCACGGTTTAAATAAATAGGTACATTAACGTTGAAAAGGAGGTGTTTCAGTGGGGGATTGCAAAATGAATTCTAAACGCAATTGCAACTTCTCAACCCATGTTCATTATAAAACGTAGATATCCTATCTAGTGCGCACGACGCTTTTCTGAAATAACTTTTATGAGGTATGCTCAAAATCGAAATATTCCATATCCAAAATATTTGGGAACAAGAAAACCAAAGGGCGTAAACAGGATAGCCAAAATCGGTTAAGGTCACCTATGCCCGAGGGAGGAGAACATTAGCTTCAATAATAATTACATGAGTTAGAAGCTGTACATTTCTATTAACAATACATGTATATATAACAAACCATGTCAGTTCCGGAACACATACTACAGCGACTATAATCCACCAGCTGAGGTAGCAACCCAGTGATAGTAATATAAACCTAGATATCAAAATAAGTGCGCACGATTCGTTTGTAGATTAACTTCAACAGGTACACTCATTATTTGTTTGACTAAGATATTTTTGCTGGAGTGTTCCACTCACATCTTATGACCATGGTCTTACTGTCGATACTGTCATAAATTTGTCGACTATATTAATTATTATGGTATAAAATAAATATTCTATCATTAAATCTTGATAACTAACATGCCAATTTCCTACAGGTGTGGCTCATACTAGCCTAAATTTACCCGGTTTGAATATTGAGATGTGTCTTCCTAGGCCTTCGTGATTGCTATGTAATGTCAAATGAGCAATTTTCAGCTACTAAAGTATATCATTGAGTAAACAAGTTACATTTCGATGATATGATGATGTCCACTTTGTATTAGACCAACACACTTAGTTGTATTAGACCAACACACTTAGTTGTATTAGACCAACACACTTAGTTGTATTAGACCAACACACTTAGTTGTATTAGACCAACACATTTAGTTGTATTAGACCAACACACTTAGTTGTATTAGACCAACACACTTAGTTGGATGTTTATAGTGATAGTTCACTGAAACAACAGTCCGTGGGTAGACATGTAGGGTCTAACACCAGGAGAGGTGCAAGATCGTAAAATCTGAAACACCCGAGGGCTATATTTAAATGATATCTGACTCGGCAAATACGATTTAAATATTACCCTCTTGTGTCTCAGATTTTACGATCTTGCACTTTTCACGTATTTGACTCTTTTTCTCACCTGTCTCTACCGTGTCAATGTTAGCTAACCTTTTGCATACTTTGGTATACTGAAAGTATCTGAATTTATCTTCATGCTTAAAATTGGTTAATCTATATAAAATATTTTGAATTTGTTTTTTAATACAATTTCAGCAACATGAAGATTGTCCTTGCTGTTGTCGTTACCCTAGCTTTAGCTGCTGTTGTGTCAGCCGGTGGATATGGTAAAGGATACGGAGGTAAACTAATTTGTTGTGTACTTAATGGTTAATATAGGCACAAGAATTAATAAAAGAAAAGTTAGTTATTTAAGTTTGAAATGTTAACAATAATATCTGAGAACAACCGACTATCCTGCTTCATTTTATGATATTTTAAATATATATTGCATTATGCATACGAGTGTTTAATGATCCTTTCAGCACCAATGTAGTTATAACGTGACGGCAAGTTTTATTAGTAAAGGAGTAGAATCTGAAGATTGTACAAAACTCGAAAACCATATAGTAAATATAGGTCATTAATAACAACTTATGATAAATGTTTAAACGAAGAATAATTTATCAAATACAGTATGTGGCCAAAAGTATTGCAACATGTAAAAAAATCCATATATAATCAACCAAAACCATATTTTTTTCAAAAAATATTGTGAAGTCATTTCTGGATAGATTTTAACAAATTGTACACCAAAACATTCAGAATTGTCTATATTTTGATGGTTTATTTAGTGATTATGTTTATATAAGTGGTTTTTATTTGTTCATGATTTAAACATAACAAATAAAAATTGACTTTGATTTTCCTATATATTTCAACTAAAAATAAATCCCAAAAATTAAGAATCCTGTTTAAATTATGAACAAATAAAAACCACTCATATAAACATAATGAGCAAATAAACAATCAAAATATAGACAATTCTTAATGTTTTGGTGTAAAATTTGTTAAAATCTATCCAGAAATGACTTCACAATAATATTTTGAAAAATAATGGTTTTGGTTGATTATATAGGGATTTTTTTACATGTTGTAATACTTTTGGCCACATACTGTAGATTATTACCTGAGTTTTTTTTGTTCAAATATCTTCATAACAAAAACAATTACAGGACATGGTAGTAGTTTGCTAGGTGGAATGGGATACGGGAAAAAATACAGTGGATATGGAAGTGGAAGTGGAGGATACGGAGGAAGCTATGGAAGTGGATACAGTAGTGGAATTGGTAGCTACGGTGGTGTGGGAAGCGGATATTACGGAGGATCAATGGGAGGTGGTTATTACGGTGGATCTATTGGTGGAATGGGAGGTGGATACCACGGTAGTTCCAAGGGAGGAATGAAAGGTGGATACTACGGTAGTTCCATTGGAGGAATGAAAGGTGGATACTACGGTAGTTCCATTGGAGGAATGGGAGGTGGATACTACGGTAATTCCATTGGAGGAATGGGTGGTGGATCATCAATGGGAATGGGTGGTGGGTATTATGGTGGATCATCAATAGGAATGGGAGGTGGATCAATTGGAGGAATGGGCGGTGGATATTACGGTGGATCAATGGGAGGAATGGGAGGTGGATCAATTGGAGGAATGGGCGGTGGATATTACGGTGGATCAATGGGAGGAATGGGAAGTGGATATTACGGTGGATCAGCTGGAGGAATAGGTGGTGGATATTACGGTGGATCAGCTGGTGGATTCGGTATGGGCAGCAGTTTAGGTGGATCTTACTACCAAGGCCAGTCAGCTCCTATTTATTAAGATTGTGATTGTAAAGTTAAAGGTTTTGTGATTACGCAATATGACGGTATCTATGTGAAATCTATATTTTCCATATAACGGTATATATTGCTTTTATTTATATACACACTAGTTACTTAAAATATCTTACTAAGGCAATTGACAAGAACATGTATTCACAAAGTGTCCATGGAACCCTTGAAATATGACATTAACAACATTGCGGTTGACATTAAAGCTCTATAAAAAAGATTATAATACACGCGCATCCATTTATTTATTTTTAATTTGATTCTTATTATTCAAAACATTATTTTTTATTTAATCTTCATTGCTGTCAAACAAATAAAAGTATCATTTTACGTCTATCTAAATTCATAATAAAACTTGTAAAAACAAAAATAAATGAACGAACATTTAACGAACAATGTATATCACAATATACAATAAACATTGATACACACAAATTCTCTTAAATTGAAATTTTCATCCGAAACAATGTAAAAACAAAACAGAAAATAAAGAAGATAGACACAATATTTATAAAAAGAGATGGATAACTTCAATTATCTGCACATTATTCTTCAACAAAACAAAATATTGGGTAGATTTAAAATATATGTTAATTTTCATTTCCATTATGTTTTGGTCCAAATAGAAGGCTTTAATGGAACATGATTTATACCCAGTTGTTTTGGTGTTTGTCATACAGCTAATGGTGAAATGAAACGTTAATATACACAAATGCTCCATTTTTGAAGTACTCTTATTTTCTAAATATACATAGAGTTGCCATCGTTTTATTGAGCCACGATATAGCTGAAACATTGCTAAAGTTGGCATTAAACACCAATCAATCAATTTATTGATTGTTGGTGTGATTATGATATCTGATAAAAACAATTGAATTTAAAACACTTCAGTGATTCAATATAGATATATATTCAACATTCAAATCAGTTACACGTTTTAACGACAAAGTCATTTTTGCTTCAAAATTTCTGAGTCTTGTAAAATAAATAAAAATACAAATAAGATAAAGTAAAATAACATTATTGTCAGAATAAAAAAAACAAAAAAACATAAGTCTGAAAATTATTGGAACTGATATACGTTATTATATTTTTATCAAACTGAAAAAACTAATTAATTTTTTTATGAAATAATCCTCTTTTAATGGTAGGGGTATGAGTGGACAGCTCAGACTTATATAACTCGACATTTCAAAGTTGAAAACACTTGTCTCCTATCCAATTGTTTACTATTGAACAATAAAATATGTTTTTAAAGTATGAAATAATCTCGGATAATTCTTTAAATATGAACACATATGAATGATTTCACATTACTACATTTTGCTCAAACCAAGCTAAAAAAAATCATTTGATGACAAACGTTTTGTTAAAATGTGTATAGCACATTAACCAAAACAGAAGTTCAATTCCCAATAAATGGAGAAAATTTACTCTGAGTATATGAAATAGTTCACAAGAAATAATCACAGTCGACATACCGATAAGTTAACACTTTACACAATGTGTAAATAAACAAAGCTCATATACAATTTATGGGATGTTACTAATTTTATATAGTGTTCGAGCTATGCTCACTATTGAAGATCCTTATTGAAACTGTGAGGTTCGATATACTAATAAAACAATTGTCCCTCTACCTCTTGAGAATAATAAACAATAATTTCTTAATACATAAAAACGTGTGTCAGTGACTTGCGACAGGTCGGTGGTTTTTTCCGGGTACACCGTTTCCTCCACCAATAAAACTGACCGCCACGATATAACTGAAATATTTTTGCAAGTGGCGTTAAACACCATAGCACACAACCCTTTCGAAATGCTAATAAAAGAATTGTTACTCTACCTCTTGTGAGTGATAAACAATAATTTCTTAATACATAAAAACTTAAATCAATTATGTAGAACTTGTAAGAACAAACTTCGAGGGTAACTCACATCCTTTAATGGTTGGGACACGAGTGTGTAACTGAGATTTCGATATTTTAATAGTAGGTGTACGAGTGTGTAGCTAAGACTTCGATATTTAGATATTTCAACTTTCAGAAATATATACCTATTTCATATATTTTACCTAGAAATGCGGACATACTGAACTATTTGTCTACAGTATGCTCATATTTTCCACAAACAATATAAACAATATAGCAATTCGTCAACAGTTTCCTTGGAGAGCTTCATCTATACCATCGCTGATTATTGTTTCAGCGCCCGAATTCATGGGTATCATTTTTTCCGTTCAAATTCTAGCTTATCTTTGAATAATCTATAATTTAAAGTGTTTGAATTGTTCTGATTACTTTAGTCATGTTTACTTAAAATGATCTTGGAGTGAGTTCTTAACAATTTCCTTGAACCAAACATTATTTAATAGAAATTTTGATTTACCCATACATAGGAAAGACTACATTCATTACATATATTTTTTATGTATTTAAAAAAAAAAACAGTCGATATTTGATTCTTGTGAAAGTTGATAAAACATAGTAATGACAATTTGGTTTCTTTTCCAGAAATTATTGTACTCCAATAAGAAATCATTCGTAATTAGATGTCATTATCGACTGAATATCGCCTAAAAATTCTCCCTAAAAACTCAGTTGGCTGTGGTTGTTTTTAAATGAGGCAAATGTTTAAAAAATTGTCACAGTAGCCGTTCTAAATTCCCATACCTCACATAATTCAAATACAATTGTATATAAGATATACTTCTATTTCTAGGAATGTTACTTACATTTGTGTACAACATGTTGATATGTATAGATCACATTATATATTGTCATCACAACTCCTAACCAAAACTAAATTAAGATAAACAAAAAAATATATTGAGGTATATAGACACGTGAATCAGAGAATAATATCTTCCTTAAAGCGAACAAATTAAAGAAAAACAGAAGTAACGTGTCACTTAGAGGAAAGGAAAAACGCTTTTATTAACCTATAGGTTCCTTAATTATAACAATAACTCATACACACGAGAGAGTATGAAGTGAACACATGTGTGCTGGTAGTCGGCACTCATACACACGAGAGAGTATGAAGTGAACACATGTGTGCTGGTAGTCGGCACTCATACACACGAGAGAGTATGAAGTGAACACATGTGTGCTGGTAGTCGGCACCAATCAGTATAACTGAACAGCAAATACAACAGTTAGGGCTATGTAGGAGCTTTATATTAATGCACATCTCACATCTCGTAGAGTACAACATTATGTGACAAAGTTTGTCAATGACTTGTGACAGGTCGGTGGTCTTCACCAATAAAACTGACCGCCACGATATACCTGCAATATTGTTGAAATTGGTGTTAAGCACCATAAAACCAACCAACCAACCATATCTCGTAAGCGTCAACAGACATTCCATGCACCAATAAAAGTAACGAAAAAAACCCAACAAAACAAAATAGGCTAGACAATGTTATAAGTGATATTATTATCAAATGAATTTATAACTCTTATATTGCATTAATGTAACATATGTACTTACATCGTATGATATTGTTATAAGATGTACTTACATCGTATGATATTGTTAATCGATGTACTTACATTGTATGATATTGTTATAAGATCTCCTTACATCGTATGATATTGTTATATGATGTACTTACATCGTATGATATTGTTATAATATGTACTTACATCGTATGATATTGTTATATGATGTACTTACATCGTATGATATTGTTATAAGATATACTTACATCGTATGATATTGTTATAAGATGTTCTTACATCGTATGATATTGTTATATGATGTACTTACATCGTATGATATTGTTATAAGATATACTTACACCGTATGATATTGTTAATCGATGTACTTACATCGTATGATATTGTTAATTGATGTACTTACATTGTATGATATTGTTATAAGATCTCCTTACATCGTATGATATTGTTATATGATGTACTTACATCGTATGATATTGCTATAAGATATACTTACATCGCATGATATTGTTATAAGATGTACTTACATCGTATGATGTTGCTATAAGATATACTTACGTCGTGTGATATTGTTATAAGATGTACTTATATCGTATGATATTGGTATAAGATGTTCTTACATCGTATGATATTGCTATAAGATGTACTTACGTCGTGTGATACTGCTATAAGATGTACTTACATCGTCTGATATTGTTATAATATGTACTTACATCGTCTGATATTGTTATAAGATGTACTTACATCGTATGATATTGTTATAAGATGTACTTATATCGTATGATATTGTTATAATATGTACTTACGTCGTATGATATTGTCATAAAATGTACTTACATCGTATGATATTTCTATAAGATGTACTTACATCGTATGATATTGTTATAAGATGTACTTACATCGCATCATACTGCTATAAGATGTACTTACATCGTATGATATTGCTATGAAATGTACCTACATCGTATGATATTGTTGCAAGATGTAATGACATCGTATGATATTGCTATAAGATGTACTTCCATCGTATGATATTGTTATAAGATATACTTACATCGTATGATATTGTTATAATATGTACTTACATCGTCTGATATTGTTATAAGATGTACTTACATTGTATGATATTGTTATGAAATGTACTTCCATCGTATGATATTGTTATAGATATACTTCCATCGTATGATATTGTTATAATATGTACTTACATCGTCTGATATTGTTATAAGATGTACTTACATTGTATGATATTGTTATAAGATGTACTTACATTGTATGATATTGTTATAAGATATACTTACATCGTATGATATTGTTATAATATGTACTTACATCGTCTGATATTGTTATAAGATGTACTTACATTGCATGATATTGTTTCATGTCTTAGGAATAAAAAAAATAGTTTGAGCAGCTTTGTTTTTCTATTATTTGCCTCCGTTGAGATTAATACAAACTAATATAGATAATGATTAATGTGGAGGTGTCAGTCAAATAGTAAAAATGATGCAGATATAAATCAACATGAGAGATTATCAAAATGTTCACTGATGTCCAAAAGAACAACGATTTGACTGCTGTTCTACACAGCGAGTGCCCTATAAGAAGCAGGAACTGTTTACCCTTTGCGAGTATCTATCCGGTTTATGGTGGGGTCCGTGTTGCTCCTCTTCTTAGTTTATGTGTTGTGTTTTTGTTTTGTTTGTCTTTGTTCTGTGTATTGTGCCCAATTTGTCTGTGTCTCTGGAGTTCACCCCGGGTTGTGGTGTTCGTGCTATACGTTCTGTCCATTATGTGTCTTTAGGTTCCGTGTTGTGATGTCCGTTGCGATTTTGCATGAAAATGATGTTCGGTTCGTCTTTACCGCTAGTTGTTTATAGGAGGGTGGATGTCTTACTGTGCTGTTGGAGTTTGTTTGTGTATAGTGGTGTCTTACATTCTATCATATCATATCAATTTATGTTTTAGTTCCGTGTTGTGATGTCTGCTACAATTTTCGTATGAAAACTATGCTCGGTTCGTCGTTACCCTCAGTTGTTTGTAGTATAACCCCCCGTGCACCCCTACCTCTCTGTCCCACTATGATTTTTATGTGCCCTGATATGTCCCTTTAAAGAAAAAAATATTAACCGACAATATCTTCATTTGGACTTACACTTTTAGGGCTATTTTGTACCCCAATTGTACATTTGTTTAAGGAATTTTGGATTTCGTCAATGTATATTTTTGTTTAAGTGTGTTGTCACCTAGAGGAACCCTAGATATATATATATATGGAGTCATTGGAAATCTTAAGAGTATTAGCTTTCTAAAAACTATAATGTTTAAGTGCTTCATTACCCTCAACTCCGATCAAATTGAAAAAATACACCCTAATTTCCTTCAATTTTCAAAAAGCACTAAGATCAAAATAAAACAGTCTTAAGCATCATAAAGTATATTAATGGAGAAATTCTGTGTGGCTTAGGGAATATTCAGTCAAAAATGAAGAAAAGGGGAAATTTTCTGATTTCAAGATTTCCGTCATTTTGCGTTCTTTTTCCAGCCACTGAGATTTTAGGATACCCTCTACATACTGCCATCCATAGTCATTGGTAGGATGATGGCATTGGGGTGTTGCAATGTGAGACCTCTTCCAGAAACTAAGATAATAATTTGTCCTCTTAATGTGTTCGGCAAGACATTTTTACTGATTGTTGTATGAAAAAAGCCCGCAACAAATTTCGAGTGGCTCCAAAAAACCCTAAAAAATGATATTGCAAATGAGGATATTTACGGTTCTATTTTCGTTACAAAATATCCGTGTCACAGATGAGCATGGATGTTTTCCGCTTGTTATAGTCACAATCTCGTCTTTCTTTCCCCAATTCACGACCTATCATCGTATCTATAACAAGGACAACACAATGGGTGCAGGAACTACTTACTCTTCCGTGACACCTGAGTTCACCCCATGTTTTTAGTGGGGTTCGCGTTGCTGAATTTTAAGCTTTCTGAGTAGCATTTTGCCGACCTTTCTTTGTTTTCTTTTGTCCTTCTATTTTTCCTTTGGACATCGTGTTGTCTATTTTTCTTCCCTTTACGGATTCTGATTAAATGCATCTTATAACAATATCTTACGATGTAAATACATCTTAAAACAATATCCTACGATGTGAGTACATCTTATAACAATATCATACGATGTAAGTACATCTTACAACAATATCATACGATGTAAATACATCTCATAACAATATCACACGACGTATGTACATCTCATAGGAATATCATACGATGTAAGGAGATCTTATAACAATATCACACGATGTAAGTACATATTATAACAATATCTTAAGGGTAATAACAAAATTACCGAACTCCGAACAATCTTACAAAGGGAAAGTCAAAACTCATAAGTATATAAACAGACAAAATCAGTCAACAACCGGAAAACTGAAAACCGTAATGACCCTGACTTGGTACAGGCATTTCTAAAGAAATGGTGGGTTGAATCAGATTTCAAAGCGCCAAACCTCCCGCTTTCATTACGCCTCAAATGTTCCGGCTGTCACTATAACAGTATTTATAACAATACTGGAACAAAATAGGTAAAATAGTTGTCAAAGCAGTTCCAAACCCAGTGAAGCAAATGTCAAAAACAATTTTACGTCACACATTGATAGAAAAATATTTTTGACATTTTTGTTGACTTCCCTATCTTTATACATTTTCACTATATGAAAATGCATCGTTTCTCATCGTCTCTGCAGAGACGGAATATATTTCGACAAGATCTTGGTATCGGAATACAAACTTTTTAAGAGATCGAATAAGGCGAATCTTTTAATAGCTCTGGTCCAGTAGCCTGTTTCTCAGATGAAGATGATGTTTTAGGAAATCAGAATAATTGCTACTGGCCCTTGCATAACGAATCAATTGCGAGATGTAAACACAATATGCAGGAGAAGCTGGTATATTGCTGCACATATTTGGAAAATTTATGATTTTAAAATTGAAGTCGTCCCGTTTATCATAAATCTTAGTACTGAGTTGACCACTGTCGTCAAATTCGAGGTATAAGTCCAAAAATGATGCGGACGAAGCTGTATCTGTGGTCTCTTTAACTTCCAGCTCTGTAAGTACATCTTATAACAATATCATACGATGTATGGAGATCTTATAACAATATCATACGATGTAAGTACATATTATAACAATATCATACGACGTAAGTACATCTTATAACAATATCATACGATGTAAGTACATCATATAACAATATCATATGATGTAAGTACATCTTATAACAATATCATAAGACGTAAGTACATCTTATAACAATATCATACGATGTAAGTACATTATAAGTTATTTACATTCCTATCCGTAGATATGGAGATTATAGCACCCTGAAGTAGCCAAGTACATCCTGAGGGGCAGCCGAAGGGTGTACAGGCTACTTCAGGGTGTTAAAATCTCCATATCTACGGATATGAACGTAGATAACGAATTTATCCCCGGTTATAGTAAAAAATAAGACATTTTGGACCCCGGCGGCCCAAGTAAAAGTGACGTTTTCTTTGTTTTTGGAAAGAATAAGTAACAAATATGAAAGTTTTGAGTATTTTTTACCCGGTGATCAAAATAACAGCTTTATATTTAATATGCAGCCAAAATTAACTAAATTTGATTTTGGGGCGCAACGTCGCGAACTTTAGCGTCATGTTATCCCCGTTTTGAAAATTATAACAACATTTGATTGGTTAAATGGCTAGTTACACCCGGTAATATGGCCTAGCAACACCCGGGAATATGTTTTTTTTTAATACCCGGGGTTTTAATCAATCAATAGTTGTTATAATTTTCAAACCGGGGATAAATAACAATATCATACGATGTAAGTACATCTTATAACAATATCAGACGACATAAGTACATCTTATAACAATATCAGACGATGTAAGTACATCTTATACCAATATCATACGATGTAAGTACATCTTATAACAATATCATACGACGTAAGTACATCATATAACAATATCATATGATGTAAGTACATCTTATAACAATATCATACGGTGTAAGTACATCTTATAACAATATCATACGATGTAAGTACATCTTATGCCAATATCATATTATGTAAGTACATCTTATACCAATATCATATTATGTAAGTACATCTCATAGCAATATCAAACGATGTCAGTACATCTTATAGCAATATCATATTATGTAAGTACATCTTATAACAATATCATACGATGTAAGTACATCTTATAACAATAGCATACGATGTAAGTACATCTTATACAAATATCATATTATGTAAGTACATCTTATACCAATATCATATTATGTAAGTACATCTTATAGCAATATCCTACGATGTAAGTACATCTTATAACAAAATGATACGGTGTAAGTACATCTTATAACAATATCATACGACGTAAGTACATATTATAACAATATCATACGATGTAAGTACATCTTATAGCAATATCATACGATGTAAGTACATCTTATAACAATATCATACGATGTAAGAACATCTGACAACAAAATATTCTCAAAATATGATAAAAAAAATCTGGATGAATTAAATTCTACAAACCCAAAGGATTTTTGGAATTTATAGAATAAAGGGAAGAGAAAAAATCAACCTGATATTGGATTAGACAAACTTTTCGACTTTTTCAAAGATTCAAATTCCGATTCAGAAGATATCGTTTACGAAGGTCAACTAGATATGGATGAAGGAACTTTAGAGCAAATTAATAGCCATATTAATTTACCAATAACAAAAGACGAAATTTTTAAATGTGTCCGAAAACTTAAAAATGAAAAAGCAAGCGGTGAAGATGAAATAATAAACGAGTATATTAAAAGTACGGTGAACCAGTTTATTAATGTTTATGAAAAATTATTTAATATTATATTTGATAATGGTAGTATGCCTAGCAGTTGGTTAATAGGGATGATAAAACCTATCTATAAAATTAAAGGCGATAATTTTGACCCCAACAATTATCGACCAATTACAATTGTAAGTTGCCTCGGTAAACTTTTCACTGCAATACTGAATGAGAGATTAAATGAATTTTCTGAATCTTTTTCTGTTATAAGTGAAAACCAATCTGGGTTCCGCCAAGGATATTCCACTTCAGATAATATGTTCACCTTACAATCTTTGTTTGAAATTCTAAAACGTAAAAAGAAAAAAATGTACTGCGCATTCGTTGATTTTATGAAGGCCTTTGATACTGTTCGGAGAGCTGGTTTATGACATAAAATGTTACTAGACAATATAAATGGGAAAATGTACGATGTTATTTTTAATATGTATTGTAATATAAAATCATGTATTGTGTTTAATAATTGCAAATCATATTATTTTGCATGTGACAATGGAGTTAGACTGGGAGAGAATGGATATCCTTTTTTATTTTCCTTATTCTTAAATGACTTAGAAACTTTTCTACAAGCCAAAAATGTTACAGGCCTAGAATCAAATTCAAGCGATCTCGAAAACCAGTTAAATATTTATTTGAAATTATTTATGAGGACTATATGCTGATGATACGGTTATATTATCAGAATCTGAGAGCGATTTACAGGCACAGCGCGATGCTTTTCATGAATACTGTTTAACCTGGAAGCTGAAAGTTTATCTTTTAAATATAATGTCTCCGAAATTGAAGTAGTCAAAAACTTCAATTATCTCGGTATTATTTTCTAGCAAAACTGGCAATTTCAATCTGGCAAAAAAAACCCCTACGTTTAATGGATATTTAGCAGTTGTTTCTATACATGAAGTACTGAAATTAGGAAGAAAGCACAACTTATCTATAAAATGTCTATTGAGTCTTTTCGATAAAATGGTTAAACCAATATTACTTTATGGCTGCGAATTATGGGGATTTGGAAACAATGACGTGTTAAAATTTTGTAAAATGATTTTGAACCTCAAGACGTCTACTCCGAATTATATGATATATGGTGAATTAGGCAGATATCCGGTCGAAATCGACATTAAAATTAGAATTTATTTGTCTACAAAAGTAGTATCATTGTATTGTGTTTTGGGAGAATATTAATCCAGTTTAATTAATAAAATCGTATTGAAATAATAGAGTAAAACTACATTTAATTCTACTTTAATTGATGAAACGAAAAATCAAATTGGACAAGAATTGATTTCAGAATAATGATTTGAAAAATTAAAGTCTTACATAAATTAAAAAGGAAAAGATTTGAAGATTTCAAATACTTTTGACACTGTCTGTAATAGTATGTGTATTCCAATAACATTAGTTATTCATCAATTAATTAAGAAATTCCTGTCTAGTCTTCCTGGTTGTTAGACCATGTTATACAGAGTTATATTATTTCTTGTCTGATATACATGGACTCTGACATAATTTATCAGGTATATAAGTCTTGTATTGTTTAGAAGGTAACACTCCTCTGGAACTACCAAGCCATGTAAGTTTTAATTTCTATCTCAGTTTGTTTTAGTAGATCATTTCATTCATGGCCATTAACAATTTAGCTCGGAAAAATATATCAAGCGGTTAGTGTATTTAACTTTTAATATTGAGAGTTAAAATAATTTAATTGTTTGTAGTATTGAAATTGTTAGAAACATTATGGAGCTATCTTTGAATTATCTCCAATCCTGATATTTATATAAATTATATAAAAACCCCGTTAATATTAGTACGATTGAATTGAATCTTGAAATTACAATATTTCCTACTAAAATGATTGACTCTCAGAAAATAATGAATACATTATTATTGGTTAACAAATTTAGATTTTTAATTTTGAAAACCATATTTTATATATCCAAAAGTGTATTTGTTTTTACCATTTCAACTCAATTGATATTTTTTATAAATTTGAAAAATACATGTACACTTCTAAAAAAAAATATGAATTTGAAATTTGTCTGCCACGTTCATGTTTAAACCGAACAGCATTAAGACAAGCTTTTGTGTTCGGACAGGTATTTGGTTTGCATAGGGTAAAAGGGTAAATAAACATTTCCTCTGCATTATTCAACATTAATTTTGTATGCATTGCTTTGAAAACAAATGACTGAAAAATAATAAACATAAGTAATTTTGAAACTAATACTATACATTTATATTTATTAGCTCAAACTAATACTATACATTTATATTTATTAGCTCAGATGTTCATTTATATCGATTAGCTCAGATATTCATTCATATCGATTAGCCCAGATATTCATTTATATCGATTAGCTCAGATGTCTGTAGCAATATTTTTTAGTAGTAGACAGTTATTTCTTGAATATTTTCCTATTAATGCATTACAAATATGGGAATCTATTCACATGGATGACTTAATAATATATAAAACTGAAAATATTTTTTTTCTTCAATAATTTTAGAAGTAAAATGAAGATCACCCTTGTCGTTGTCGCTACCATAATTTTAGCTGCTGTTGTATCAGTCGGTGGATATGGTACAGGATACGGAGGTAAAATAATTATTGTATGATACACCAATACATAGTATATTACATACATTAGGTGTTAACGGATACGGAGGTAAAATAATTACTGTTTGATACATCAATGCATAGCATATTACATACAGTAGGTGGTAAAGGATACGGAGGTAAAATAATTAATGTATGATACATCAATACATATTATATTACATACATTAGGTGGTAAGGGATACGGAGGTGAAATAATTTTTGTATGATACATCAATACATAGTAAATTACAAACATTATGTGGTAAAGGATACGCAGGTAAAATAATTATTGCATGATAGACCAATACATGGTATATTATATACATTAGGTGGTAAAGGATACGGAGGTAAAATAATTATTGTATGATACACCAATGCATAGTATATTACATACATTAGGTGGTAAAGGATACGGAGGTAAAATAATTATTGCATGATAGACCAATACATAGTATATTACATACATTAGGTGGTAAAGGATACGGAGGTAAAATAATCATTGTATGATACACCTATGCATAGTATATTACATACATTAGGTGGTAAAGGATACGGAGGTAGAATGATTATTGTATGATACACCAATACTTAGCATATTACATACATTAGGTGGTAAATGATACGGAGGTAGAATAGTCATTGTATGATATATCAATACATAGTATATTACAAACATTAGGTGGTAGAGGATACAGAGGAAAAATAATTATTGTATGATACATCGATGCATAGTATAATACAAACATTAGGTGATAAGGGATACGGAGGAAAAATATTTATTGTATGATACACTAATACATAACATATTACACACAATAGGTGGTAAAGGATACGGAGGTAAAACAATTAATGTTTGATACATTAATACATAGCATATAGCATACATTAGGT
Organism: Bathymodiolus brooksi; assembly: GCA_963680875.1. NCBI lineage: Eukaryota > Metazoa > Mollusca > Bivalvia > Mytilida > Modiolidae > Bathymodiolus > Bathymodiolus brooksi. The sequence continues at coordinate 98,067,611 of OY804576.1, forward strand.
GGTAAAGGATACGGAGGTAAAATAATTAATGTATGATACACCAATGCATAGTATATTACATACATTAGGTGGTAAGGGATACGGGGGTAAAATAATTAATGTTTGATACATCAATACATAGCACATAGCATACACTAGGTGGTAAAGGATACGGAGGTAAGATAATTAATGTATGATACATCAATACATAGTATATTACAAATATAAGGTGGTAAAGGATACGGAGGTAAAATAATTACTGTTTGATACATCAATGCATAGTATATTACATACATTAGGTGGTAAGGGATACGGAGGTAAAATAATTAATGTTTGATACATCAATGCATAGCAGATAGCATACATTAGGTGGTAAAGGATACGGAGGTAAAATAATTATTGTATGATACACCAATACATAGTATATTACACACATTAGGTGGTAAAGGATACGGAGGTAAACTATTTACTGTTTGATACATCAATGCATAGCATATTACATATATCAGGTGGTAAAGGATACGGAGGTAAAATAGTTATTGCATGATACATCAATACATAGTATAATACATACAATAGGTGGTAGAGGATACGGAGGTAAAATAATTAATGTATGATACATCAATACATAGTATATTACATACATTAGGTGATAAAGGATACGGAGGTAAAATAATTATTGAATGATACACCAATACATAGTATATTACAAACATTAGGTGGTAAAGGATACGGAGGTAAAATAATTACTGTTTGATACATCAATGCATAGCATATTACATATATCAGGTGGTAAAGGATACGGAGGTAAAATAGTTATTGCATGATACATCAATACATAGTATAATACATACATTAGGTGGTAGAGGATACGGAGGTAAAATAATTATTGTATGATACACCAATACATAGCATATTACATACATTAGGTGGTAAATGATACGGAGGTAGAATAGTCATTGTATGATACATCAATACATAGTATATTACAAACATTAGGTGGTAAAGGATACGGAGGTAAAATAATTAATGTATGATACACCAATACATAGAATATTACAAACATTAGGTGGTAAGGGATACAGAGGAAAAATAATTATTGTATGATACATCGATGCATAGTATAATACAAACAATAGGTGATAAGGGATACGGAGGAAAAATATTTATTGTATGATACACTAATACATAGCCTATTACACACAATAGGTGGTAAAGGATACGGAGGTAAAACATTAATACATGGCATATACCATACATTAGGCGGTAAAGGATACGGAGGTAACATAATTAATGTATGATACACCAATGCATAGTATATAACATACATTAGGTGGTAAGGGATACGGAGGTAAAATAATTAATGTTTGATACATCAATACATAGCACATTGCATACATTAGGTGGTAAAGGATACGGAGGTAGAATAATTAATGTATGATACATCAATACATAGTATATTACATACATTAGGTGGTAAAGGATACGGAGGTAAAATGATTATTGTATGATACACCAATACATAGTATATTACAAACATTAGGTGGTAAAGGATACGGAGGTAAAATAATTACTGTTTGATACATCAATGCATAGCATATTACATACAACAGGTGGTAAAGGATACGGAGGTAAAATAGTTATTGCATGATACATCAATACATAGTATAATACATACATTAGGTGGTAGAGGATACGGAGGTAAAATAATTATTGTATGATACACCAATACATAGCATATTACATACATTAGGTGGTAAGGGATACGGAGGTAAAATAATTACTGTTTGATACATCAATGCATAGCATATTACATACATCAGGTGGTAAAGGATACGGAGGTAAAATATTATTGCATGATACATCGATACATAGTATATTATATACATTAGGTGGTAAAGGATACGGAGATAGAATAATTAATGTATGATACACCAATTATATATATATATAGTATATTACATACATTAGGTGGTAAAGGATACGGAGGTAAAATAATTATTGTATGATACACCAATACATATCATATTACATAGAGTAGGTGGTAAAGGATACGGAGGTAAAATAGTTATTGTATGATACACCAATACATAGCATATTACATACATTAGGTGGTAAATGATACGGAGGTAGAATAGTCATTGTATGATATATCAATACATAATATATTACAAACATTAGGTGGGAAGGGATACAGAGGAAAAATAATTATTGTATGATACATCGATGCATAGTATAATACAAACATTAGGTGATAAGGGATACGGAGGAAAAATATTTAATGTATGATACACCAATACATAGCATATTATACACAATAGGTGGTAAAGGATACGGAGGTAAAACAATTAATGTTTGATACATTAATTCACGGCATATAGCATACATTAGTTGGTAAAGGATACGGAGGTAAAATAATTAATGTATGATACACCATGCATAGTATATTGAATACATTAGATGGTAAGGGATACGGAGGTAAAATAATTAATGTTTGATACATCAATACATAGCACATAGCATACATTAGGTGGTAAAGGATACGGAGGTAAAATAATTAATGTATGATACATCAATACATAGTATATTACATACATTAGGTGGTAAAGTATACGGAGGTAAAATAATTATTGTATGATACACCAATACATAGTATATTATAAACATTGGGTGGTAAAGGATACGGAGGTAAAATAATTACTGTTTGATACAACAATGCATAGCATATTACATACATCAGGTGGTAAAGGATACGGAGGTAAAATAGGTATTGCATGATACATCAATACATAGTATAATACATACATTAGGTGGTAGAGGATACGGAGGTAAAATAATTATTGTATGATACACCAATACATAGTATATTACATACATTAGGTGGTAAGGGATACGGAGGTAAAATAATTACTGTTTGATACATCAATGCATAGCATATTACATACATCAGGTGGTAAAGGATACGGAGGTAAAATAGTTATTGCATGATACATCAATACATAGTATATTACATACATTAGGTGGTAAAGGATACGGAGGTAGAATAATTAATGTATGATAGACCAATTATATATATATAGTATATTACATACATTAGGTGATAAAGGATACGGAGATAAAATAGTTATTGTATGATACACCAATACATATCATATTACATACAGTAGGTGGTAAAGGATACGGAGGTAAAATAGTTATTGTATGATACACCAATGCATAGTATATTACATACATTAGGTGGTAAAGGATACAGAGATAAAATGATTATTGTATGATACACCAATGCATAGTATATTACATACATTAGGTGGTAAAGGATACAGAGATAAAATGATTATTGTATGATACATCAATACATAGTATATTACATACATTAGGTAGTAAGGGATACGGAAGAATTTTTTTTATTGTATGATACATCAATACATAGTATATTACATACATTAGGTGGTATAGGATACGGAGGTAAACTCAGTAGGACAGCCAGCGTGACAGGAGAGCTCCAAAGTCAAGTCCCAGTCACGTGACTTTCGCTTCATTTTTGATGAAAAATGACGTTCAACCCTTCGCTTAAAATACGTCGGTTTACAAATAAATATTTATGCTTGAAATCAATTAAAATATACGGAAGATGTCTATGGATAAATAGAAATTTATTGTATCACTTCAGTTTTTATTTATATTGTGTACAAACATCGAATTTTGCTACTTGAAGTGGACTCAATTTCAAAACAAATGTCAAGGTGGTTCTATTTAAAAGAGAAAATTTAATTAAAACAATATGATGGCTTTCTGTAACATACATTGCCTGAGGAAATCATCTAGGATCATTGTCATACCGACAACTAGTGTCAATGTCTTGTGGGATGCAATTGTTCCACTTAGCCCTACACCCACCTTGATCGGATCGACCATTTGCCAAACATCGAAATTCATTGTCTTTCGGAACACATCGGTAGTCTTTCTTAACATCAACAATAAACGACACCTAAGCGTACATCCGAAAGAGTATATTTCATTTGGGAAAGGGGTGGGGTGTCTATGTCTTTTTTTTTTTATTTTCTTGTATTAATACCGTATTTTTCAGTTTAATTGAATTATTTGTATTGCAATATTGTTTTAGACATTGTGCATTTTGTAATTTAGACTGGGGAATTACTATTTATTATCACTTTAAATTTAAAAAAAAATCATTTATGATACTAGACTTGCACAGGGAATGTACAACAATTAATAATTTCAATTTAATTTAATTTCAATACAACAGGTAGGGCCTACAAGATAAATAGAAAGAAATAAATGTGTGGAAAAATAAAAGCATGTAAACAAAAATTAAGCGAATTGAAAAAATATGAAAATATTATAAAAAAAAAACATGTAAAAAAATTAATAATTTTTTTTAAATCTAAAAAAAAAGTGAAACCTTGAGACAAAAAGGGGCATACAAAATTGTATTCAGATATCTTAACCCTTCCCATTATATCAAGGCAAATTAAAAAATAATCAGTGTAAGCAAATATTTTTCTTGAAATTAGGAAATTATATTATCTGAATGAAAGCTACCAAGTTTCATGTTTATCTCACAATGTAAATATCAATGTATTTGGAATATTCATGTGTTTGACACAACTACAAACTAGCTTTTATAACATATATGGGTGGTCAAGTTGTAACAATTCTTTCCCCTTGACATTCACAAAATGACCAGCATTTACAAATATGAGAACTTAGGTTGCAATAATTCTTTCTCCAGGACATTCACAAAATGACCAGCATTTACAAATATGGGTACTTAGTTTGCAATAATTCTTTCTCCAGGACATTCACAAAATTACCAGCATTTACAAATATGGGTACTTAGTTTGCAATAATTCTTTCTCCAGGACATTCACAAAATTACCAGCATTTACAAATATGAATACTTAGATTGCAATAATTTTTCCACCATGACATTCACAAACAGAATGACTATAGCATTCACATAAAAGACAGATACAAAATGACTAGCATTCACATAAAAGACACATACAGAATAACTAGCATTCACATAAAAGAGCATATTGAATGACTAACATTCACATAATTTTAAGACACATACAGAATACTTGCATTCACATGAAAGGACAAACCAGAATTCCAAATTTCACTAAGTAAATTAAATGACTAGAATAGAATGAATATGTTTTCTGTTGGCAAAATAACCAAGTATTGGTTAATATTGTTTAAAATTGAAGTTAAAAAAATTATTTTATTTGTTCCAATGACTGGAAAAAAGTTAATAAATGGGCACATTTTGAAAAATTCTTTTCTGTAAAAGAAAATTTATAAATTTCGGCATTAATATTCATAGATAAAAGGTAATTATATTTCTCATAAACAACAGGCAACATAAGTACCTTTTCATCTAAAAAAAAGCATGAATAACAAATTCAACAACATGTTGGAGTGTATACAGGTCTAAATGTCTGTAGAAACTGTTCAACAACTTGGTTCTGGTTCAATATATCTATAAGAAATTGAAAAGTTTGAGATCTTGTTTCAGCTCCACTTTCTGACCTAGAAAATGTGTTGCAACTGTTATAACAATATGTACCACAAGATCATTTATCTTCTGAGCCAAATTCTTTACAGAAATTTAATTCATTTTACACAAATTACACAATCAAAAAGTTCTTTTCTGAATGACTTTATTATAATTTATGACACAAGGTGTCTTGAAAACTCATGGCATTTGTTTGATGATGTACTTTAAAGATAATTGGAATGCTGGTCCATTTTTTTTACTTCATGGATATTTTAGAAGAAAAAAACCATATATATATTGATTTTCAAACCTGTATGAATATATATATAAGACATAATTATCATATATTCTTATTTTTATTTATTCGAATATTCAACCAATAAACATCACAGGAAACTTTGCATTTATACTCATAGAATCTGAAACTAACAGAAAATAAACATCCATTTTATTTAATAGAATCTGTAACTTTGCCCCTTTGGTATCTTCAGACTCTTGTTAAAAAAAAATAAACATCCTATGTCCAGTCAGTATATATATATATCTACCTACAATGATCTAAAACTAACTAAAACTGGAGGTCGTCAATACCATTGGCACTGAAAAGTAGCATGTACACACATCAATAAGTATTTCAGGAAAACAGACTGAAAATGAAAAAAAAAAAAGGGGGGGGGGGTGTAAATGCTTGACATGAACTAAATATGTAGCCTTATGCTATGCCATGTTAATCTAGAGTGAATTTAACATAATCTTTCACCATTCTCTGCATGACAAGATCATACATTATAATGCAGACCTTTTTATTTCTAAAATGTATTTATTAATTATGTCAATATTTTGACATGTCCATAAATGCCATGGAACGAGTCAACGAAAATGAAAGATTTGTTGTTAAAAATGGAATAAAATGACTCTGTATATGTGTGACTATGATTGATCAAGTGGTTTTTTCGTGTTTAAATAGAAACAGTCACATTTTCATCCTAATAGATCGATCAATCTATGAAAAAACCCAGAAATATTTGGTTAGAATCTCGAAATATAGTGCTTCTTGTTTACATCCAAATATGGAATTCTAGTGACGAATGATGGGGAAATATGCAAATAATCCATACTCTAATACGTGATTCTAGCTATTTTTACCAAATTTATTAATAAACAGCCAATGGGATGCAATTGTTCCACTTAGTTAAAGAGTCTATTTTTAGCGCCATTTTTTTTTTACAACATTTCATCAGCAGCGGTATCCCGAGTTCCAACGTTGATTTCAAGCAAACGATATCATAAATACACGTATTCACGCGTCAGTCACGTTACAATTTTATTTAAAAAATGGATTCAATAAAAATGAATACTTCTCTCAGTTTTATTTATGAAGATATTCAGTAGAAACACATGGGGTGTCGACGTAAACAATGCATGGCGGCTCACTTGTAAAGCGTCATGTCTAAAAAAAATAGAGTTACGTCCCTTGATTTCGGGATTTGACTTTGCATTGTTGGAGGTACGGAATCTGTGCGTGGCTTCCCAACTGACTAATTATTGCATGTTGCATCAATACATAGTATAATGCATACATTAAGTGGTAAAGGATACGGGGGTAAAATGATTATTGTATGATACATCAATGCATAGTATATTACATACATTAAGTGGTAAGTGATACGGAGTTAAAATAATTATTGTATGACACATCAATGCATTGCATATTACATACATTAGGTGGTAAGGGATACGGAAGAAAAATAATTATTGTATGATACACCAATACATAGTATTATACAAACATTAGGTGGTAAAGGATACGGAGGTAAAATAGTTATAGTATATTACATACATTAGGTGGTAAAGGATACGGAGGTAAATAATTATGTTTGATACATCAATGCATAGGATATTACATACATTAGGTGGTAAGGGATACGGAGGTAAAATAATTATTGTATGATACACCAATGCATAGTATAATACAAACATTAGGTGGTAAAGGATACGGGGGTAAAATAATTATTGTTTGATACATCAATACATAGTATAATACAAACATTAGGTGGTAAGGGATACAGAAGAAAAATAATTATTGCATGACACACTAATACATAGTATAATACAAACATTGGGTGGTAAAGGATACGGAGGTAAAATAATTATTGTATGCTACATCAATACATAGCATATTACATACATTAGGTGGTAAGGGATACGAAAGAAAAATAATTATTGTATGATACACCAATACATAGTACATGTATATTAACATAAATTAGGTGGTAAAGGATACGGAGGTAAAATAATTATTGTATGATACACTAATACATAGTATATTACATACATTAGGTGGTAAAGAATACGGGGGTAAAATAACTATTGTATGATACACAAATACATAACATATTACATACATTAGGTGGTAAAGGATACGGAGGTAAAATAATTATTGTATGATACATCAATACATAGCATATTACATACATTAGGTGGTAAAGGATACGGAGGTAAAATAATTATTGTATGATACATCAATACATAGCATATTACATACATTAGGTGGTAAAGGATACGGAGGTAAAATAATCATTGTATGATACATCAATACATAGTATATATTACATACAGTAGGATGTAAGTACACTCATATAGTACACAAATAGATAAGTCAAACTATGTATTTTTGTAATCTACACCACTAAATTTAGGAAGCTTCCTCTGAACTGTCGATCGAGAAAGAAATGAAAATATACAGGTAGCATGTGCATCGTAGCCTACTTGATAAATTCCAACTTTGACTGCGGTCAGTTGCATATTAAATTAATTAACAGCAAAATGATTAGATTCCGGACACCAAAATGATTTGGAGTTTTAGCGCAATATCATGATCAGCCAAGATACAGCTCAAGTTGAAATTTACAGTTTTTATTTTTGCCGTTCCTGATTTATGACTTTTGATTATTATATTTTATGGTTTCCGTGTGATAAATAATATATCACATACAACAAACGCAGTATAATAGTAAGTGTTATCTAGGCAGCATTTAAAATGTTTACTGGTAGCATCGTGTTATCGGTTTTCGTGCTATTATCGATTTTCCGATATAGCGATTAACAGTGTTAACCCTTCATTCATATGACGATTGGAATTTTCAAAGAATGGCTAGTTAAATATTTCTTTGCACATAAGATTGTTTTTAAAGCCATTCTTGAATTTTAATATACTCTCGATTATCTGGCAACTTTTGTTTTCAGTAAAATTGCGTCATCTGTTTTCGTGTGAAGTAAAAACAAGGCCGATATACGGGATGGGAACGAATATAAAATCCGGAAATGGCTGGTTTTAAAATTTCATGGTTCTGGCCATCTACCAAATCATACTACATCTAAATAAAATAACAGAATGTTTGAAAATGACCACTTTCAAAATTGTGTTTACTTTTGATGGTTTTTTTAGTGCTGAAACCACAATGCACTGCAAAGTGACATGTATTTTATACAAGAAACAGGCACATTTCAATTAGCTCTTTTGTTTACAAGTACCATCAGTGACCCCATGACAGTTACATGACAGTAAGAGCCGGTGTCTGAGAGGCAGACGACATAGTTCAATTTTATATAGCCCTTCTGGATTTTTTTCCAGCTACTTTTTAAATGAAGTAAATTTTTAGCATTACAAAAAGTATGGTTCAGTAGGTAGGTTCATTGTTTTTGGTACTTACGTCTTTAAAAGCAAACTTTAACATCTTTTACAGATGTCACGCTGTAGTCTTGTTTATGTTCCATAAATAGAAACCGGAAGACACGTCAAAAATAATGCGTGCGCTGTGGAAATCAAAATAAAATGGATAAAACGAAAACAGATGACACACGAAAACACATACCGTGGCGATACTATAATATGTGTTATGAAATATGTTAGTCGGGTATGTCATCAGTGATAAAGTGATCACGTTCTTCTAGATGTTTTTATAATAACAGGGTCGACAACTCTAAAATTTACTGTACATTTTATTCAGCGTTTTGAAATTCATTACAGGACTTCTTGGTGGAAATATATTCGGAGGGTATGGCCATGCATATAGAGACAATTTTGGAAGTGGATTTAATAGCTTTGGTATGAGAGGCGGATCATTCGGAGGAATGTCTGGTGGATTTAATAGCTTTGGTGGTATGGGAGGCGGATCATTCGGACGAATGCCTGGTGGATTTAATAGCTTTGGTGGTATGGAAGGTGGATCATTTGGAGGAATGGGTGATGATGGTGAATTTTTCGGTGGATTCGGTGATGATAGATTCGATAGATTCGATGATGGACGATTCGATAGATTTGATGACGGACGATTCTTCTAATCTAACGGTATCGACAGTGGTTTTGGTGGTTCTTTCCAAGGCCGGTCTTCTCCTATGTTTTGGGATTAGAAATTATTACAATATGTTAATACTGTTATGATTAGAACGTTTAAAGAGTGAATGTTTATATTACATAGACTAGTGAATAATGCCGTTAAATTTGTCATACACTTTAACACACTATTGGATCTTTATTATTCAACACTGTTCATGGAGAAAACAAATTTCCTTCCTTTATTTATATAAGATAGTCAATCTTTACTTGAACGAACGAATACATTATTTTCTGTTTAGTACCACGTTTGTTCTGATACCACGAAGCAATTCAAATTTTATATTAGAGTACATAAATATTTCACATTCAAACACTGATTAACATAAGAAAAAATATTTTATTTAGTAGAAATTTTGCCCAGATATATTGTTTGAAGTGTTCTATTAATAACTATTAATATATTACTGATATATTCTATAACTCTGTTTTGATGGACAATTTAACTATTAGGGGTGAGCTATTTTATTCTCGGAGCCAGAATTTTCTTTTTAATGGGAAGCAAAGATCAGATTATTTTTTACATGACTGTTTTTCAAATTGCATCAACATTTCTCGTTGAAAATTGCAGATTATAGATTTGTTGCATCTTTTCACGTCAATTTGTTTTTTTCTCCCTTTTTGTGGTCGTGATCATATGGTAGGTTTATTTATAACCACCTGTGTAATCAGAGCCTATCACCATTAAAGTTGTGAGTTCGAAACCCGTTCTTGGTGAGGTGTATTCGATACAACATTATGTGATAAAGTTTTTCAGTGACTTGTGACAGGTCGGTGGTTTTCTCCGGGTATTCCGGTTTCCTCCACCAATAAAACTAACTGCTACGATATATATCTGAAATATTGTTGAAAGTGGCGTTAAACACCATAAACACAAACCCTCCATATGATTTTGCGACAAATTAGTTTTTTAAAGACAATCGCCCTTTCTAATCCTAAAAGCTAAATGGTCGTACCCATAGTATAGTTTTTTGTAAAAATATAAACACAAAAACACTGAAGATTATTTAAAAAGCAGCTTTATCAAAATATGCATATTCAAATTCAGTATGATTTAATATTGTACATTTGTAGTAACTTTTCTAAAAAAAAATCAATTTATCCTTTCAAAAAAAAAAAATATATATATAAGAAAAATTAGACTATCTACTCAAACTGGAACAAGGTCAATATTTGATTATTAACCTATAGATCATCTAATTATAACTGAGAAAAATAATCCCGTCTGTTAAAATTAAATTAAAAAGTATGTCTAATTATATTGAGGATGTTTTATGATCGAATATAATTTCAAAGATATAAGCTATAATATCATGAAAATTTCCAGCAGTTATCAGTTCCAGTAAATCTGACCCTGACGTCACGATATTAAAGCGTTTTTACACTAATGCTGATGAATAGTGTCCCAACTTTACAAGTGCAATATGATACATAATATAGTACCATATATATCATTCATTGACTACAGCTCTAATCCATTTAATAATGTCGTGGTCGTCATCGTTTGATAGTAGGATTTACAACTACTTATGCAACCATTGCCTATCACCACTAACGTTGTGAGTTTGAATCCCGCTCAGGCGAGGTGTACTCGATACAACATTATGTGATAAAGTTTGTCAGTGACTAGCGACATGTCGGTGGTTTCCCCCGCGTATTCCGGTTTCATCCATCCATAAAACTGACCGCCGCGATATAACTGAAATATTGTTGAAATTGGCGTTAAACACAATAACCCCTAACCTTCACCCTCCAATCCATGTAATGATGGCATTTTTTTCCTCGACTGCTTTTATCGTGCTTATATCGTTTTATTCGGTACCTCTGTTTTTTAGGAGAAAGTATGGAATGCAATATCTGTCAAAATGGAGATGTTACTTCACTTGAAAATACACAATTCAATTAAGTTTGTATTGTTCTCTTCTATTCCTATGTGAAAAAAGAAGATAAAACATAATAATTGTATTATACAACATAGGTTATAAGACTTTTGTAAGTGTATCATATGCATCTTCAAGTCGTCAATTGTCAGGAAAAAAACCGAAAAAAAACCGAGCTTCTGAGAGTTTTTAAATTTTAAAACAAATTAACGAAATAATCTTTTATTTTTAGAAAAGCTGGTTTCAATTTTATTAATCGATCGTCTGACCATATTTTACATATAATATAATTGATCTCTTAATCAATTCAAGTATATGTCATACCAACTCATTATTTGATTCTGGTTTTGTTAAAAATATCAGAAAAACAACAAAAATGATAAAGTTTATGTGTATTCGATGCCGGTAGAAGATCTGGTGAACATCGTCTTTATCTCAGTTTGTAAGCCTCATACACATATACTTTATATCTTAAGGCACTGCACTAATATTGTATATATACTTTTATAAGGTGTATGTATGAAGTATGATATTGTTTTAAAATGTACTTATAATGTATGATATTGTTATAACATGTACTTAAGCTGTATAATATTATTATAATATGTACTTTTTTTTATATATGATATTATGACATTATGTACTTATAATATGCTATATTAGTTTAAGATGTTAATTTGTAGAAATAAACATTATAACTTGAGATGTCTAGTGTACATTACTACCATATTCACGGTATTTTGCTGGGTGTATGCTTTCCTGTTTGTCACATAATGTTGCATACCTCGCCCTGGTCGAGATTCGAACTCACAACATCAGTGGTGATAGGCACTGATTGCATAGGTAGTTGTAAATCCAACAACAATACGATCACGGCCACGGCTTTCCTAGCAAGCTGTCAAAAATATAGAGATTAAGATAACACAATATTTGTCTTTCTGCCCCATGGTGTTACATTGATATTAAAAGACCAAACCAAACATAAAACACACTAACTACTCTCGCATTCCGAATATCAAGAAATAAATATAAAACACTAACTACTCTCGCATTCCGAATATCAAGAAATAAATATAAAACACTAACTACTCTCGCATTCCGAATATCAAGAAATAAATATAAAACACTAACTACTCTCGCATTCCGAATATCAAGAAATAAATATAAAACACTAACTACTCTCCCATTCCGAATATCAAGAAATAAATATAAAACACTAACTACTCTCGCATTCCGAATATCAAGAAATAAATATAAAACACTAACTACTCTCGCATTCCGAATATCAAGAAATAAATATAAAACACTAACTACTCTCGCATTCCGAATATCAAGAAATAAATATAAAACACTAACTACTCTTGCATTCCGAATATCAAGAAATAAATATAAAACACTAACTACTCTCGCATTCCGAATATCAAGAAATAAATATAAAACACTAACTACTCTCCCATTCCGAATATCAAGAAATAAATATAAAACACTAACTACTCTCGCATTCCGAATATCAAGAAATAAATATAAAACACTAACTACTCTCGCATTCCGAATATCAAGAAATAAATATAAAACACTAACTACTCTCGCATTCCGAATATCAAGAAATAAATATAAAACACTAACTACTCTCGCATTGCGAATATCAAGAAATAAATATAAAACACTAACTACTCTCGCATTGCGAATATCAAGAAATAAATATAAAACACTAACTACTCTCGCATTCCGAATATCAAGAAATAAATATAAAACACTAACTACTCTCGCATTCCGAATATCAAGAAATAAATATAAAACACTAACTACTCTCGCATTCCGAATATCAAGAAATAAATATAAAACACTAACTACTCTCGCATTGCGAATATCAAGAAATAAATATAAAACACTAACTACTCTCGCATTCCGAATATCAAGAAATAAATATAAAACACTAACTACTCTCGCATTCCGAATATCAAGAAATAAATATAAAACACTAACTACTCTCGCATTCCGAATATCAAGAAATAAATATAAAACACTAACTACTCTCGCATTCCGAATATCAAGAAATAAATATAAAACACTAACTACTCTCGCATTCCGAATATCAAGAAATAAATATAAAACACTAACTACTCTCGCATTGCGAATATCAAGAAATAAATATAAAACACTAACTACTCTCGCATTCCGAATATCAAGAAATAAATATAAAACACTAACTACTCTCGCATTCCGAATATCAAGAAATAAATATAAAACACTAACTACTCTCGCATTGCGAATATCAAGAAATAAATATAAAACACTAACTACTCTCGCATTCCGAATATCAAGAAATAAATATAAAACACTAACTACTCTCGCATTCCGAATATCAAGAAATAAATATAAAACACTAACTACTCTCGCATTCCGAATATCAAGAAATAAATATAAAACACTAACTACTCTCGCATTCCGAATATCAAGAAATAAATATAAAACACTAACTACTCTTGCATTCCGAATATCAAGAAATAAATATAAAACACTAACTACTCTCGCATTGCGAATATCAAGAAATAAATATAAAACACTAACTACTCTCGCATTGCGAATATCAAGAAATAAATATAAAACACTAACTACTCTCGCATTCCGAATATCAAGAAATAAATATAAAACACTAAGTACTCTCGCATTGCGAATATCAAGAAATAAATATAAAACACTAACTACTCTCGCATTCCGAATATCAAGAAATAAATATAAAACACTAACTACTCTCGCATTCCGAATATCAAGAAATAAATATAAAACACTAACTACTCTCGCATTGCGAATATCAAGAAATAAATATAAAACACTAACTACTCTCGCATTCCGAATATCAAGGAATAAATATAAAACACTAACTACTCTCGCATTCCGAATATCAAGAAATAAATATAAAACACTAACTACTCTCGCATTCCGAATATCAAGAAATAAATATAAAACACTAACTACTCTCGCATTCCGAATATCAAGAAATAAATATAAAACACTAACTACTCTCGCATTCCGAATATCAAGAAATAAATATAAAACACTAACTACTCTCGCATTCCGAATATCAAGAAATAAATATAAAACACTAACTACTCTCGCATTCCGAATATCAAGAAATAAATATAAAACACTAACTACTCTCGCATTGCGAATATCAAGAAATAAATATAAAACACTAACTACTCTCGCATTGCGAATATCAAGAAATAAATATAAAACACTAACTACTCTCGCATTCCGAATATCAAGAAATAAATATAAAACACTAACTATTCTCGCATTCCGAATATCAAGAAATAAATATAAAACACTAACTACTCTCGCATTGCGAATATCAAGAAATAAATATAAAACACTAACTACTCTCGCATTCCGAATATCAAGAAATAAATAACAAGTAACAGAACATCACATGTATTTCATCCTTCTTCTATAACGACTGATTTATTTTTTAAACGTGGAATGCAAGAATAGTGGAGAGTTGTTAGTTCGAATCCCGCTCATAGCGAGGTGTACTCGATACAATTTTATGTGATAAAGTTTTCAGTGACTTGCGACACGCACTCTGGTTTCCTTCACCAATAAAACTGGCCGTCATGATATAACTGAGATATTGCTTAAAGTGGCGTTAAACACTGTAACCCTAACCAGTGGCGGATTTAGAGGGGGGCGTGTGGGATGTGCGCCCCCCTAAAATTCGCAAAGCATATGTTATACAACGTTAATTAAGCAGTTCAATAAATAACCTTTTCATGAATGGTTAACTCGTGACCTGTAGTAAAATATTCTTACACGTTGGATGTGTATGTATTCGCCGTCAGTAGTTCAAAGATTATTCCATTCTGATTGGTTCCGAGGTACCAGACATCAACTATTTTCTCACGCTAAATAAACATTATTTCTGCAGTCAATTTTACAACTACATGTACACGTGCTATTTAGAAATTATAAAATGGACGAAAATTATAGACCAAGAAAACAAGCAAGATTGGATACATTTCTTATTCCTCGACGAGACGAGAAAAGTCAAAAGTAATTTAAAAAGTAAATTCAATCAATACTTCGAATAATTAATTTAACAATTGATCTCATTTATAAAACATACAACGAAAACCTATAACGAGAGAATCGGATGATGAAACTGAGACAGTGTGTAGATACCTGAGTGTCCCAAGAAAATGGTCACTTCTCTTTAAATAATGGTTCAAATAGTTCTTGAATTCGAAATTCTGCAATTTCATATGAAAAAAAAATATAAGTTTGATTTGTATACAAATACCCGAAAATGTTGCCTTTTACTTTTCAAGTAAAGATCAGTAAAAATACGCGTTGGTCTATTGTACAATAAAATACAAAAGTAACATATTAATAAAAAAAAAAAAAAAAAATTAGCAGCAATTTATTTGTAACAATCTCTGCATTTGCCCGAGGTATCTGCACAAGAAAGTGTGAACAAATCCTTTGTCCGGGTAGGTTTATATTATTTATATCTACCAATGGATGTCTGTACAATATTTTTACACATTTTTAACAAAAAAATCTGACTACAATTTATTTGTAATACATTAATATCTACAACTGCACATGAAAGTGTGAAAATAATCTCGACAAAATGGTTTATGCATATCTCACACCTGATTTCCGTAAACATATTTCTCGAGAACTTTGATACATTTTTGTTGTTTGATCTTTTAGTGTAATGAGGTTTTTACGCCCGTTGCTCAAACACTTGATTTCCGTCCGTTCGTTCGTCCGTCCGTCTGTAAGATTTCTGCAATCCGCAACTCCCCTGACTGTAACCACGCAATGGATTGACTGTTAAAAACTGTATAATGTATTTGAAATACATTGTAGTTGTGCACAATGGTTTTTAGATTTTTCATTGAAGGCCGGGTGGAGGGGGTAGGAGGAGGATTATGCAACCCGCAACTCCTAAAAAACCACTCAATGGATTGAAGTGAAACTTAAACTACAAATTTGACATACAATGTAGTTTGCTCACCACGGTTTCATTTTTAGAATTGGAGGTTAGGGGTAGGAGGGAGATTCTGTAATCTGCTTTTTTGGCGTAAAATCGTGAATTTTCACTCGAAATACCCAAAACAATTTCGCGCCTCCCTCCGCTCGGCGCAATTTTTTTAAATGCGCCCCCCCCTAACTTGAAATCCTGGATCCGCCCCTGCTAACCATTGTTTGGTACAGACTACAAGCTAATTTTATTGACCAAGACCCTTCTTTGCTTTATCTTTGTTTTAGACCTGTTGTTATAGTTGTTGTATTTACAGTTTTTCTAAATAAAATTTGGATATTATGTGTCAGTCATGTAGACCACCACTCCTGACATCATGACATATTTACGAAATTGATTTAATTTTTTTTCATAATGTTTTGTCCATCCATATCGCGTATTATGTATGGTTATGTTATCATATACAAAGGTATACACTATTAGTTATGATACCTTTGTGAGTGTTATTAGGGATATTGTACAAAATGACATACCTACATTACTCTACATGATCTACATTACCTCACCGGTATTGTCCATTACACATGACACACGGGATAACACATTTGTAGGTTATTATAATTGATCATATGTCAATGGAAACTAAAGGACATTCAAGTTTTTATCTATATCATATTTTCTGTAAACATCATGCAAACTTAAAAATTTAATAAAAATCACGCAGAAAAAACCCCAAGCAACGACTGGGTGTAATTTGTCTATCGTATCGAGTACACCTTTCACCTATCATTGATAAATGCTGTTTGTGAATATTCACCATCTCTACAGAATTTTCGCGTATTTGTGGAAATACAGCTGTTTGTTTGATAAAGTCACTAGATGGAATGCATTTTTTTACTTGATGGTCCCATTATCTGCGAAGTAACAAAATGAGAATGGACAGCCGTGTGATTGGCCGAAATAACAAAGGACTCGTCTCATAATTTAAGCAACATGAGGTCCAATTACTGCATCATGTTTTTTTCATACGGTCTATATAATTCCATTTCTAGAGAATCAAAGTAATTTTCTATCTAAAATGGTGAAATATAATTTTTATATAGTTATTTAATTGTTTAAAATGATAACGCGATGAAACCTATGTACTATATAAATTATATTTTAGCAGGGGTGGATCCAGAGACTCTTTTGACGGGGGGAGGAGGGGGGTGGTCAGATATGGAGCAATATTTTCAATAATAGATAGAACCAACTGTAGCCCCAAAGCGGCTCTGGCGTGTAGGGTCGGTAAACCTTGTTTTCATTTCATTTAGCGCATAGTCGGGAAAAGGTACAGCTAGTGACTTCCTACAGTAGTCTTCCGGACCCTCTGCTTGAACATCATCTCTCTTTATTTGTCTCCCGCATATTCTAGGTTTTATTAATCTCTATGTCTAGTAGCTCACGGATTTTAACATTCCTCTCAAAACACTGGCGGTTGAATTGGTCAACATTTGCTCTGCAGTCTTCTAGTGAGCTCTGAACTAAAGTTATGCTTTTTATGGCTCTGCAATATGTCAAGTGATCTGCTGAGGCCTTTCTTAAAAGCCCGGCACATTTGAACAATAATAATGGCTACGAAAAGATCAAAGTTGCAAATGGAATACAACAAAGAAGTTACATCAGATGCTGCTGATCTGGTGTATGTGTGTTTTGGCAGTTTTGTAAAGTGCTCAAGGGTTTGAGCAATAGCAGGAAAAAAATCCCCCAAGCACCCCCAAAGTCACCCCCCCCCCCTTGATTCCGCCACTGTTTAGTGTACTTATTTAATATGCATCTATAACATTGTAATTTGGGTTTTACATATATATAATTCGACTTTTTAAAATCTCGAAATTTCTACTGTTTTTCGTCCTATCCGATTTTTCCTGTACATTATGCATATGCAGTGGCGTAGTGAGGGTTAAATGCAATGTTAGAAAAAAAAATAGCGAGGTATTCAGTGTCCTTGTGGGTCCGGGGCTTGTTTTTTTTCGGTGGAGAGAGGATAGAACCTCATGAAAATTTGTAATAAAAAGCAATGCATGTATTTTATTTGCATGTTTGAACATTTTGTCAATTACAATGTTTATATAATTCATTAAATTTGTATATACCTTGATCATTCTTATTTGGGTCTCTTGAAGAAAGAAAACAGGCCCTTCAATTATGATATTTATTGAATTCATTGATTTAGTTTGGAGGAATTACAATTTTCACTTATATTACTATCCACTTAATTTTTACTTTATAATAAACAAATTTTCGCAAACTTAAGACAAACCTTTATTTAAAGAAAAAATACGTAGAACGGAGAGTCAAGATTCGTTTTTCATCAGAGTTGCACAATCGTAAATACATGAACAATTTTTAAAAACATTTTTCTTTTCAATTAGAGTTTGAAGATATCAAAAGGAGTAATCAGAATCCGTTAATCGAAGAAGAACAGACAACAAAATCACCAAAAGGAAAACAACGATTTACAAAACATACACATAAAACTAAAGATCAAGTCACACTAACCTCGCTAAAAACAGGGGGTGAACTCAGGTGCTCCGGAAGGGTAGCAGTTCCTTCCCCACTAGTGGCACCAGTCGTAAAAATCTAGCTACAAACCCGGTGATAAGTCATGAATGATGACAAGTGCAACATATCCGTGGTCATTTGTGACACAGGTATTCCATAGCGATCAGCCAAGTCAAGAAGGCGATCGTAAAACTTTCGAAATGTATGTATGTTTTTGAAAATATTGTCATTATGATAACGACCTCAACAGACTAACTTTATTCACTGTTTTTTTTCTCTCGTAGTGATATCCAGTAACAATAATCTGTGTGTGTGTTTTGTGGGTTTAGCTGCGCCCATGATATGTCCTTGTAAAGGCGGCATATATTTTAGAAATGATGATACATATGTAATTCCTCCAAACTAAATCAACGAATTCAATAAATATCATAATTCGTGGGCCTTTTTGGTATCTGTATCAAACCGTTGACATAACGAGCGTCATCTTACCCAAACGAGTACACCTCAGTCATTTGTATCGATAAATCATACTTTGTTAAACACGAGTAATGAAAATTGTAATTTGATTAACAATATGTTATAGCACATACTTTAGAATTGTATGAAAACGAATGAGATAATTTTCTTAAATATATTATGATGCCAGGAGCGGTAGTGCAAGACGGACACAGAATCTTCCCAATTATTTTTTTGTAGAAAAACAACTATAACAACAGGTCTAAAACATAGATAAAGTAACGAGGGGTCTTGGCCGATACAATTAGTTTATACCCGCCACTTTTTTCTTAGAGTTAGGGTTATGGTGTTTAGCGCAATTTTTAACAATATCTCAGTTATATCGTGCCGGTCAGTTTTATTGGTGGAGGAAACCGAAATACACGGAAAAAAAACACCGACCTGTCGCAGTCACTGAAAGCTTTTTCACATAAAATTGTACCAAGTACACCTCGCTATAATCGGGATTCGAACTAACAACTTTCGACCAAGCAAGTACTCGATTTGACCTGTGTTTCTATGATTTTTCTAGATGTCCTTGAAATTCTGAGATTCCAAATGTAAGAAAAAAGTCGGTATTACACACACCTAATTAGCACAAACAAGATTTTAAAGTACATGTAATAAACAGTTCTACTATTCTCCATTGTGTTTTTGTCCTTTTTTTAATTTTATTTTAGTCATTGTATTGTCTCTCATTTGAACATTTTATTTTAGTCATTATATTGTCTCTCATTTGAACATTTTATTTTAGTCAGTATATTTTCTCTGATTTGAAAATTTTATTTTAGTCATTATATTGTCTCTCACATGAACATTTTATTTTAGTCATTATATTGTCTCTCATATGAATATTTATTTTAGTCATCATATTGTCTCTCATTTGAACATTTATTTTAGTCATTATATTGTCTCTCATTTGAACATTTGATTTTAGTCATTATATTGTCTCTGACTTAAACATTTTATTTTAGTCATTATATTTTCTCTGATTTGAACATTTATTTTAGTCATTATATTGTCTCTCATTTGAACATTTATTTTAGTCATTATATTGTCTCTCATTCGTAAATTTTATTTTAGTCATTATATTGTCTCTCATTTGAACATTTTATTTTAGTCATTATATTTTCTCTGATTTGAAAATTTTATTTTAGTCATTATATTGTCTCTCACATGAACATTTTATTTTAGTCATTATATTGTCTCTCATATGAATATTTATTTTAGTCATTATATTGTCTCTCATTTGAACATTTATTTTAGTCATTATATTTTCTCTCATTTGAACATTTTATTTTAGTCATTATATTGTCTCTCATATGAACATTTATTTTAGTCATTATATTTTCTCTCATTTGAAAATTTTATTTTAGTCTTTATATTGTCTCTCACATGAACATTTATTTTAGCCATTATATTTTCTCTCATTTGAACATTTTATTTTAATCATTATATTGTCTCTCATTTGAGCATTTTATTTTAGTCATTATATTGTCTCTCAGTTGAACATTTATTTTAGTCATTATATTGTCTCTCATTCGTAAATTTTATTTTAGTCATTATATTGTCTCTCATTTGAACATTTTATTTTAGTCATTATATTGTCTCTCATTTGAACGTTTTATTTTAGTCATTATATTGTCTCTGATTTGAACATTTTATTTTAGTCATTGTAGTGTCTCTGATTTGAACATTTATTTTAGTCATTATATTGTCTCTCTTTGAACATATTATTTTAGTCATTATATTGTCTCTCATTTGAATATTTACTTTAGTCATTATATTGTCTCTCATTTGAACATTTTATTTCAGTCATTATATTATCTCTCATATGAACATTTATTTTAGTCATTATATTGTCTCTCATTTGAACATTTATTTTAGTTATTATATTGTCTCTCATATGAACATTTTATTTTAGTCATTATATTGTCTCTCATTTGAAAATTTTATTTTAGTCATTATATTGTCTCTCATTTGAATATTTTATCTTAGTCATTATATTGTCTCTGATTTGAACATTTTATTTAAGTCATTATATTGTCTCTCATTTAAACATTTTATTTTAGTCATTATATTGTCTCTCATTTGAACATTTTATTTTAGTCATTATATTGTCTCTGTTTTAAAAATTTATTTTAGTCATTATATTGTCTCTCATTTGAACATTTATTTTAGTCATTATATTTTCTCTCAGTTGAACATTTTATTTTAGTCATTTTATTGTCTCTCATATGAACATTTATTTTAGTCATTATATTTTCTCTCATTTGAACAATTATTTTAATCATTATATTGTCTCTCATTTGAACATTTATTTTAGTCATTATATTGTCTTTCACATGAACATTTATTTCAGTCATTATATTGTCTCTTATTTGAACATTTTATTTTGGTCATTATATTGTCTCTCATATGAACATTTTATTTTAATCATTATATTGTCTCTCATTTGAACATTTTATTTTAGTCATTATATTGTCTCTCATTTGAACATTTTATTTTAGCCATTATATTGTCTCTCATTTGAACATTTATTTTAGTCATTATATTGTCTCTCATTTGAACATTTATTTTAATCATTAAATTGTCTCTCATTTGAACATTTTATTTAAGTCATTATATTGTCTCTCATTTGAACATTTTATTTTAGTCATTATATTGTCTCTCATTTGAACATTATATTTTAGTCATTATATTGTCTCTGATTTGAATATTTATTTTAGTCATTATATTGTCTCTCACATGAACATTTTATTTTAGTCATTATATTGTCTCTCATATGAATATTTATTTTAGTCATTATATTGTCTCTCATTTGAACATTTATTTTAGTCATTTTATTGTCTCTCATTTGAACATTTTATTTTAGTCATTTTATTGTCTCTCATATGAACATTTATTTTAGTCATTATATTGTCTCTCCATTGAACATTTTATTTTAGTCATTATATTATCTCTCATATGAACATTTATTTTAGTCATTATATTGTCTCTCATATGAACATTTATTTTAGTCATTATATTGTCTCTTATTTGAACATTTTATTTTAGTCATTATATTGTCTCTCATTCGTAAATTTTATTTTAGTCATTATATTGTCTCTCATTTGAACATTTTATTTTAGTCATTATATTGTCTCTCATTTGAACATTTTATTTTAGTCATTATATTGTCTCTCATTTGAACATTATATTGTCTCTCATTTGAACATTTTATTTTAGTCAGTATATTTTCTCTGATTTGAAAATTTTATTTTAGTCATTATATTGTCTCTCACATGAACATTTTATTTTAGTCATTATATTGTCTCTCATATGAATATTTATTTTAGTCATTATATTGTCTCTCATTTGAACATTTATTTTAGTCATTATATTTTCTCTCATTCGTAAATTTTATTTTAGTCATTATATTGTCTCTCATTTGAACATTTTATTTTGGTCATTATATTTTCTCTGATTTGAAAATTTTATTTTAGTCATTATATTGTCTCTCACATGAATATTTATTTTAGTCATTATATTGTCTCTGACTTGAACATTTTATTTCAGTCTTTATATTATCTCTCATATGAACATTTATTTTAGTCATTATATTGTCCCTCATTTGAACATTTATTTTAGTCATTATATTGTCTCTCATTTGAACATTTTATTTTAGTCATTATATTGTCTCTCATTTGAACATTTTATTTTAGTCATTATATTGTCTCTCATATGAACATTTATTTTAGTCATTATATTGTCTCTCATTTGAACATTTTATTTTAGTCATTATATTGTCTCTCATTTGAACATTATATTGTCTCTCATTTGAACATTTTATTTTAGTCAGTATATTTTCTCTGATTTGAAAATTTTATTTTAGTCATTATATTGTCTCTCACATGAACATTTTATTTTAGTCATTATATTGTCTCTCATATGAATATTTATTTTAGTCATTATATTGTCTCTCATTTGAACATTTATTTTAGTCATTATATTTTCTCTCATTTGAACTTTTTATTTTAGTCATTATATTGTCTCTCATTTGAACATTTTATTTTAGTCATTATATTGTCTCTGACTTGAACATTTTATTTCAGTCATTATATTATCTCTCATATGAACATTTATTTTAGTCATTATATTGTCTCTCATTTGAACATTTTATTTTAGTCATTATATTGTCTCTCATTTGAACATTTTATTTTAGTCATTATATTGTCTCTCATATGAACATTTATTTTAGTCATTATATTGTCTCTCCATTGAACATTTTATTTTAGTCATTATATTATCTCTCATATGAACATTTATTTTAGTCATTATATTGTCTCTCATATGAACATTTATTTTAGTCATTATATTGTCTCTTATTTGAATATTTTATTTTAGTCATTATATTGTCTCTCATTTGAACATTTTATTTTAGTCATTATATTGTCTCTGATTTGAAAATTTTATTTTAGTCATTATATTGTCTCTCACATGAACATTTTATTTTAGTCATTATATTGTCTCTCATATGAATATTTATTTTAGTCATTATATTGTCTCTCATTTGAACATTTATTTTAGTCATTATATTGTCTCTCATTTGAACATTTTATTTTAGTCATTATATTGTCTCTCACATGAACATTTTATTTTAGTCATTATATTGTCTCTCATATGAATATTTATTTTAGTCATTATATTGTCTCTCATTTGAACATTTATTTTAGTCATTATATTTTCTCTCATTTGAACATTTTATTTTAGTCATTATATTGTCTCTCAATTGAACATTTTATTTTAGTCATTATATTGTCTCTCAGTTGAAGATTTTATTTTAGTCATTATATTGTCTCTCATATGAACATTTATTTTAGTCATTATATTTTCTCTCACATGAACATTTATTTTAGTCATTATATTTTCTCTCATTTGAACAATTATTTTAATTATTATATTGTCTCTCATTTGAACATTTATTCTAGTCATTATATTGTCTCTCATATGAACATTTATTTTAGTCATTATATTGTCGCTTATTTGAACATTTTATTTTGGTCATTATATTGTCTCTCATTTGAACATTTTTTTTAGTCATTATATTATCTCTCATATGAACATTTATTTTAGTCATTATATTGTCTCTCATATGAACATTTATTTTAGTCATTATATTGTCTCTTATTTGAACATTTTATTTTAGTCATTATATTGTCTCTCATTCGTAAATTTTATTTTAGTCATTATATTGTCTCTCATTTGAACATTTTATTTTAGTCATTATATTGTCTCTGATTTGAAAATTTTATTTTAGTCATTATATTGTCTCTCACATGAACATTTTATTTTAGTCATTATATTGTCTCTCATATGAATATTTATTTTAGTCATTATATTGTCTCTCATTTGAACATTTATTTTAGTCATTATATTGTCTCTCATTTGAACATTTTATTTTAGTCATTATATTGTCTCTCATATGAATATTTATTTTAGTCATTATATTGTCTCTCATTTGAACATTTATTTTAGTCATTATATTTTCTCTCATTTGAACATTTTATTTTAGTCATTATATTGTCTCTCATTTGAACATATTATTTTAGTCATTATATTGTCTCTCATTTGAACATTTTATTTTAGTCATTATATTGTCTCTCAGTTGAAGATTTTATTTTAGTCATTATATTGTCTCTCATATGAACATTTATTTTAGTCATTATATTTTCTCTCACATGAACATTTATTTTAGTCATTATATTTTCTCTCATTTGAACAATTATTTTAATTATTATATTGTCTCTCATTTGAACATTTATTTTAGTCATTATATTGTCTCTCATAAGAACATTTATTTTAGTCATTATATTGTCTCTCATTTGAACATTTATTTTATTCATTATATTGTCTCTCATATGAACATTTATTTTAGTCATTATATTGTCGCTTATTTGAATATTTTATTTTGGTCATTATATTGTCTCTCATATGAACATTTTATTTTAGTCATTATAATGTTGTTGGATTTACAACTACCTATGCAATCAGTGCCTATCACCACTGATGTTGTGAGTTCGAATCTCGACCAGGGTGAGGTATGCAACATTATGCGACAAACAGGAAAGCATACACCCAGCAAAATACCGTGAATATGGTAGTAATGTACACTAGACATCTCAAGTTATAATGTTTATTTCTAAAAAATTAACATCTTAATCTAATATAGCATATTATAAGTACATAATGTCATAATATCATATATTAAAAAAGTATATATTATAATAATATTATACAGTTTAAGTACATGTTATAGCAATATCATTCATTATAAGTACATTTTAAAAGAATATCATATATTATGAGTATATTTTAAAACATTATCATACTTCAGTAGCACATCTTATAAATATAAAGTTTATGTGTATATGTACTGCTGGCGAAAATACATTACGAGTACATTCTAAAATACTATCATACAATGTAAGGACATCATTATAATAACAACGATATTTTTTGTGTTTTTTTCTTTCTGATATTTTATATTAGGGTCAGATATGATGATGAAAAGGAAACGACATACTAAATTATATACTGAGTATTACTCACAGGTAATGAATTATATACTGAGTATTACTCACAGGTAATGAATTATATACTGAGTATTACTCACAGGTAATGAATTATATACTGAGTATTACTCACAGGTAATGAATTATATACTGAGTATTACTCACAGGTAATGAATTATATACTGAGTATTACTCACAGGTAATGAATTATATACTGAGTATTACTCACAGGTAATGAATTATATACTGAGTATTACTCACAGGTAATGAATTATATACTGAGTATTACTCACAGGTAATGAATTATATACTGAGTATTACTCACAGGTAATGAATTATATACTGAGTATTACTCACAGGTAATGAATTATATACTGAGTATTACTCACAGGTAATGAATTATTTACTGAGTATTACTCACAGGTAATGAATTATTTAAATGGTCAGATGATCGCTTAGTAAACTTGAAGCCAGCTTTTCTAAAGAAAACATATTTCGTTAATTTGCTTTCAAATTCAAAAACTCTCGGTAGCTCGCTTTTATTTCTGACAACTGATTTGAGTTGAAGATGCATATTATACACTTACACATGTCTTATAACTTATGTTGTATAATACAATATTGTGCTTTATTTTTGTGTTTTTTTTTTCACATAAAATTAGAAGAGAACAATACAAACTGAATTGATTTGTGTATTTTCAAGTGAATTAGCATATTCCACTTTGACCGATATTGTATTTCATACTTTCTCCTAAAACTAGAGAGGTACCGAATAAAACGATATCAGTCGAAAGAAATAAATATGGCGGAACAGGACATTATTACATGGATTAGAGCTGCAGGCAATGAATGATATACATGTATATGGTACTATATTATGTACTTGTACTTGCACTTGTAAAGTTGGGACACTATTCATCAACATTAGTGTAAAAACGCTTTAATATCGTGACGTCAGGGTCAGTTCCACTGGAAATGATAACTGCTGTAAATTGTAATAATATTATAGCTTATATCTTTGTAATTATAAACATCCTCAAAATAATTAGACCTACTTGTTTAATTTAATGTAAACAGACGGGATTATTTTTCTAAGTTATAATTAGATGATCTATAGGTTAATAATGAAATATTGACCTGGTTCCAGTTTGTGTAAATGATCTAATTTGGAGGGCCCGGGTGGCTCAATGAGTTAGGTAGTTGGATTACCTAGTAACTCATGGAAGCCTATCACCAATACAGCGTGGGTTCGCGCCGGTCTTTGTAAATTACAAAAGGGTGCACTCGATTCGCAAGTGATAAAGTTTACCAGTTGCTTGCCCATGGTCGGTGGTTCTCTCCGGGTACTCCGGCTTCTTCCACCACTAAAACTGGTCGCCTGATATAGCTGAAATATTGCTGAAAGTGGCGTTAAACACAATAAATAAATCAATCAATCAATCTAATTTGTTCCTGTCCTAGGTTTTGTTTTTGTTTTTGTTTTTGCTTCGAGAACAGATAAACCATTATTTATTGGATAGCCAAACTGTTGAATGTAGTAAACGTTTATTTTTAGACAATAAGTTTTATTTTGGAACACATGAATATGAAATAACAGAAATTTCTATTACATAGTGAAGAACATTTTACATAGTACATTAACACAATAAATCTTAATAAAACGGATAAAAAAAATTTAATCTTTTTCTTTTTAAATGTTTTGTGTTTTTCTTATATTTTTTTTGGAGAGGATCAATTGATTTTTATTTAGAAAAGTTACTACAATATTAAAGCATACTGTATTTGGACATGCATATTTTGATAAAGCTGCTTTTTAAATAATCTTCAGTGTTTTTGCGCTTATTTTGTTTACAAAAGTCTATACTTCCTTTTAACTTTTCGAGTTAAAAAAGGGTGTATGTCTTTAAAAAACTAATCTACCGCAAAATTCTACGGAGAAAAAAACCCAAATTGACCTGAAAGATGCAACAAGTATACAATCTACAATTTTCAACGGGAAATTTTGATGCAATTGGAAAAAAATGTATGAAAATGATTTGATTTTTGGTTCGTATTTAAAACAAATTTTATGGCTCAGGGGAAAAAATAGCCCACCCCTAATTATTAAATTGTCCATCAGAACAGAGTTATAGAAAACATCGGTAATACATTTAAATTGTTCTTTTACTTAGATTGGTTTAGTGCTTCATAAAATTCAGGGAAACCTATCTATTTTGTTTGTTGTTTCTTGTAGGTTATCTACATGTACAATCTTTGTTACTGGTAGGTAAAATATCTCGAAAATTAAATGAACTTTGATGTATTAGGTAAATGACAGACCAGTGGATACATATACTGAGGTAGTTATTAATAGAACACTTCAAACAATATATCTTGACAAAATTACTACTAAATAATACACTTTTTTATTATGTTAATCAGTGTTTGAATGTGGAATATTTATGTACTCTAATATAAAATTTGAATTGTTTCGTGGTATCAGAACAAACGTGGTACTAAACAGAAAATAATGTATTCGTTCGTTCAAGTAAAGATTGACTATCTTATATAAATAAAGGAAGGAAATTTGTTTTCTCCATGAACAGTGTTGAATAATAAAGATCCAATAGTGTGTTAAAGTGTATGACAAATTTAACGGCATTATTCACTAGTCTATGTAATATAAACATTCACTCTTTAAACGTTCTAATCATAACAGTATTAACATATTGTAATAATTTCTAATCCCAAAACATAGGAGAAGACCGGCCTTGGAAAGAACCACCAAAACCACTGTCGATACCGTTAGATTAGAAGAATCGTCCATCATCGAATCTATCGAATCGTCCATCATCGAATCTATCGAATCGTCCATCATCGAATCTATCGAATCTATCATCAAATCTATCGAATAGTCCATCATCGAATCTATCGAATCTATCATCAAATCTATCGAATCTATCATCAAATCTATCGAATCTATCATCAAATCTATCGAATATATCATCATCGAATCCATCATCGAATCCGCCGAATGATCCACCTCCCATACCACCAAAGCTATTAAATCCACCAGACATTCCTCCGAATGATCCGCTTCCCATACCACCAAAGTTATTAAATCCACCAGACATTCCTCCGAATGATCCGGTTCCCATACCACCAAAGCTATTAAATCCACCAGACATTCCTCCGAATGATCCGCTTCCCATACCACCAAAGCTATTAAATCCACCAGACATTCCTCCGAATGATCCGCTTCCCATATCACCAAAGCTGTTAAATCCACTTCCGAATACATTTCCACCAAGAAGTCCTGCAATGAATTTCAAAACTCTGAATACAATTTACAGTAAATTTTAGAGTTGTCGATCCTTTTATTATGAAACATCTAGAAGAATGTGATCAGTTTATCACTAATGACATAGCCTCCCGACATATTTTATAACACATATACTAGATTTAATGTATTGTATTAAAAAAAATCCAGTAAACATTTTAATAACTGCTTAGAAAATACTTATTATTATACTACATTTGTTGTATGTGGTATATTATTTATCACACGAAAACCAAAAAATATAATATTATTTACAAATCAGGAACGACAAAAATAAAAATGTTAAATTTTATGTTTGTTGATCATGATATTGCGCTAAAACTCCAGATCATTTGGGGTAGTTTATTTTTATCTGTCAACTGGAAAGAATGTATGAACGACGAACGGACGAAGTTAAATAAAAGGAAAATATGATTCCTATATACCCAAACTTTTTATAAAATATATTTTTTGACTATCATAAAAAGTTATTATGATGTAAACTTATTTTTGAATAAATGTCAATCATTCCTAATGCAATCAATTTCATTCCATTGTCAGTGTGTCACTGAATATTCAGAATACAAAGTGTTGTTCTTTGAAATGCGTGTCTTGTACCGGAATATTTTCTTTTCCATGGAAATGTATTTGATAAAATAAGAAAAGAGTTTCCTATATTATATTATCGTTTTCTCACGGAAAAAGGTATCAGTTATCATCTTTAATATTTATTGTTCAGGGAGAGGTTGTTTATAGTAATTCTACACACTGAAAAAGTTTCAAAATAAAAATGTTAGATGTCCAATTTAGTGAGTACGAGGCGTTTGTGGAATAACCTTCATATAGTACGCTTAAAGTCAAAATATCAACGCTTTCATTTGCATTTAGCCAAAACTCACAACGGAGATTTAGTGTATCTTACAAAAATACGTAGCTTGACTTATCTATTTGTGTACTATATGAGGTACTCGCATCCTACTGTATGTAATATATGACGTATCATACAATAATTATTTTACCTCCGTATCCTTTACCACAAATATGCTATGTATTGGTGTATCATAAATAATTATTTTACCTCCGTATTCTTTACCACCTAATGTATGTAATATACTATGTATTGACGTATCATACAATAATTATTTTACCTCCGTATTCTTTACCACCTAATGTATGTAATATACTATGTATTGACGTATCATACAATAATTATTTTACCTCCGTATCCTTTACCACAAATATACTATGCATTGATGTATCATACAATAATTATTTTACCTCCGTATTCTTTACCACCTAATGTATGTAATATACTATGTATTGGTGTATCATACAATAATTATTTTACCTCCGTATCCTTTACCACCTAATATATGTAATATGCTATGTATTGATGTACCATGCAATAATTATTTTAGCTGCGTATCCTTTACCACCTAATGTATGTAATATACTATGTATTGGTGTATCATACAATAATTATTTAACCTCCGTATCCTTTAACACCTAATGCATGTAATATGCTATGTATTGGTGTATCATAAAATAATTGTTTTACATCCGTATCCTTTACCACCTAATGTATGTAATATACTATGTATTGGTGTATCATACAATAATCATTGTACCTCCGTATCCTTTACCACCTACTGTATGTAATATACTATGCATTGGTGTATCATACAATAAGCATTTTACCTCCGTATCCTTTACCCCCTACTGTATGTAATATACTATGTATTGGTGTATCATACAATAATCATTTTACCTCCGTATCCTTTACCACTTACTGTATGTAATATACACATGTACTATGTATTGGTGTATCATACACTAATTATTCTATCTCCGTATCCTTTACCACCTAATGTAAGTAATATACTATGTATTGGTGTATCATGCAATAATCATTTTACCTCCGTATCCTTTACCACCTACTGTATGTAATATACTATGTATTGGTGTAGCATACAATAATCATTTTACCTCCGTATTCTTTACCACCTAATGTATGTAATATACTATGTATTGGTGTATCATACAATAATTATTTTACCTCCGTATCCTTTACCACGTAATGTATGTAATATACTATGTATTGATGTATCATGCAATAAATATTTTACCTCTGTATCCTTTACCACGTAATGTATGTAGTATACTATGTATTGGTGTATCATACAATAATTATTTTACCTCCGTATCCTTTACCGCGTAATGTATGTAATATACTATGTATTGATGTATCATACAATAATTATTTTACCTCCGTATCCTCTACCATTTAATGTATGTATTATACTATGTATTGATGTATCATGTAATAACTATTTTACCTCCGAATCCTTGACCACCTAATGTATGTAAGCTGTTAAATCCACTTCCGAAATTGTCTCCATATGCATGGCCATACCCTCCGAATCCATTTCCACCTAGAAGTCCTGCAATGAATTTCAAAACTGAATAAAATTTACAGTAAATTTTAGAGTTGTCGACCCTTTTATTATAAAACATCTAGAAGAATGTGATCAGTTTATCACTAATGACATACCCGCCCGACGTATTTTATAACACATATACTAGATTTATTGTATTGTATTAAAATTTTTTCCAGTAAACATTTTAATAACTGCTTAGAAAATACTTATTATTATACTACATTTGTTGTATGTGGTATATTATTTATCACACGAAAACCATAAAATATAATATTATTTACAAATCAGGAACGACAAAAATAAAAATGTTAAATTTTATGTTTGTTGATCATGATATTGCGCTAAAACTCCAGATCATTTGGGGTAGTTTATTTTTATCTGTCAACTGGAAAGAATGTATGAACGACGAACGGACGAAGTTAAATAAAAGGACAATATGATTCCTATATACCCAAGCTTTTTATAAAATATATTTTTTGACTATCATAAAAAGTTATTATGATGTAAACTTATTTTTAAATAAATGTCAATCATTTCTAATGCAATTAATTTCATTCCATTGTCAGTGTGTCACTGAACATTCAGAATACAAAGTGTTGTTCTTTGAAATGCGTGTCTTGTACCGGAATATTTTCTTTTCCATCGAAATGTATTTGATAAAATAAGAAAAGAGTTTCCTATATTATATTATCGTTTTCTCACGGAAAAAGGTATCAGTTATCATCTTTAATATTTATTGTTCAGGGAGAGGCTGTTTATGGTAATTTTACAAACTGAAAAAGTTTCAAAATAAAAACGTAGATGTCCAATTTAGTGAGCACGAGGCGTTTGTGGAATAACCTTCATATAGTACGCTTAAAGTCAAAATATCAACGCTTTCATTTGCATTTAGCCAAAACTCACAACGGAGATTTAGTGTATCTTACAAAAATACGTAGCTTGACTTATCTATTTGTGTACTATATGAGGTACTCACATCCTAATGTATGTATTATACTATGTATTGGTGTATCATACAATAATTATTTTACCTCCGTATCCTTTACCACCTAATGTATGTAATATGCTATGCAGTGATGTATCATAAACTAATTATTTTACCTCCGTATCCTATACCACCTAATGTATGTAATATACTATGTATTGGTGTATCATACAATAGTTATTTTATCTCCGTATCCTTCACCACCTAATGTATGTAATATACAATGCATTGATGTATCATATAATAATTATTTTACCTCCGTATCCTCTACCACCTAATGTATGTATTATACTATGCATTGGTGTATCATACAATAACTATTTTACCTCCGTATCCTTTACCACCTAATGTATGCAATATACTATGTATTGATGTATTAAACAATAATTAGTTATCTCCGTATCATTTACCACCTAATGTATGTATTATACTATGTATTGATGTATAATGCAATAACTATTCTACCTCCGTAACCTTTACCACCTAATGTATGTAAAATACTATAGGGTTATTGCATGAATATTCACCAAATGTTTTGCAATAACCCTTTTATTATATAGTAATAAATATTTTATGCCTAAGGCATGTTTTATATATATATATTTTATTTGGATGCTACCCCTTTACAACAGGGGCAACCACTATCGGGGTAACAGTGGTTGCGTCCTTAAAGCTATGTACAATGCAATATAAAAATATAATTGATACATTAATAAGTACAATAATAGTGAATAAGAGTTACTGTCCACTGTATTAAAACAATTCATGTAACAAGCACTACTTAAGAAATATTGTCTCCATTAAAATGTAAAAATACAAGCACTGTATCATAAAACAGTATATTGCACTGCATTATAGTACTATAAAATAATGTAATATTAAAAGTGCAATTTGCCATTAGTTTGATGAACTGAATTGAAGAAAATAAAACAGTATTTTACCATTAAATAGTAAAAATATTCAATCAAACATCAGAATCATACATTTCTCGGCTACATTCTACATTTATAAATTCATAAATTACAACACACTGTTTAAATCCTCTTTAGTATAACTTCTAGTTCTCTAAAACAATTTTTCTCACATTAAAAGCTTTTACAAGATACAGTTTTGTTAAATAATCCAGTTCTTTACCCATTTCTGCACTGATGTCATATCCATAGTCTCCAAACATAAATAAAAGCTTATAGTATGACGAAAGCTCCTTAAACTTGACACTCATATGATTACTGGAGAACACATAATCGATTTGACTAAAAATGTCTGCCCGTATATCTTCATATAATGGGCATTCTAGTGCAAAGTGCTGTGAGTCCTCGACGCTGTGAAGAGGACACACAGAACACCTATTATTATCCAAAAGTGACATCCTAAATAGGGTAGCATTTAAGCGTAAACAATTTGTTCTGGCAAGGAGCTTTAAACGAGAAGCTTCAAAATTGAAGTCCTCAGACAAGTATAATTGTTTACCCATAGAAACTCGACAATTATTATACATAGACAGGCTGCTTTTGGATAATACTTTTCCAAATTCACTCTGCCTTACTGATTGACCATGAAAAGCTCTAAACACTTCTATATCTATAGCGCTTTGTACATAAAGATCTAAGCCAAGATCTATGGATACATTTTTAAAGTATGTATGATACTCGGAATTCTCAGAATTTCTAAGCATATTAAAAATTACTTTACATAATCGATCGTCTGCCAGATTTTGAAAACGTGCATAATATGCAACCCTTTGTCGGTTCATGAAGGTATAGACGGGTTCCCAACCAAGCTCCAAAAACAGGGCTGATTTAGGTATGTCCATTCTAGTATTCATAATAAGCCGAATGCCATAAAGCGTCTCCAAAACTTAATCTGTTAAAATTTCCATGTTCATCATGTATACGGATACAGTAATTCAACTTTTGATCAGCATTCTCCTTTACATATGAATTTATATGATAATTAAACTTCAGAGACCTAGAGAAATACACACCCAAATACTTATATTCGTTCACCTCCTCTATCAGATCACCTCCTCCATTGTTTAGATCTATTGACCCTTTTTCCAACAACTAAAACCTTTGATTTGTTAAAGTTAAAGGATAAATTCCACTTTATAACAAATGCCGATGCAACATCAAGCAACCTTTGCAGTTCCTCCTCAGTTTCATCGATGAGAGCAATATCATCGGCAAACAATAAACAATTAATAAGTTGCTTCCCAACATCTATACCTATCCCCACTCCATCAAGCATATTAACTAAGTCGTTCATAAGGACTGAAAACAGGGTTGGTGACAAGACGCAACCCTGCTTCAGTCCATTTTCCTGACCGAACCATTCAGTAGAGAAATCACCAAAAACGACTTTATTCGAGACACCATCATAGATAGACCGCAAAAGGCGCCAGCATTTCCCTTGTATCCCATTCTCCCACAACAAATAAAACAAACCATCTCTCCAGACTCTATCAAAGGCCTTAGATAGATCTAAGAAGGCTATGTACGTCTTCTTCTTAGCATATTTTTGAAGTGAACATAACCCATGTAGAGTAAAAAGGTGGTCCTCTAGACGTCTATATCTACGAAAGGCACCTTGGGCTTCCCCTAGAATGTTTTTCTCCTCCAAGTGTGACATAATACACTCTTCTAAAATCTTAGAGAAAACTTTATACACATTGGAGGTAAGAGTTATGCCCCTGTAATTATCTAAATCCATTGCTGAACCAGATTTATGCAGAGGTTTAATAATACCATTTTTCCATTCACTAGGGATTATTTCGAGGTCAGAAACTACCGTAAAAAGATCAACAAGTGAATTTAACATGGCTTCTCCCCCATTTTTAAGGAATTCGTTTGGTATCCCATCATCACCAACTGCTTTTCCATTAGCCAGATTTTTCAAAGAAGTTTCGATAGATGCCCGCGAAAATCTCAACGAGAACATATCAGTTGTGGAAACCAAATTTTCATCCAATTTGGCAACCTTCTTCCTAACATTATCCTTAAAATTATCAACATCCTGCATGTTGTTCGCATGGTTACCTATGTTACTAAAATATTGTTGCAAAGCATCCTCTTTCTGACTCTGTTCATCTAGGATCAAATTTTTATTAACAGGATCAACTATTTCGGATACCGTACGGTTTCTGTGGTCTACCTTGAGGAAACCCCAGAAACCCCTACTTTTATTTTTCGCAGTGGTACATTTTCTATGAACATTCCGCATTTTTACAGACGTTTCCCTTCGACGGATAGCACTCTGGACCACCTCTTTGCGTTTACGATAAGATTCAGCAAGAAGACTGCCCAGTGTACTATCCGCCGAATGGTTCTTGTCATGAATTCTCTTCAAACGGTTAGCTTCACGTCTGCGCTTCAGAAGTTGATCGAGTTCCTTATCCCAAAACTGTCTGTAGTTTTTCATTCTCTTAATCTTGCCGATCGTTTTATTTGCAACTTCGCCGGGTTACCTTACCCTTCCATACCTCCCAAGTACTATCAACGTTCCCTACGTTATCGTCTATAAGTGAAAAGTTGTCGAATTCTAACTGAAGAGAGGATTTAAATAGTTCCCAATCCGTCGAGTCGTTAACTCTCCAAAATAAATCCGGCTTACTAACATTAGGTTTAATACATACGCTAGGTTTCAAAACAATTCGTACTATGACGTGGTCGCTGTACAAGTCAAGTTTTCCCTCTTCGTCGATAAATACCGATGAAACCCAGTTTTTTAAATTACTAGATATAAGTGCGTAATCTAAGCTTGACTCTGATGTTTTATAGTAATCTATTATACTTCATGCAAAAATCTATTAATTTCATTGGATACTAGGAAATTGACATTCCTCAATAGCTTTTTTTGGTGTAGGAATCAGATCGTAATAACACCCTCTGCCGTAATATCACCCTATGCAATAACACCCTCCCGAGCCGAACCGGAAAATAACACCTGGTCCGTCCGAGTTTTGCCCATTAGTCATTTCCGGCAAGTTTGTTGTTTTTTAGTTTGTTAGAAGCAAGAATCTGTAATGTTATGACAATGCCGCAAATTTCTAACAGTAACTGTTCTGTGAATATTCCCTTTCACATGAAATAGAAAATTAGCAATATCTAAATTCTTTACCCATCTTTTCTTGTTGTTATTGTTCAAATGAACATTTGTTTTTTGTTATCATTTATCTATATATTTATTGTTGACATTTTTTTCCTGTTATTGTTAATGGAACTATTACTTTTTGAAATGATAGTAGTTGTTGCTTTATTTAGGTAGTGATATGTATATAGTGCGTCCCATTGGTTAACTGACTGCAATAAAAATTCATAGTCTTCTTTACTACTGGCATTCAGTATAATAAAAAAACATACTGCCTTTAGTTGAGGGTGTTATGGTAGATGACCACACTCTGGAAAAAATATCACACTCTGAAAAAAGAATATTACCCGAGACGAAGTCGAGGGTGATATTCTTTTTCCAGAGTGTGATATTTTTTCCCTCGTGTGGTAATCTACCATAACACCCTCAACTAAAGGCAGTATGTTTATAATTGTGTATTTTATTATATTTAAATGGAATATTGAACTGGTGCAATACACATTTTTATACAAGGATATATTGCACGATTATTTTCTATTGAAATTAATAGGAAATATTTATTACTATATAATAATATGCATTGGTGTATCATACAATGACTATTTCACCTCCGTATCATTTACCACCTAATGTATGTCATATTCTATATATTGATGTATTATACAATAATTATTTTACCTCCGTATCCTTTACCATATCCACCGGCTGATACACCAGCAATTAAAGTTATGGTAGCGACAACGACAAGGGTGATCTTCATTTTGCTTCTAAAATTATTGAAGGAAATATATTTTCAGTTTTATATATTATTAAATCATCCATGTGAATAGATTCCCCTTTTTTCAATGCTTTAATATGAAATTATTCAAGAAATAATTGTCTACTACTAAAAACTATTGAAACAAACCTCTGATCTAATTGATATAAATGTACATTTTTAGTTTCACAAAGTAATACATACAAAAGTAATGTTGAGTAATGCAGCAAGATAGTATACTACAGTGAAATATGTCTAAACCGAACCTGGAATGAAACGGAATCCTGTATAAACTGGATTTTAGACATAAAAGTCCCAATGTAGGACATCTTTATTTATTTAACCTGCATAAACCAAACTACAAATATACATGTCTATTCCGAGCACAAAAGCTTTCACTTACGTTTCACTGTATCACTATCTTGAACGTCGTAGTTAAATTTCAAATTCACAGTTTTCTTTTGAGAAGTGTACATTTATTTTTGAAATTTAGAATAAAGTTAATTGAGTTGAAATGGCAAACAAAACTTTAAATCTCAAAATTAGAATTTGTTTTGCTAAAGCAATTTTCTGCTGAAAGTCAATCATTTTGATAGGAAATGCAATTTTAAGCTTCAACCTAAATGGTGGCAATATTAAAGTTTTTGTAATTATTTGAATATATATATATGT
The DNA here is from genome assembly GCA_963680875.1 of Bathymodiolus brooksi. Classification (NCBI taxonomy): domain Eukaryota; kingdom Metazoa; phylum Mollusca; class Bivalvia; order Mytilida; family Modiolidae; genus Bathymodiolus; species Bathymodiolus brooksi. The sequence goes on from OY804576.1 coordinate 98,106,209, forward strand.
ACACACTACCATGTTACAACAGGTATTTTAAGTTACATATACATATCAGGATTGGAGATAATCCAAACGTAACTCCATAATGTTTCTACAAATTCAATAGTAGAAACAAAACATTATATTACACCAACAAATTAAAAGTTAAATACACCAATCGTTTGATATATTTTCCCCGAGCTAAATTGTTAATGGCCATGAATGAAATGATCTACTAAACAAACTGAGATAGAAATTAAAACTTACATGGCTTGGTAGTTCCAGAGGAGTGTTACCTTCTATAAAATACAAGACTTATATACCTGACAAATTATGTCAGGGTCCATGTATATCAGACAAGAAATAATATAACTCTGTATAACATGGTCTAACAACCAGGAAGACTAGACAGAAATTCTTAATTAATTGAGGAGTAACGAACGTTATTGAAATACACATACTATTACAGACGGTATCAAAAGTATTTGAAATCTTTCATTTGTTATTTAATTTAATTTATATATTTATGACTTAACAACTTTAATTTTTTAAAACATTATTCTGAAGTCGATTCCTGTCCGATTTTGATTTTTTGTGTTTCATCAATTAAAGTAGAATTAAATGTAGTTTTACTCTATAACTTCAATACAATTTTATTGATTAAACATTTTGAGAATACACAAATTAAAAACACAAAACTGGATTAATATTTCGCCCAAAACACAATACAGTGAAAATATTTTTGTAGACAAGTAAATTAAGTCTGTGCTTAAATCATGAGGATTTGAAAAAAAAACTCTATTAAAAATTATTTGAAAATTAAACTACATATTTTTCTACATTTGTAGATTAATATGATATATCAAAATCAGATATAAATTGACTTCAGTATAAGTTTTTACAGCCACAGTTTTATATGAAATATAAAGGGAACATTGGAAGATTCCGGATATTTTTACCACTGTATAGATCATTGATGGTGGTAACATATGCAAATATTCCAAATTATCTCTTATAATTGTTAAGTCATAAATATATAGATAATTATATATTAAATATATAAACATTACTGCATTGATCTGACACATTGAAAGCACGTATAGGTTTAGGATTATGGTGGTTAATGCCAGTTTTCAACACTTTCAGTTATATGGTGGCGGTCAGGTTTATTGGTGGAGTAAACCGGAGGTACCCGGAGAAAATCACCGACCTGCCTCCCACGAGTCACTGACAAACTTTATCACATAATGTTGTATCGAGTACACCTTGCAATAACGGGGGTTCGAACTCACAACTTTAGTGATGATAGGCACTGATTGCACAGTTAGTTATAAATTCAACTACCATACGATCACGACGGCCCCCGAAAGCACGGATACATTAATCAGCCAATCAAATCAATTTAGATACATTAATCAGCCAATCAAATCAATTTAGATACTGGATTAGTATGTTAACTCTCCAAGAGTTATATGTGAGGATTAGTATTTTACTTAGACGTGGAAAACACTTGCATGGACGTATAATTTCACTAAGAGGAGATATTTGGGCCCATAACACTAGATGAAAAACGCCACTTTTAATATCACGTATGATTAAATGTGCACGTATCAAGCAAAGAAAGGAATTTGTCATCACAAACGACCAGAAAGTCAAATAGTATTTACATGACATGTTTAAACCTTAGTTAAACAATAACATGCATGAATATAAGAGAATCTGATATGGAAGCCAGAACTTAGAATTAATGTCTTGCAAAATTCCACAATTTGCTATTAATATGAAAGAAATAAATAACAAGACATTTGAACCTCTTGGCTATGAAGTACAATGTATGTATGAAGTTTGCTTAGAGCTGTTAAATCATAATGTGCAACGCTTACACAGAATTATGTAGCAACGTGTTAATGAAGACATGACCAGTCAAAGACACGTTTATCTGGTTAATGTCATATAACATTCTAAACAATACACGAACAGAATATTTAAAAATGAACCAAAGTTCAAAACAGTTTTAAATTCTCTATTATCTTTAAAAACAAATGTTCATGTGTTAAAGGCTGAATATAAAACAGGGGTGGTTCCAGAGACTCTTTTGACGGGAGGGGGGGGGGGCTCAGTTATGGGGCACAATATTTTCAATAATAGATGGAATCAACTGTAGCCCCTAAGCGGTTCTGGCGTGAAGGTTGGTAAACCTTGTTTTCATTTCATTTAGCGTATAGCCGAGAAAAGGTACAGTTATTGACTTCCTAAAAGTAGTCTTCCAGACCCCTTGCTTGAACCTTATCTCTCATTACTTTTATATATTTTAACGGCGACTTTCTCAATGTGAAATTGCGCACATAAAAAAAAATTAATATAGAATTTAAATGATTCTACTTTTACTTAACTTTGCTTCTTTTTTTTTTTTTATATAAATACAAGTGTGGACACAGAAATGTGCTGTCCAAAAGGCAAGTGTGGATGCCAATATTTCATATCATTAACTTTAAAAAAAAAATGTACATGGACACAGAGGTCCTGTATTTTTTTTAATAAAAAAATAATCCTGGATTATTATTTTTGCTTAAATTCCGGTCCTGTGTATTTATTTCAAATTTAAATCATAGCGCCCCTCCCCCTCCCAAGGAATATAAAATTGTATCATTAATAATATATTAATAAATAATAAATTCAGATTTTCTATTTAAAATAAATCTCATTTACAAAACCACTGATATTTGTTCAATTTATAACACTGATTTAAGCTTTAGTCGTAGCAAATTTGTATTTTTCTCTTTAAATTGTTGATCTAGATGATCTAGATGATCACTTACTACAGTTGCAGCAACGGACCAATCACTAGCTGCAAATATTGTCCCATCCACACATGATACAACACTGGAATCTAATGCTGTTTCCTCAATAACTTTGTCGATGCCAATAACTACGGATGGTTTGTGTAATCTGCCATTATCTTTAGACCCAAATGATTCCTTAATCTACAATTTAAACTATGCTGATGACACCTCTCTGAATGACCTTCCTGACGACGAACTCCTTGATGACATGTTAATAAATTGTAACAGCGAAGAGGGGCAAAACGAAAAAAACATACAGTGTATAGAATGCACAGACGACATAGCGCTTGAAGTTGTTGAGTCAACTATGTCGACAGAAAAACTACTTATCTATACTGCGGCTTTAGCTAGTAACATGGACATTGAAAATGATTCTATGTTCCAATCTTGGAAAAAGTTCAAAACTCGAGGAGCAATGAGCTGTGACGAAAGCAGTAAGAGCGTTGCCCAGTCGGTGGCAGACGAATGCTTCCCTATTCCATCATCTTCTTTAAAACGCAAACGACCAAATAAGGAGTCATATTTCGTGATCTCCGGAGATGAGGTGTATAGACAAAAAAAGGAAACTCAGGAAAGAAAAATGCGAGAGATTGAGGAAAAAGAAAAACGTAAAATAGAAAAGGCTAAAAGACAATTACTAAAACAGGAAGAGAAGGAAAACAACAGAAAAAAACGGGAAGAAACCAAAAGAATGAAAGAAGAAATCAGGAATAAATTAAATGAAAATAATGAAAATAAGAAAAGAGGACAAAAAACAATTTTACAAACTCCTTAAGTTTACAAATGACACATATACATTTTGATTGGACTGACATCATCAGTATTTGCAAAAATGAATTAAGCTGAAAAATCTTAGTTTAGTATATGGATGATACAAAGCATATTGAGTAAATGAACGTGTTGTAGTAGTATACGAAATTATATAAAGATATGTAGTAAATGTACTTGTTACGATTTGATTTGATTTGATTTGATTTTTGGTGTTTAACACCACTTTCAGCAATATTTCAGCTATATCATGGCGGCCAGTTTTAGTGGTGGAGGAAGCCGGAGTACCCGGAGAGAACTACCGACCATGGCCAAGCAACTGGTAAACTTGATCACTTCCAGCTGCGAGTCGAGTGCACCTTTTGTGTAATTTACAAAGCCGGGCGCGAACCCACGCCGTATTGGTGATAGGCTTGTATGAGTTGTTAGATCCAGCTACCTAACTCATTGAGCCACCCGGGCCCCTACTTGTTACGTATTTGGAGGGAACTTACATGGATATATGGTAAATGTACTTGACAATATAACGTATGCAATACAGGAACAAAACAAGCAATGGAAGAATTCTTTTATTTTTCTGGTTCATCTTGGGTTCATTCACTTAACTTTGTATTTTCCGACATTGGTTCATCGATTGGTCAATAATTAGTCACAAACATTTTTTCCCCTGGGCAAGATATGAATTACAAAACATGCATCTTTTTACCATGTGGATTCAGTGTGTTTTAAATCGGTCATCCAATCAGGACGCTCATTATTCTTGTCCAAGATGTAAAAGAAATCTATGTTATATTTATTCATTTGTTTGATTCTGGAATATTGTTGATCATTGATTTAAAACAAGAAAAAAGGGAAAAAGGGGAGGGGGGGGGGGGGGGGGTGAATTTTATTTGCGAATTTTACAGTTAAATAAATGTTATGTTTCGACAGTTTAAAGAGAAAAATAAAAAATTGTTGCGCCTAAAGCTTAAATCAGCGTTAAAAATTGAACAAATATCAGTGGTTTTGTAAATGAGATTTATTTTAAATAGAAAATCTGAATTTATTATTTATTAATTTATTATTAATGATACAATTGTATATCCCTTGGGAAGGGGAGGGGGGTTATGATGAAAATTTGTAATAAAAACACAGGACCGGACATTAAGCAAAAATAATAATCGAGGATTATTTTTTTATTAAAAAAATCCAGGACCCCTGTGTCCATGAATTTTTTTTTTTTAAAAGTTAATAATATGAAATATTGACATCCACACTTGCCTTTTGGACAGCAAATTTCTGTGTCCACACTTGCCCTCAGGCAACACTTGTTTATTGAGAAATAATAGATGTATACATGTAAGTGACTTGTGTACTTATTTACAGTAGCATAGTTTGTAATCATGACTTGATAAAGAAAAAGCAATATGTGCAAGAATTTATTCAACTCGTAATTAAGACTTTTATTAGAAAAGTGGGATTGCAGTTTAAAATGCTAATTTTATAGATTTTGTGTCTTGACTCGACCGGGTGGTCAAATCCACAATCTACCGCATTCAAACCCAGCATGGTACCATTATACCATAGCTGCATTAGTTATTTTATTTAGCTATGTAAATAAATAAATTCCAATATACTCGTATAGTATTTCTTATAGCCCTTGTCAAACAACTCAATTTGTACATCGGATTTCTTTCAATCAATCATATAAGTTTATTCCCGGCCCCGGGAGACACTCACAGTTTTTGTAATCGACCTTAGTTACATAAACTATTTGCACTATTACTTATTGAGATTGCTATTTGTCATAAAACAAATATTCCAGACAAAAGCAGTTTTGTTATTGTGTTACCCTTTTGATAAATAATTTAATGCATTTAATTTAAAATAGAAACGATTGTGTTGTGTATTAAATAATATTCATATATTGGATTTATAAATGTAAAAAATATCAATATTAAATATCTATCTTTTAAATAATAAAAAATATCAAGTTTTATATGAATACCTGCTTAGCTAATGATAAAAAAATCCTTGTTTATATTTGATAAGTTTTTTTTTATTGGTATTCGATTAAAATCCATTTTAATATGAATAAATCGCAGTGTATTTTAGATAAAAATATTGATTTATTATTATTATTATTATTATTATTATTATTATTATTATTATTATTATTATCAAATAAGCTTTTCATGGTATATATCATTAGATAGTCTAATCATTATTAAAAGTAAGAAATATATTCAACAATGGTGTATTTCAAATATGCAATTAAGAAATGATTAACACTTAATATAAAAGATTCAAAATAAAACTCTATGACTCCACATTTCCAATAGTCAACTTTCCATTCATCAGCAGCAACAGCATATGGACTTTACATTTTACATCTCATACGTTATTCTATGGTTTGCACTCAACAGAGTGATTTACTGAACAGAGTTCAGCCGCTGACAAAAAAGCTACCCATAAGTCATCGCTACAAATGTTATAAGGTCGTCATCACGAACGATATGATCGCTACGAAATATACATTTTTATATGGCAATCGACATTTTGCCTTTCATGTAGATTTGTTTCCTTTTCCCTATCACCGACTAGACCTTTATCGGACTTGACAATATGAGAAATACAGCGCATGTCTTATAAGAAACAGGAAGTGCTTATCTTTTGCGAGCACCTGGGTTCAAAATAGTCATCAAACTGAATTATTCAGGGATGAAAAACATCTATATAGCGGAACATGAAAATAAAGGACAAGGCTAGCTTCTGTTCGCTTTTCTTGAGAAGCTCCTGCATAAAGTCAACTTCATTCGAATGAAGGAACAAGTCAGCTTTGGAAATTCGCTTCATAAAGCAAAGTTGAATCATTCTTTTAATATTTCTTTGTAGATGAGGGCGAGCAATAATTGTATAATGGTAGATTAGTCAAATGCTTAATGATACTGTTTGTGAAAGGGACCTTGCTGAATTTAACATATATTTAGATCTATATATTAGAATCCACATCTTATTCACATCACAAATTAAGTAGTTAGTGTCACAATAATTCTGAAGTCTGGTTTTAACCGCTAATAGAATACATATTATTACATTGGTATGAAGTTTTGTGGAGCATTTGACAGGCCACTTACGACATTTTGGTATCTACTAGAGTAAAGGAAGATCTAGTTCTCCGTCTTTTGCTGAAATTCCAAAGGAACATAAAGCAGATTTATGATTGTTGATAATTTCCTCTTCCGTTAGTGTGGTCGTAGTACATGTTCAGTTGCCAAGTAAATTGTCGATACATGATCAAGAAATCTAAAATATCAAACTCATAAAGATTTATTTTCATTTTCATTTCAGGTATTATACAAGATAAAAAGAGGATAGAATATAGGGTCATGGCGGATTAAACGAATTGAATAACCGACTTATCGCAAGCCAGTGAAAACTATATTAGAACAATGGTTATTCAAAATACAATACACCAGAAAGAGAAGCCAATTCATATGGACATATTGGTATATCAGCTAAGGTACATTATGTAGTGAAGTGAATTTGTTGCCACACTATAGCTAACTAAGCAGTGTACACCAACACTAACTTAATGCTTCTACATTGTAATTGTTGTACGTAGATTTAATATAGAAACAGAGTAGGAGTACATTTATTTATTGACAACAAACGACATTTTTTCAGTTGTATCACATGTTCAATACGTCAGCTGACTTTGGAAAATATCTTCGTTTCAATGTGTGAATTTTTTAATGCCCATACCAAATTTCTCTATACTCAAGTTGTTTCCCCGTTGTGATATTCTTCCATCATTTCTACAATATGTTGTATATTTTTGAACTGGAACTTGAAGCTACATAATATATTTGCCACTGGACGATAAGCAAGCAACAATCGATCAAAAATAAAATTTTCTTCATATTTTCAACAATAAGATATGTTTGAAAGTTGTGATAGTTTGGAAAAAAATCACAAATTTTGATTAAATAACCACCAAACAATAGAATAATGTTTTTGTTAGGTTTGTGTCTCGTTTTTGCTTAAAGGAGAACGAAATCAACTGAAGATTTGAGGTTTTACAGAATTTAGAACTAATAAAAAAATGAAAATATGACTTTTTTAATGAAAATGTTACAAGGGCTGATGTTAAAGCACGTTTATATCTTATTGATTTTAAATTTCCCGCTAAACATGCAGGCTGCCATTTTTTCCTTATCAGTGACGTAACTCCATTTATTCCGATTTACCTGTTCAGCTTAACTGCATCAAAACAATAATATCATTTTTGGAATTCCGTCATAATGGATAGTAATTTAGAAGTTATTCTTTGTTAATGGCAATACTAGTGAGTCTTTCAATCAACAACATATATAACAATCTGTGACCTTATAAGAAGAGTTTGAAGATACTAAAAGGGTAATAAAATCCGTAGATCGAAGAAGGACAAACACCACAATGGCCAAAAGAAAAAGGACAAAAGAACAAACAACGGTCTACAAAGCATACACATCAAACTAAAAATCGAGTAAATCGAACCCAACTAAAAACCGAGAGTGAACTCAGGTGCTCCGGAAGGGTAAGTAGTTCCTGCTCCAGTAGTGACATCCGTCGTGTTAATCTAGCTACACACCCATGAATGAGGAAAGGGCCGGGAATTGAACAAGTGGAACATATCCGTGGTCATTTGTGACACAGATATTCCATAGCGGTCATCCAAGTCATGGTTAGTTCAATGGTTTCCTATGTTTATCATATAATTCAGGTTATTAGTGTTTAATGCCACTATCAACATTACAAGTTTTATTGTGACTGTAAATTTTATGAACGGAGGAAAGAAGAGAACCATTAAAAATACACAGACCTACCACAAGTTTGCTACGACTGTATCACATAACATTGTAACGAGTACACCTCTACATGGGGGTCGGTCGAACTTTAATGATGATTGGATAACTTACAGATGATTGTATATCTAACTACCATAGGATTGAAGTTGGAGTATCTTATTGAACAATATTTATGAAACTGATAAAATCATGTACTTAATTCAAACTGATCTAGAATTAAAAAGTAGATATAGAATTGACAACGTGAAACTTTTTGTCTAACATAGTATTCTAACATAGTATTCTAACATGACGTCCTTCTTTCGCTTTGTAGACAAACGAGCGAGCTATCGATGGTATAATCTCATTCGCTCATGCGCCGATGAATGTGACTGACTTTTCCATATGCAGGATAGATTGTGTGCGACATTTCCGCAAACGTAGATATAAATGACCGTCTTCCAATCAAAGTATACTACCGTATTTGTACTCTTAGACATATCAGAATCGAAATAAATCATGGAAGCCAGAATGTGTTTTGAGATTTAACATGGGTTGGCCGATATTAGAAAATGTTATCCCTCGCCTCTGGCTCTGGATAAAATACTAATATCCGCCAATCCATGTTAAAACTCAAAACACATTCTGGCTTCCATGATTTATTTCTTAATTTAATCAGATAGACTCCAGGGATTTAGACACGTGTTTTTGATATGTTTATAATAGATTAATAAACACATTTTCGGACACTGAAGGCAAGTACCGACAAAGGCATTTGTTAAGTATGATTCACTAAACATGTCGTTTAATTAGGAAAGCAGACATTTCAATTAAAACCTTACTTTAAATGCTATAACAATATGTTTGTTTTATAGAGATCACGTTAAGTTTCTCTTATTTTATTGTAACATGTAATGTCTTCCATGTAAATTAACTACAGAATTCTTATTATACATATATACAGCAATGAATCAATATTCTAGTTAAGCGAATCATATACCATTCTAGGCTTTCCACAATGTAAAAAATTAAACAGAAGAAGACTTGGAAGATATCAAAATCCGTAAATTGAAGGACAGACAACGCCATGGCCAAAAGAAAAAGGACAAAAGGACAAACAACGATCTACAAAACACTACACAGAAAACAGAAACCTCAAGATCGAGCAACACAAACCTCACTAAAAACCGGGGGATGAACTAATGTGCTCCGAAAGGGTAAGCAGTACCTGCTCCACTAGAACGCTCTAATCTTGAAAATTATACATAACATATTTAATCCTCCTGAAACAGAAGCTGTCATATGTATTATATTAGTTCTATTAGATGGAACAGTATAAAACAAACAACAACAACAACACGCAAACAAACAAGCAATGCTGATAAACTAACACTACAACATATTATACAACAGGTATTTCCACACAAAGAGGAGAGTAAATCCAAGGTCTACATGTTTGCATGAAACCCGTTTCAAATACCACATACACTTACTTACTTAAGTCCTTTGCTCCGCTAGGGAGCATAAGCCATTGACGAACTCCCTCCATCTAACTCGATTTGGCGCTAGTTTTCTGCCGAGTTCCAGTTGTGTCCCTGCTCTTTCAATTCTGACTCTGTGTCTCTACGCCAGGTGTTTCTAGGTCATCCTCTGCTTCTTTTGCCTTGTGGGTTCCAATTGAGGGTCTGTCTGGTGATGCTGTTTGGTGGTTTCCTCAGTGTGTGGCCAATCCATGCCCATTTCCTCTTTTTAATTTGTGTGTTTATGGGGTCCTGGTTTGCTCTTTGCCAAAGATCCTCATTTCTGACTTTGTCGAAACATCGGATGTTCATGATTTTTCGTAGGCAGTAGTTGATGAATCTTTGGAGATTGTGACAACATGGCCTTTGTTGTTCTCCATGTTTCTGCCCCATATAAGAGCACATATTTTACATGTGAGTTAAAGATTTTCATCTTTGTGCCTCTTGAGATGTTCTTGGCACTCCATACTTTCCATAGAATGTTGAAGATGACTCTGGCTTTGTTAATTCTGTTCTTTACATCAGCATCAGTGCCTCCTTCAATATTCACAATGCTTCCTAGGTAGATGAACTCTTCTACTTCTTCCAAGTTGGTATCCTTTATCTTAATAAGTTGTTTATGTTTGGCATTGATCTCCATAACCTTGGTCTTGCTTTCGTTTGGTCTTAGTCCTAGTTTAATCGATGTTTCTGCTAGAAGGGATGTTTTTTCTTGCATTTGTTGTTATGTACTGAGGGCTATGTCGTCTGCGAAATCTAAGTCGTCCAGTTGGTGCCACATTGTCCATTGGATTCCGTTTCTTTTTCCTTCAGTTGACACTCTCATGATGTAATCAATAGCCAGGAGGAAGAGAAAAGGAGATAACAAGTAGCCTTGTTTTACTCCTGTCTTGACATCAAAACTTTCAGTTAGTTTGCCTTCATGTATGACTCTGCATTGCATGTTGCTATAAGAGTTCCTGATGATGTTGATGAACTTTTGAGGTATTCCATAGAGTGCCATTAGGTTCCATAAAACTTCTCTATCTAAACTATCAAAAGCTTTCTCGAAGTCTACAAAGTTGAGATATAAGGAGGTGTTCCACTCTAATGATTGTTCTATTATTATTCGTAGTGCAGCTATTTGGTCTGTACATGATCGATCTTTTCTAAAGCCTGCTTGTTGTTCTCTTAGCTTTTCGTCTACAGCCTTCGATAGTCTTGTAAGAAGTATCATGTTCAGCACCTTTGCAACCACTGACAATAATGCGATTCCTCTGTAGTTTTTACATTATTTGAGGTTACCTTTCTTTGGCAGTTCAATTAAATGACCAATGTTCCAGTCTTGCGGCATTACTTTGTTTTTCCATATGTCACTGTAGATCTTGTGAAGTATGTTTGCTGTTAGGTCTGGGTTTGCTTTCAAGGCCTCTGGTGGAATATTATCTGGACCTGAAGCTTTGGCTGTTTTCAACTTCTTAATTGCTTGTTTAATTTCTGTTTTTGATGGCAGGTTAAGATTTATTTTTAGTTCTTCATCTGTTCTGTTAATTTCTGGTGTTACATTAGGTGGTGGTCTGTTTAGTAGCTCCTTAATGTGTTCTGCCCATCTTGCTAGCTGTTCCTTGGTTGTGGTTAGGACCTTTCCATTTTTCTTTAATCTGTTGGCTTGTTTGTCTAAAATTTCCTGCAAGTTTTCATATTACTCATGTTTGCAGCTTCTTCTGTTAGTGCAGCAAGACTTTCTATGTATGTTCGTAATAAATTTTATCTGCCATTCTAATGCCCAATTTTCTAATTTGTCCAGATCTTTTTTTTAACTGGTTACAGGTCATCAATACAATCTATTCCCAGGTATAAGAGGCTATCATCTGCTAATAAACGTAATTTCGACTTGATGTCATCTCCAATGTCACTTATGTACAGTAGAAACATTAAGGGGCCTAAAACTGTTCCTTGCGGTTGAGACTGTATTCTCATCAATAAAACCCCGATTCTACTACATTTTTTAAATATTTTTAAATCAATATATGTATACTATTCTACTAGCTAAGATTTAACGATCTTGCACCTTTCACAGTGTTTGACTCTTTTTCTAAGCCCTTTCTACCGTGTCAATATTTCTTTACTTAGTGTAAATAATAGAGTGATCTCCCTTGTTAGTAACTAACGTAAACAAAAAGTACCCCCCTTTGACCAAAGTCAAATATTTTTGTGTGTGTTTTTTTTTAGGTATTTATCGTTATTGTAGTAGAATTAAAGGATACGGTCTAGATGTTTAATTATGAAATACATTTAAAATACTGTCAAGACACGGATGTATATACAATGTAGATAAATCGACAATTTACTTCATAAATGGAAAACAATTTTGCGGGAAAATGCCCGTGTAGCTTGAATGATTCGAAGGCGTGTTTAGTGAGTAATAAAATCAAACACCGGAAAAGTACAAGATAGGGATATCCTTGACACCCTTGGGTAAGATTTCAATCGATCTCTGAGAACGATTGAAATCTTACTCTCGGGGGTCGGGGATTTCCCTATCTTGTACTCCCCCGGTGTTAGATTCTATATATCTTCAACCAATGCAATATATGCAAATATTTTCAGATAAAAATTCTTTCTACCATATGCAAATAAAACAAGTAAGCAAAGGGTATTCGAAAATTATTTTTATCCCCTTTAAAATATGCTTGTTGAACTAGAAGAAAAAATGTTCAGCAAAAGAACTCAAAAAGGCCATATTTAATCTTACATTACACGATTTTCTTGTTTTATTACATCGTTTATATTACGCGCGGGTGGCGAATGTTTCTTGTTGTACTGAATACGAAATGTATGCTTAGTTTTAGCGCAAGAGTATATATAAAATGTATGCTTAGTTTCAGCGCAAGAGTATATATAAAATGCATCATGAATGATTTACCATGTTGGCAAACCGAAAGGAAATGAAACAATTTAACGAAAGACAGCATAAATGTCCAATACATGTTATACACATATAAAAATACCTTCCTTAATGAATAACTATCCAGACATATTATTTCGGTAATATTGTTCAGCATAACTGGTATGAATTATATGATTTTCCCATCCGTAAGTAATATAAATCTTAGACAAAAATATATTTAAATTAATTTTTTTATTTACAATTTATAACATGAGAATATAATTTGAAACAATGAACACTATTTAATCAAATATTTTCTCCAACGATGTTCTTCAGTTATACTTTATATTAACACCAGTTCATTGTACAGGGTAACTAATCTTAGCAATAAATTACATGTAACATTATCTTGTATATTATACAAATCACTATTGCTTTTTTCTCTCTCCAATTTTTAATACAATAAAGTTAATAAAAAACCACTACTACTGCATACTTTAGATTTCTGTTAAATAATATTTCATGTAAAGAATTATTAATGATAATATTATAGATGAATTTAAATTAATATAACCGGAATCATAGTTTAATTACTGTATTTTTTCTTCCACATTTGTATACCACAAATACGATACGAATAACAACCACATTCACAGGATTATGACACATACTGCTAAGACTTGAAATAAAACATATAACATTATTTGAAATAAATATAACTGACTTTTGTCTTAAAATATATTTCAGTATCTCTCATTTAAGAAGCACAGAATGAGTAGAAAAGACAATCAATGTTACTTGCATACGTTACTAATTTTCTTTTTCAAGATGCGACGAACGAATGAATCATATTAATTATCCCTTCAAAAGCTGAAAAAGAATCCTCCAATTCAGTTTTTTCTATAAATGTGATATTACATTTAGTAGGAAGTAAGATCCCTTAATCCGTTTGAAAATACCAGTAATAGCTGTAAGAAATCTAATTCCTAATTTGAATTTCTAATTTTTACTTATTAGAAATAATGCATGGTACTTGAACATGGGATATGAACATATATCAAATGTTCTGATTACCTTAAATCAAATTTACTGAAAATATATCTTTTTTACCCTTATCATTCACATTATTACTAATATACAATGTAAATGTTATTTATTTACAGTCAGTATTACCATGAATACAATAAAAGTTGTTCTCGCCCTTGTCGTCGTTGTTGTTGTATCAGCCGGTGGCTATGGAGGAGGCTACAGTGGCATAGGAGGATTTGGGCACGGTACTTACATTTAATATATATTAATTAATTAGGAATACTCACATTTTACTCAAATGTGAAAAAACTTGCATGATCGCATCATTTCACTACATGACGATGTTTGGGCGCATGAATCTAACCCCGTGTATTGCATGTATCAAGCCTGGAGAGTGAACAGTCATGTATTTGTGTATTAGGGGTATCAAGCCTGGAGAGTGAGCAGTCATGTATTTGTGTATTAGGGGTATCAAGCCTGGAGAGTGAGCAGTCATGTATTTGTGTATTAGGGGTATCAAGCCTGGAGAGTGAACAGTCATGTATTTGTGTATTAGGGGTATCAAGCCTGGAGAGTGAACAGTCATGTATTTGTGTATTAGGGGTATCAAGCATGGAGAGTGAACAGTCATGTATTTGTGTATTAGGGGTATCAAGCCTGGAGAGTGAACAGTCATGTATTTGTGTATTAGGGGTATCAAGCCTGGAGAGTGAACAGTCATGTATTTGTGTATTAGGGGTATCAAGCCTGGAGAGAGTGAACAGTCATGTATTTGTGTATTAGGGGTATCAAGCCTGGAGAGTGAACAGTCATGTATTTGTGTATTAGGGGTATCAAGCCTGGAGAGTGAGCAGGCATGTATTTGTGTATTAGGGGTATCAAGCCTGGAGAGTGAGCAGTCATGTATTTGTGTATTAGGGGTATCAAGCCTGGAGAGTGAACAGTCATGTATTTGTGTATTAGGGGTATCAAGCCTGGAGAGTGAACAGTCATGTATTTGTGTATTAGGGGTATCAAGCCTGGAGAGTGAACAGTCATGTATTTGTGTATTAGGGGTATCAAGCCTGGAGAGTGAACAGTCATGTATTTGTGTATTAGGGGTATCAAGCCTGGAGAGTGAACAGTCATGTATTTGTGTATTAGGGGTATCAAGCCTGGAGAGTGAACAGTCATGTATTTGTGTATTAGGGGTATCAAGCCTGGAGAGTGAGCAGTCATGTATTTGTGTATTAGGGGTATCAAGCCTGGAGAGTGAGCAGTCATGTATTTGTGTATTAGGGGTATCAAGCCTGGAGAGTGAACAGTCATGTATTTGTGTATTAGGGGTATCAAGCCTGGAGAGTGAACAGTCATGTATTTGTGTATTAGGGGTATCAAGCCTGGAGAGTGAACAGTCATGTATTTGTGTATTAGGGGTATCAAGCCTGGAGAGTGAACAGTCATGTATTTGTGTATTAGGGGTATCAAGCCTGGAGAGTGAACAGTCATGTATTTGTGTATTAGGGGTATCAAGCCTGGAGAGAGTGAACAGTCATGTATTTGTGTATTAGGGGTATCAAGCCTGGAGAGTGAACAGTCATGTATTTGTGTATTAGGGGTATCAAGCCTGGAGAGTGAGCAGTCATGTATTTGTGTATTAGGGGTATCAAGCCTGGAGAGTGAGCAGTCATGTATTTGTGTATTAGGGGTATCAAGCCTGGAGAGTGAACAGTCATGTATTTGTGTATTAGGGGTATCAAGCCTGGAGAGTGAACAGTCATGTATTTGTGTATTAGGGGTATCAAGCCTGGAGAGTGAACAGTCATGTATTTGTGTATTAGGGGTATCAAGCCTGGAGAGTGAACAGTCATGTATTTGTGTATTAGGGGTATCAAGCCTGGAGAGTGAACAGTCATGTATTTGTGTATTAGGGGTATCAAGCCTGGAGAGTGAACAGTCATGTATTTGTGTATTAGGGGTATCAAGCCTGGAGAGTGAACAGTCATATATTTGTGTATTAGGGGTATCAAGCCTGGAGAGTGAACAGTCATGTATTTGTGTATTAGGGGTATCAAGCATGGAGAGTGAACAGTCATGTATTTGTGTATTAGGGGTATCAAGCCTGGAGAGTGAACAGTCATGTATTTGTGTATTAGGGGTATCAAGCCTGGAGAGTGAACAGTCATGTATTTGTGTAGTAGGGGTATCAAGCCTGGAGAGTGAACAGTCATGTATTTGTGTATTAGGGGTATCAAGCATGGAGAGTGAACAGTCATGTATTTGTGTATTAGGGGTATCAAGCCTGGAGAGTGAACAGTCATGTATTTGTGTATAAGGGGTATCAAGCCTGGAGAGTGAACAGTCATGTATTTGTGTGTTAGGGGTATCAAGCCTGGAGAGTGAGCAGTCATGTATTTGTGTATTAGGGGTATCAAGCCTGGAGAGTGAGCAGTCATGTATTTGTGTATTAGGGGTATCAAGCCTGGAGAGTGAGCAGTCATGTATTTGTGTATTAGGGGTATCAAGCCTGGAGAGTGAGCAGTCATGTATTTGTGTGTTAGGGGTATCAAGCCTGGAGAGTGAACAGTCATGTATTTGTGTGTTAGGGGTATCAAGCCTGGAGAGTGAGCAGTCATGTATTTGTGTATTAGGGGTATCAAGCCTGGAGAGTGAGCAGTCATGTATTTGTGTGTTAGGGGTATCAAGCCTGGAGAGTGAACAGTCATGTATTTGTGTGTTAGGGGTATCAAGCCTGGAGAGTGAGCAGTCATGTATTTGTGTGTTAGGGGTATCAAGCCTGGAGAGTGAACAGTCATGTATTTGTGTATTAGGGGTATCAAGCCTGGAGAGTGAGCAGTCATGTATTTGTGTATTAGGGGTATCAAGCCTGGAGAGTGAACAGTCATGTATTTGTGTATTAGGGGTATCAAGCCTGGAGAGTGAACAGTCATGTATTTGTGTATTAGGGGTATCAAGCCTGGAGAGTGAACAGTCATGTATTTGTGTATTAGGGGTATCAAGCCTGGAGAGTGAACAGTCATGTATTTGTGTATTAGGGGTATCAAGCCTGGAGAGTGAACAGTCATGTATTTGTGTATTAGGGGTATCAAGCCTGGAGAGTGAGCAGTCATGTATTTGTGTATTAGGGGTATCAAGCCTGGAGAGTGAGCAGTCATGTATTTGTGTATTAGGGGTATCAAGCCTGGAGAGTGAACAGTCATGTATTTGTGTATTAGGGGTATCAAGCCTGGAGAGTGAACAGTCATGTATTTGTGTATTAGGGGTATCAAGCCTGGAGAGTGAACAGTCATGTATTTGTGTATTAGGGGTATCAAGCCTGGAGAGTGAACAGTCATGTATTTGTGTATTAGGGGTATCAAGCCTGGAGAGTGAACAGTCATGTATTTGTGTATTAGGGGTATCAAGCCTGGAGAGTGAACAGTCATGTATTTGTGTATTAGGGGTATCAAGCCTGGAGAGTGAACAGTCATGTATTTGTGTATTAGGGGTATCAAGCCTGGAGAGTGAACAGTCATGTATTTGTGTATTAGGGGTATCAAGCCTGGAGAGTGAACAGTCATGTATTTGTGTATTAGGGGTATCAAGCCTGGAGAGTGAACAGTCATGTATTTGTGTATTAGGGGTATCAAGCCTGGAGAGTGAACAGTCATGTATTTGTGTATTAGGGGTATCAAGCCTGGAGAGTGAACAGTCATGTATTTGTGTATTAGGGGTATCAAGCCTGGAGAGTGAACAGTCATGTATTTGTGTATTAGGGGTATCAAGCCTGGAGAGTGAACAGTCATGTATTTGTGTATTAGGGGTATCAAGCCTGGAGAGTGAACAGTCATGTATTTGTGTATTAGGGGTATCAAGCCTGGAGAGTGAACAGTCATATATTTGTGTATTAGGGGTATCAAGCCTGGAGAGTGAACAGTCATGTATTTGTGTATTAGGGGTATCAAGCCTAGAGAGTGAACAGTCATGTATTTGTGTATTAGGGGTATCAAGCCTGGAGAGTGAACAGTCATGTATTTGTGTATTAGGGGTATCAAGCCTGGAGAGAGTGAACAGTCATGTATTTGTGTATTAGGGGTATCAAGCCTGGAGAGTGAACAGTCATGTATTTGTGTATTAGGGGTATCAAGCCTGGAGAGTGAACAGTCATGTATTTGTGTATTAGGGGTATCAAGCCTGGAGAGTGAACAGTCATGTATTTGTGTATTAGGGGTATCAAGCCTGGAGAGTGAACAGTCATGTATTTGTGTATTAGGGGTATCAAGCCTGGAGAGTGAACAGTCATGTATTTGTGTATTAGGGGTATCAAGCCTGGAGAGAGTGAACAGTCATGTATTTGTGTATTAGGGGTATCAAGCCTGGAGAGTGAACAGTCATGTATTTGTGTATTAGGGGTATCAAGCCTGGAGAGTGAACAGTCATGTATTTGTGTATTAGGGGTATCAAGCCTGGAGAGTGAACAGTCATATATTTGTGTATTAGGGGTATCAAGCCTGGAGAGTGAACAGTCATGTATTTGTGTATTAGGGGTATCAAGCCTGGAGAGAGTGAACAGTCATGTATTTGTGTATTAGGGGTATCAAGCCTGGAGAGTGAACAGTCATGTATTTGTGTATTAGGGGTATCAAGCCTGGAGAGTGAACAGTCATGTATTTGTGTATTAGGGGTATCAAGCCTGGAGAGTGAACAGTCATGTATTTGTGTATTAGGGGTATCAAGCCTGGAGAGTGAACAGTCATGTATTTGTGTATTAGGGGTATCAAGCCTGGAGAGTGAACAGTCATGTATTTGTGTATTAGGGGTATCAAGCCTGGAGAGTGAACAGTCATGTATTTGTGTATTAGGGGTATCAAGCCTGGAGAGTGAACAGTCATGTATTTGTGTATTAGGGGTATCAAGCCTGGAGAGTGAACAGTCATGTATTTGTGTATTAGGGGTATCAAGCCTGGAGAGTGAACAGTCATGTATTTGTGTATTAGGGGTATCAAGCCTGGAGAGTGAACAGTCATGTATTTGTGTATTAGGGGTATCAAGCCTGGAGAGTGAACAGTCATGTATTTGTGTATTAGGGGTATCAAGCCTGGAGAGTGAACAGTCATGTATTTGTGTATTAGGGGTATCAAGCCTGGAGAGTGAACAGTCATGTATTTGTGTATTAGGGGTATCAAGCCTGGAGAGTGAACAGTCATGTATTTGTGTATTAGGGGTATCAAGCCTGGAGAGTGAACAGTCATGTATTTGTGTATTAGGGGTATCAAGCCTGGAGAGTGAACAGTCATGTATTTGTGTATTAGGGGTATCAAGCCTGGAGAGTGAACAGTCATGTATTTGTGTATTAGGGGTATCAAGCCTGGAGAGTAAACAGTCATGTATTTGTGTATTAGGGGTATCAAGCATGGAGAGTGAACAGTCATGTATTTGTGTATTAGGGGTATCAAGCATGGAGAGTGAACAGTCATGTATTTGTGTATTAGGGGTATCAAGCCTGGAGAGAGTGAACAGTCATGTATTTGTGTATTAGGGGTATCAAGCCTGGAGAGAGTGAACAGTCATGTATTTGTGTATTAGGGGTATCAAGCCTGGAGAGTGAACAGTCATGTATTTGTGTATTAGGGGTATCAAGCCTGGAGAGTGAACAGTCATGTATTTGTGTATTAGGGGTATCAAGCCTGGAGAGAGTGAACAGTCATGTATTTGTGTATTAGGGGTATCAAGCCTGGAGAGAGTGAACAGTCATGTATTTGTGTATTAGGGGTATCAAGCATGGAGAGTGAACAGTCATGTATTTGTGTATTAGGGGTATCAAGCCTGGAGAGTGAACAGTCATGTATTTGTGTATTAGGGGTATCAAGCCTGGAGAGTGAACAGTCATGTATTTGTGTATTAGGGGTATCAAGCCTGGAGAGTGAACAGTCATGTATTTGTGTATTAGGGGTATCAAGCCTGGAGAGTGAACAGTCATGTATTTGTGTATTAGGGGTATCAAGCCTGGAGAGTGAACAGTCATGTATTTGTGTATTAGGGGTATCAAGCCTGGAGAGTGAACAGTCATGTATTTGTGTATTAGGGGTATCAAGCCTGGAGAGTGAACAGTCATGTATTTGTGTATTAGGGGTATCAAGCCTGGAGAGTGAACAGTCATGTATTTGTGTATTAGGGGTATCAAGCCTGGAGAGTGAACAGTCATGTATTTGTGTATTAGGGGTATCAAGCCTGGAGAGTGAACAGTCATGTATTTGTGTATTAGGGGTATCAAGCCTGGAGAGTGAACAGTCATGTATTTGTGTATTAGGGGTATCAAGCCTGGAGAGTGAACAGTCATGTATTTGTGTATTAGGGGTATCAAGCCTGGAGAGTGAACAGTCATGTATTTGTGTATTAGGGGTATCAAGCCTGGAGAGTGAACAGTCATGTATTTGTGTATTAGGGGTATCAAGCCTGGAGAGTGAACAGTCATGTATTTGTGTATTAGGGGTATCAAGCCTGGAGAGTGAACAGTCATGTATTTGTGTATTAGGGGTATCAAGCCTGGAGAGTGAACAGTCATGTATTTGTGTATTAGGGGTATCAAGCCTGGAGAGTGAACAGTCATGTATTTGTGTATTAGGGGTATCAAGCCTGGAGAGTGAACAGTCATGTATTTGTGTATTAGGGGTATCAAGCCTGGAGAGTGAACAGTCATGTATTTGTGTATTAGGGGTATCAAGCCTGGAGAGTGAACAGTCATGTATTTGTGTATTAGGGGTATCAAGCCTGGAGAGTGAACAGTCATGTATTTGTGTATTAGGGGTATCAAGCCTGGAGAGTGAACAGTCATGTATTTGTGTATTAGGGGTATCAAGCCTGGAGAGTGAACAGTCATGTATTTGTGTATTAGGGGTATCAAGCATGGAGAGTGAACAGTCATGTATTTGTGTATTAGGGGTATCAAGCATGGAGAGTGAACAGTCATGTATTTGTGTATTAGGGGTATCAAGCCTGGAGAGAGTGAACAGTCATGTATTTGTGTATTAGGGGTATCAAGCCTGGAGAGAGTGAACAGTCATGTATTTGTGTATTAGGGGTATCAAGCCTGGAGAGTGAACAGTCATGTATTTGTGTATTAGGGGTATCAAGCCTGGAGAGTGAACAGTCATGTATTTGTGTATTAGGGGTATCAAGCCTGGAGAGAGTGAACAGTCATGTATTTGTGTATTAGGGGTATCAAGCCTGGAGAGAGTGAACAGTCATGTATTTGTGTATTAGGGGTATCAAGCCTGGAGAGAGTGAACAGTCATGTATTTGTGTATTAGGGGTATCGATTTTGCATCTTTCTAAAATTATCTTTACATTAGATTTGATGACTGTTCGACAGTATGGTAGTTTTTGATTTTCATTTTACTGTTAAATGTATGAGCATATTCTTTTTACAAATCAAAAACTGATAAATGTTTTATATAGTACTCATATTGAATAATTTCACCACATCATTGATAGGACAATACAGATGTCTAGGTGTTATTTTCTTTATCATTGAGTATTATACGAGTTTCATATGGATTATCTTTTCCTTGATACTAATTTACGTCTGTATCATTGTTAATTAAAATAATAACATTTTCAGAATAGTATGAATTAGATATTAAAATGTAGATTTTTTGTAGAAATGCTGACATCTGTATATTTCTATGAAAAATATTTGAAAAAAACGTGTTTAATTATAGAATATGGGAAAAAAGGACTAGTGTCGGTAAGCAAATATGGTGGATTTGAGGATAACATGGAAAGATACGATGGAGACATTGGGGGGTATGAAGGAAGTCTTGGAGGCTACGGGGGAAGTATGGGAGGATAAGGTGGAAGTGTTGGAGGATATGGGGAAAATATGGGAGGATACGGTGGAAGTCTTGGGGGCTATGGAGGAAACGGTGGACGATATGGTGGAGGTATGGCAGGATACAGCGGAGGTATGAGAGGGTACAGTGGAGGATTGGGAGAATTTCTAGGTGGAGGATACAACGGAGGTATGGGAATATACAGCGGAGGCATGGGAGGGTACAGCGGAAATATGGGAGGATACAGCGGAGGTATGGGAGGATACAACGGAGGTATGGGAGGATACAGCGGAGGAATGGGAGGATACAGCAGAGGTATAGGAGGGTTCAGCGGAGGTATGGGAGGATACGACGGAGGTATGGGAGAATACAGAGGAGGTATGGGAGGATACAACGGAGGTATGGGAGAATACAGAGGAGGAATGGGAGGATACAACGGAGGTATGGGAGAATACAGAGGAGGAATGGGAGGATACAGCGGAGGTATAGGAGGGTACAGCGGAGGTATGGGAGGATACAGCGGAGGTATAGGAGGGTACAGCGGAGGTATGGGAAGATACAACGGAAGTACGGGAGGATGCAACGGAGGTTTGGGAGGATATCTAGGTGATGATGATAGATACCAAGGAGACTTCGATGATGGATTTTATTATCAAGCTCAAGGTTTTCAGGGTGGATTATACAGAGGGTTCAGAAGTGGTATTGCTGATTCTTATTCTGGATAGTTTGTGATATGTATTTTAAAACCAAAATATATGTCTTTAATTTCTTTTTATATAAATCTAAATTCATATTTTGTAATAAAAATAGTATACAATGTAATGTAGATTAAATATTTGAAATGTATTTTAGTTCTGACATAGAAATGAATGGATACCAGGTAGTTTGATTTGCCACTTAACAAAAATCTGGTTTTATCTATTTTTGCGCTTGAAGAAGAGTTTGAAGATACCAAAGGGGTAATTAGAATCCGTAAATCGAAGAAGGACAGACAACACAATGGCCAAAATTAAAGGACAAAAGCACAAATAACGATCTACAAAACATACACATCAAACTAAAGATAACCTAACACGAACCCCACTAACAACCGAGAGTGAACTCAGGTGCTCAGAGTTCACGGATCGTCTGTAGCAACACGCAGCCGAAAACCGTTATTTCGATTAACACCGAACAACGTCACTATTGATGCTCGATACAGACATTATCACTAGTATCTCAGCGAGTCCAATAGTAATAATGTATACTGAAACCTTCAAAACTGACGCTATTGTTTTATCAATGCAGTCATTATGTATTTTAGGTCATACTGAACGATCATTTTCAGTATACACGGCTGGTAATCGGCACAAGCAGAACAGTTGGTTCTGCAAAGAAATTCGTGAGGATAACTTCCGGTTTTGGTGGAGGAGAGTTCACGAAGACGCTTCGCAAGGTATGTACATGTCAAAAATTGAAATTTTCTTTTTTACTGCTCGAATATTGCAAAATCAGAGAATGCTATGCAGTGGCGAATGCTTTCACGATTAGAAACATGTATAGTTTATTCTTGTATATGAAGTGTAACTCTCGCAAAATCAATCGTCCCACGAAAAACATGACGAAAATTGTGACACTCTTACATTTATAAGTTGTTCTTGACAAAGATGCAAGTTAAATTTTCAATATTTTTTCATCATGGGAGTCTAAATGTAATCGGGGATAAATTCCGATTCGTCAGAAGTAAATTGAAGTGTAGATAAATCTACAAACTGTCAATTTTCTCGTTTTCCTGCTTGAGAAGATTGGTTCTGATGGAGCACATTGCGAATGCATGAAGAGATTTGCTAGTTTTGGTACGACACATGTAATCCACTGTATAATCACAAATTTTGCATGTCTGTCTGGTAATAAATTAACGAACTGATGCCCTTCTTCCCGTCGGGTTTTTAAAAGTATAAAAGTAATATTTCATTGTTCATGGGCTGTCCACTTAGAAAGAAACATTTCATTTAAGGAATCAATTCATAATTGTAACTGCGGTTTCCCATGATTAAACTTGTCATTATGGATCATTTGTTGTTTGTGACAACTTCCATTGTGTATTGGATACACAAGATTAACTTCCCTTACATCTGTACATTGGACAAAATTGAAAATGCACTGTAAGATAATTTTATAATCAAACTTAATGTGAATTATATCTTTATAATTTCTAATACAAATGATACACTCTAAATTAAATATCATACAGTTGAGAATAATATTAATTTGTGGTTTGTTTTTCTATTATGTAGTGTGCTATGTGTACACACTTGTAAATAAAAAAGATCTCTGTTAGTAGTGGTTACAAGATGTAAAGCGCTTTACAGATTTTAAGGATATGTCCAGTTTAATTGACATCTTGTGTTTAATTTATTCATGACTACTAGCACTAAGTGAATGTTTACTTACGTTAGACATATGCATGTGCTGAAATCATGTAATATTATAACTTGTGTGGATCTGCGGTGAAGTTTCCGTCATCTTTAGTAAAAAGGTTGCGCCGAATAGATGTGTAAACCCGTTTGAAAGGATATAAATATTTTGAAATTGAAAGAGACTTTTTTAATAAACTTGGTGTGCCTGATTGATGGGGATTTTATATTTGGTGTACTGCTACTTATTTTTGTTCGTTTCCTTGGCGGTGATGCAGGCAATCTATATCGAAATGGTTTTTTGTAAAGAGTCAATGTCAGTCCCCTTTTCCTCTTTCCCTTGAATCCTGGCATCTCCTGAAAGTGGACAGAGAATAGTTTATTTTGATTAGAGTATTTATCAGTTTTGTGCTTAAAAGTGTCAATTTATCAATTTTGCAGAAAACAATTAACAAAACTAGCAAATCTCTTTATGCATTCGCAATGTGCTCTATCAGAACCGATCTCCTCAAGCAGGAAAACGAGAAAATTGACAGTTTGTAGATTTATCTACACTTCAATTT
Source organism: Bathymodiolus brooksi (assembly GCA_963680875.1). Classification (NCBI taxonomy): domain Eukaryota; kingdom Metazoa; phylum Mollusca; class Bivalvia; order Mytilida; family Modiolidae; genus Bathymodiolus; species Bathymodiolus brooksi. The sequence goes on from OY804576.1 coordinate 98,130,789, forward strand.
ACTTTTGACGAATCGGAATTTATCCCCGATTACATTTAGACTTCCATGATGAAAAAATATTGAAAATTTAACTTGCATCTTTGTCAAGAACAACTTAGAAATGTAAGAATGTCACAATTTTCGTCATGTTTTTCGTGGGACGATTGATTTTGCGAGAGTTACACTTCATATACAAGAATAAACTATACATGTTTCTAATCGTGAAAGCATTCGCCACAGCATAGCATTCTCTGATTTTGCAATATTCGAGCAGTAAAAAAGAAAATTTCATTTTTTGACATGTACATACCTTGCGAAGCGTCTTCGTGAACTCTCCTCCACCAAAACCGGAAGTTATCCTCACGAATTTCTTTGCAGAACCAACTGTTCTGCTTGTGCCGATTACCAGCCGTGGTATAAGAGTTCGTTGATACTGAAAATATATATCTCATCAAATTACCGATGGATATCAGTATCTCAATGTATTATTTTTATATTATATCGTTATTTTGATAAGTTACTAGTATATTGCTTTCCCGATATATAATGTCCATATCTGATACCGTTATCCCGACTAACAAAATACTGATCCTACTCATTGTTGAAAATGTTCAAGGAATAAAATGTGACTGGGAGTAGAATTTTTCAAATATTGCTTTGAATTTATTCCACATTTCGTAATATAAGGGTAATAAAGGTGGGGGATAAGAATTGTTTGAGGATTATTTACGACATGACGTAGTTTTTTACAAAAACTTGATGATACCATATTGGAAATTAGAAGCCGTAAATTGAAGGACATACATTAATACAATGGCCAAAAGGAAAAAGACAAACAATGACCAACAATATGCTACACAGAACACTAAAGATTGATTAATACGAACCCCACTAGAAAACGGGCAATGAACTCAATTGTTACTATAGCATGTGATAGGTAATCTGAGTCGGAGAGGAAATACTTGCGGTTTCAATGTATTTCTATGGCATTAAACAATGAAATCTGAAGCTAAATGCTCAGTCAGTGGCATTTTTTCTTCAAATAAACCGGATGTCTATTTTAAATCATGTGAGCCATCTTGAATGACGGGAGAAACAACTGAGCGTATCACTTAAAAGGGCAATAATTCCTGCAAACATATACTTTCAAAAATTTGTGGGAGTTCTGGGAAAAAACAATATTTTCCCATGCCAAAATTATTTCTCTTTTTGTAGTTTCAAACTTTTCTTATATTTTTAATGCTGAGAGATTTTTGTTTTAATATTTTTTAAGTAAAAACAGGTATAATCAGTAAAACACAAAATATTTCTGATTAAAATTTCTTATAATTGAAAAAATTATCAGTACGTCTAATAAAAATCGTAAGTTTAAGCTGATTATTTCTCCCCATAAAGACGTGAACTTGCGCTTTTTAGTGTGAGATTCAAATGTGATATCTAGGTTACTTTAGGAGCTATTTCTTACTGATAAAAACCCACAACAATCATATTATAGGAATAAACGCATTTTTTCCGGAGTTGATTGATGTATAACCTGGACCAATTCACCCACAAACTTACATAAAAGTCCGATTGATGTATAACCTGGACCAATTCACTCACAAACAAATAAAAGTCCGAAGGACTTTTATGTAAGTTTGTGGGTGAATTGGTCCAGGTTATACATCAATCAACTCCGGAAAAAATGCGTTTAATCCTTATAATTCTGTAACTAAGTCTTTTTTTCTTCATTTGTTTTGAAAATTTACCTTTGGGGATCCCCAGTACGCACACATACATTCCATCGATGTGTGTCGGCCATGAATAACAAAATGAACTAACCTTATTTCCTACTTTAAACTAGACGGTGATGTAATTAAGTTACCGATATTTTCCAACTTGATGGCATTTTGCATTTAGCTACTCAAACAAGTAAAATGCCCACAAAATCGTAAAATAAATCAGTAACCAACTTGTGTCAATCAACGTCCCTTGTAAACAACGTCACAGGATGACGATATATTACAAACGTCAAAGTCGATAGATGGTTGTCTTAAGTATTTTTTCCGGATTTTTTTTTTATGTCAACAATACAAGCTTTTTTTTTCATTGGCATTTATTTTTTTATTTCATATCTAACAATAATTGTCGATTATTAACAGTAAACATTGTTTCTTTTATCTTTTTTTATTATCGGGAATCCAAGCCGCCATTTTGTTTACATTACGAAAAAAGTAGTCCGCTGAACATCGTCTATCGAAAAATAAACTGACAAAACCCCGCCTCCATAAGCGCTTATACCCAATCAGAGTATAGGATTTCTAATTATGTAAATCATATAAGAATTATAAATACATAAATAATTTAGGAATAGAAAAAAACTGATCAACGGAATGGGAGTTTATCTTGCTACAGGTATTACACCAGTCTTGTCATCCTAATTTACATTTATAAAACAAAATTCATGGTGTCATTATATCAAAATCTGTTTGACACTTTCGAAACACATTGTCTTTAACCCGGATTTCTTAGGTAGGTCTCATGGTCTGATATTTTCCTAGTTGGTAATTTTATTTTTCTCTCCATCACAGTTGTGTGTTTGCATTGTGTATGCTACATTAGGTTGTGCTATAAAGAAGAGTTTGTACATTGGAAGATCATATTTGATAGCTTGTTACTATGCCATTAAATGATATGCTCAATTAATAAAATAACGAGAAAACCAACACCTATGGTAGTTGTTAATAACGATTTATACATACAAGCATTTATGAAATCAACAAAACTATTCAACCTACGATACTGAATAATTTCTTTGTTTCTGCCTACATGACCATTCTCAGTACTAGTACCAAGCTCGACTCCAGATTAATAGACATTCTATCGGATACTCTGGGCACTAGCTGGACATACAGTTCAACAATCAAATAACAATAGACACACATGTTGGCTGGCAATTTGTCATGGCTTTATTTATTATGACATAAACAATGTATTTGTTCAATGTTCAATCAAATTAGTTTTTTCAATGTTCAATCAAATTAGTTTGTTCAAAGTTCAATCACATTCAGTTATTCAATATTCAATCAAATTCAGTTATTATATGTTCAATCAATTGCAACTGGTCATCACATTTTGATGACAACACCGGTATAAGCTATTGGGCGATCCAATAGTTGATGTCTGACCGCTGGGCAAACCAAAGCGGTAAATATTTAGTCAAATCCGCAATAACATCAAGATTGTTCAGGTTCAAGCTTTGTCAACTGCATACTAATGTCATTGTAAGCCATGACGTTGCTGAAATATAAATTAAACAGCAGTATCTGGTGGAAAAAATTGGGTGGGTGGGAAACGTTATTTACTCAATGAAATAAACAACTAGAAAGGAAAAAATCATGCGGTGCGCTCGTTTTATACTTACGAAGGCCACATACGTATTCTACAATTATTGCACGCTCAAATAGTGCAAACCACTTATAACAATATTACAATTCGCATAAATGAAATAAATGACTTTAATTTTGATATGAATTAAATTTCATTATTTCGATAATTTCTGCAGTCTTTCGAAATTACATGAAAAACCTAACGTTTATTTATGTATTCAGTCTTCTGTATGTTACCTGTGTCTTTGGAGTATCCATTCCTGGTTGTTCCTTTGGTTTTCTCTAACTATTCAGTCTAATGCATGCTACCTGTGTCTGTAGAGTGTCCATTCTTGGTTGTTCCTTTGGGTTTCTCTAACGTTTATTTATGTATTCAGTCTAATGTATACTGTCTGTGTCTGTAGAGTGTCCATTCTTGGTTGTTCCTTTGGTTTTTTCTAACGTATTCAGTCTAATGTATGCTGCCTGTGTCTGTATAGTGTCCATTCTTGGTTGTTCCGTTGGTTTTCTCTAACGTTTATTTATGTATTCAGTCTAATGTATGCTGCCTGTCCATTCCTGGTTGTTCCTTTGGGTTTCTCTAGCGTATTCAGTCTAATGTATGCTGCCTGTGTCTATGGAGTGTCAAATCTTGATTGTCCCTTTGGTTTTCTCTAACGTTTATTTATGTATTCAGTCTAATGTATGCTGCCTGTGTCTATGGAGTGTCAATTCTTGATTATCCCTTTGGTTTCCTCTAACATTTATTTATGTATTCAGTCTAATGTATTCTGCCTGTGTCTATGGAGTGTCAATTCTTGATTGTCCCTTTGGTTTCCTCTAACATTTATTTATGTAGTCAGTCTAATGTATGCTGCCTGTGTCTATGGAATGTCCATTCCTGATTGTTCCTTTGGTTTCCTCTAACGTTTATGTATGTATTCAGTCTAATGTATTCTGCCTGTGTCTATGGAGTGTGAATTCTTGATTATCCCTTTGGTTTCCTCTAACATTTATTTATGTAGTCAGTCTAATGTATGCTACCTGTGTCTATGGAGTGTCCATTCTGATTATTCCTTTGGTTTCCTCTAACATTTATTTATGTAGTCAGTCTAATGTATTCTGCCTGTGTCTATGGAGTGTCCATTCCTGATTATTCCTTTGGTTTCCTCTAACATTTATTTATGTAGTCAGTCTAATGTATTCTGCCTGTGTCTATGGAGTGTGAATTCATGATTGTCCCTTTGGTTTCCTCTAACATTTATTTATGTATTCAGTCTAATGTGTGCTGCCTGTGTCTATGGAGTGTCCATTCCTGATTGTTCCTTTGGTTTCCTCTAACATTTATTTATGTAGTCAGTCTAATGTATTCTGCCTGTGTCTATGGAGTGTCCATTCTTGATTGTCCCTTTGGTTTCCTCTAACATTTATTTATGTATTCAGTCTAATGTATTCTGCCTGTGTCTATGGAGTGTCCATTCTTGATTGTCCCTTTGGTTTTCTCTAACGTTTATTTATGTATTCAGTCTAATGTATGCTGCCTGTGTCTATGGAGTGTCCATTCCTGATTGTTCCTTTGGTTTCCTCTAACATTTATTTATGTAGTCAGTCTAATGTATGCTGCCTGTGTCTATGGAGTGTCCATTCTTGGTTGTTCCTTTGGTTTCCTCTAACATTTATTTATGTAGTCAGTCTAAAGTATGCTACCTGTGTCTATGGAGTGTCCATTCCTGATTGTTCCTTTGGTTTCCTCTAACATTTATTTTTGTATTCAGTCTAATGTATTCTGCCTGTGTCTATGGAGTGTGAATTCATGATTGTCCCTTTGGTTTTCTCTAACGTTTATTTATGTAGTCAGTCTAATGTATTCTGCCTGTGTCTATGGAGTTTGAATTCATGATTATCCCTTTGGTTTCCTCTAACATTTATTTATGTAGTCAGTCTAATGTATTCTGCCTGTGTCTATGGAGTGTCCATTCATGATTTTTCCTTTGGTTTTCCCTAACATTTATTTATGTATTCAGTCTAATGTATTCTGCCTGTGTCTATGGAGTGTGAATTCATGATTGTCCCTTTGGTTTTCTCTAACGTTTATTTATGTATTCAGTCTAATGTATTCTGCCTGTGTCTATGGAGTGTGAATTCTTGATTGTCCCTTTGGTTTCCTCTAACATTTATTTATGTAGTTAGTCTAATGTGTGCTGCCTGTGTCTATGGAGTGTGAATTCATGATTGTCCCTTTGGGTTTCTCTAACGTTTATTTATGTAGTCAGTCTAATGTATGCTGCCTGTGTCTATGGAGCGTGAATTCTTGATTGTCCCTTTGGTTTCCTCTAACATTTATTTATGTAGTCAGACTAATGTATGCTGCCTGTGTCTATGGAGTGTCCATTCCTGATTGTCCCTTTGGTTTCCTCTAACATTTATTTATGTAGTCAGTCTAATGTATGCTGCCTGTGTCTATGGAGTGTCCATTCTTGATTGTTCCTTTGGTTTCCTCTAACATTTATTTATGTATTCAGTCTAATGTATTCTGCCTGTGTCTATGGAGTGTGAATTCTTGATTATCCCTTTGGTTTCCTCTAACGTTTATTTATGTAGTCAGTCTAATGTATGCTGCCTGTGTCTATGGAGTGTCCATTCTTGATTGTCCCTCTGGTTTCCTCTAACATTTATTTATGTAGTCAGTCTAATGTATGCTGCCTGTGTCTATGGAGTGTCCATTCTTGATTGTTCCTTCGGTTTTCCTTAACGTTTATTTATGTATTCAGTCTAATGTATGCTGCCTGTGTCTATGGAGTGTGATTTCATGATTGTCCCTTTGGTTTCCTCTAACATTTATTTATGTAATCAGTCTAATGTATGCTGCCTGTGTCTATGGAATGTGAATTCATGATTGCCCCTTTCGTTTCCTCTAACATTTATTTATGTAGTCAGCCTAATGTATGCTGCCTGTGTCTATGGAGTGTCCATTCCTGATTGTTCCTTTGGTTTCCTCTAACATTTATTTATGTAGTCAGTCTAATGTATGCTGTCTGTGTCTATGGAGTGTCAATTCTTGTTTATTCCTTTGGTTTCCTCTAACATTTATTTATGTATTCAGTCTAATGTATTCTGCCTGTGTCTATGGAGTGTCCATTCCTGATTGTCCCTTTGGTTTCCTCTAATATTTATTTATGTAGTCAGTCTAATGCATTCTGCCGTTGTCTATGGAGTGTCCATTCTTGATTGTTCCTTTGGTTTTCTCTAACATTTATTTATGTAGTCAGTCTAATGTATGCTGCCTGTGTCTATGGAGTGTCCATTCTTGATTGTCCCTTTGGTTTCCTCTAACATTTATTTATGTATTCAGTCTAATGTATTCTGCCTGTGTCTATGGAGTGTCCAATCCTGATTGTTCCTTTTGTTTCCTCTAACATTTATTTATGTAGTCAGTCTAATGTATTCTGCCTGTGTCTATGGAGTGTCCATTCTTGATTGTCCCTTTGGTTTCCTCTAACATTTATTTATGTAGTCAGTCTAATGTATGCTGCCTGTGTCTATGGAATGTGAATTCATGATTGTCCCTTTGGTTTCCTCTAACATTTATTTATGTAGTCAGTCTAATGTATGCTGCCTGTGTCTATGGAGTGTCCATTCTTGATTATTCCTTTGGTTTCCTCTAACATTTATTTATGTATTCAGTCTAATGTATTCTGCCTGTGTCTATGGGGTGTCCATTCTTGATTATTCCTTTGGTCTCCTCTAACATTTATTTATGTATTCAGTCTAATGTATTCTGCCTGTGTCTATGGAGTGTCCATTCTTGATTGTCCCTTTGGTTTCCTCTAACATTTATTTTTGTAGTCAGTCTAATGTATGCTGCCTGTGTCTATGGAGTGTCCATTCTTGATTATTCCTTTGGTTTCCTCTAACATTTATTTATGTATTCAGTCTAATGTATTCTGCCTATGTCTATGGGGTGTCCATTCTTGATTATTCCTTTGGTCTCCTCTAACATTTATTTATGTATTCAGTCTAATGTATTCTGCCGGTGTCTATGGAGTGTCCATTCTTGATTGTCCCGTTGGTTTCCTCTAACATTTATTTTTGTAGTCAGTCTAATGTATGCTGCCTGTGTCTATGGAATGTGAATTCATGATTGTCCCTTTGGTTTCCTCTAACATTTATTTATGTAGTCAGTCTAATGTATGCTGCCTGTATCTATGGAGTGTCCATTCTTGATTATTCCTTTGGTTTCCTCTAACATTTATTTATGTATTCAGTCTAATGTATGCTGCCTGTGTCTATGGAGTGTGAATTCATGATTGTCCCTTTGGTTTTCTCTAACGTTTATTTATGTAGTCAGTCTAATGTATGCTACCTGTGTCTATGGAGTGTCCATTCTTGGTTGTTCCTTTGGTTTCCTCTAACATTTATTTATGTAGTCAGTCTAAAGTATGCTACCTGTGTCTATGGAGTGTCCATTCCTGATTGTTCCTTTGGTTTCCTCTAACATTTATTTTTGTATTCAGTCTAATGTATGCTGCCTGTGTCTATGGAGTGTCCATTCTTGATTGTCCCTTTGGTTTCCTCTAACATTTATTTATGTATTCAGTCTAATGTATTCTGCCTGTGTCTATGGAGTGTGAATTCATGATTGTCCCTTTGGTTTTCTCTAACGTTTATTTATGTAGTCAGTCTAATGTATTCTGCCTGTGTCTATGGAGTTTGAATTCATGATTGTCCCTTTGGTTTCCTCTAACATTTATTTATGTAGTCAGTCTAATGTATTCTGCCTGTGTCTATGGAGTGTCCATTCATGATTTTTCCTTTGGTTTTCCCTAACATTTATTTATGTATTCAGTCTAATGTATTCTGCCTGTGTCTATGGAGTGTGAATTCATGATTGTCCCTTTGGTTTTCTCTAACGTTTATTTATGTATTCAGTCTAATGTATTCTGCCTGTGTCTATGGAGTGTGAATTCTTGATTGTCCCTTTGGTTTCCTCTAACATTTATTTATGTAGTCAGACTAATGTATGCTGCCTGTGTCTATGGAGTGTCCATTCCTGATTGTCCCTTTGGTTTCCTCTAACATTTATTTATGTAGTCAGTCTAATGTATGCTGCCTGTGTCTATGGAGTGTCCATTCTTGATTGTTCCTTTGGTTTCCTCTAACATTTATTTATGTATTCAGTCTAATGTATTCTGCCTGTGTCTATGGAGTGTCCATTCTTGATTGTCCCTTTGGTTTCCTCTAACATTTATTTATGTAGTCAGTCTAATGTATGCTGCCTGTGTCTATGGAGTGTCCATTCTTGATTGTTCCTTCGGTTTTCCTTTACGTTTATTTATGTATTCAGTCTAATGTATGCTGCCTGTGTCTATGGAGTGTGATTTCATGATTGTCCCTTTGGTTTCCTCTAACATTTATTTATGTAGTCAGTCTAATGTATGCTGCCTGTGTCTATGGAATGTGAATTCATGATTGCCCCTTTCGTTTCCTCTAACATTTATTCATGTAGACAGTCTAATGTATGCTGCCTGTGTCTATGGAGTGAATTCATGATTATCCCTTTGGTTTTCTCTAACGTTTATTTATGTAGTCAGTCTAATGTATTCTGCCTGTGTCTATGGAGTGTCCATTCTTGATTGTCCCTTTGGTTTCCTCTAACATTTATTTATGTATTCAGTCTAATGTATGCTGCCTTTGTCTATGGAGTTTCCATTCTTGATTGTTCCTTTGGTTTTCTCTAACATTTATTTATGTAGTCAGTCTAATGTATTCTGCCTGTGTCTATGGAATGTGAATTCATGATTGTCCCTTTGGTTTCCTCTAACATTTATTTATGTAGTCAGTCTAATGTATGCTGCCTGTGTCTATGGAGTGTGAATTCATGATTGTCCCTTTGGTTTTCTCTAACGTTTATTTATGTAGTCTGTCTAATGTATTCTGCCTGTGTCTATGGAGTGTCCATTCTTGATTGTCCCTTTGGTTTCCTCTAACATTTATTTATGTAGACAGTCTAATGTATGCTGCCTGTGTCTATGGAGTGAATTCATGATTATCCCTTTGGTTTTCCCTAACGTTTATTTATGTAGTCAGTCTAATGTATTCTGTCTGTGTCTATGGAGTGTCCATTCCTGATTGTTCCTTTTGTTTCCTCTAACATTTATTTATGTAGTCAGTCTAATGTATTCTGCCTGTGTCTATGGAGTGTTCAATCTTGATTGTCCCTTTGGTTTCCTCTAACATTTATTTATGTAGTCAGTCTAATGTATGCTGCCTGTGTCTATGGAATGTAAATTCATGATTGTTCCTTTGGTTTCCTCTAACATTTATTTATGTAGTCAGTCTAATGTATGCTGCCTGTGTCTATGGAGTGTCAATTCTTGTTTATTCCTTTGGTTTCCTCTAACATTTATTTATGTATTCAGTCTAATGTATTCTGCCTGTGTCTATGGAGTGTCCATTCCTGATTGTCCCTTTGGTTTCCTCTAATATTTATTTATGTAGTCAGTCTAATGCATTCTGCCGTTGTCTATGGAGTGTCCATTCTTGATTGTTCCTTTGGTTTTCTCTAACATTTATTTATGTAGTCAGTCTAATGTATGCTGCCTGTGTCTATGGAGTGTCCATTCTTGATTGTCCCTTTGGTTTCCTCTAACATTTATTTATGTATTCAGTCTAATGTATGCTGCCTGTGTCTATGGAGTTTCCATTCTTGATTGTTCCTTTGGTTTTCTCTAACGTTTATTTATGTAGTCAGTCTAATGTATTCTGCCTGTGTCTATGGAGTGTCCATTCTTGATTGTCCCTTTGGTTTCCTCTAACATTTATTTATGTAGACAGTCTAATGTATGCTGCCTGTGTCTATGGAGTGTGAATTAATGATTATCCCTTTGGTTTTCCCTAACGTTTATTTATGTAGTCAGTCTAATGTATTCTGCCTGTGTCTATGGAGTGTCCAATCCTGATTGTTCCTTTTGTTTCCTCTAACATTTATTTATGTAGTCAGTCTAATGTATTCTGCCTGTGTCTATGGAGGTCCATTCTTGATTGTCCCTTTGGTTTCCTCTAACATTTATTTATGTAGTCAGTCTAATGTATGCTGCCTGTGTCTATGGAATGTGAATTCATGATTGTCCCTTTGGTTTCCTCTAACATTTATTTTTGTAGTCAGTCTAATGTATGCTGCCTGTGTCTATGGAGTGTCCATTCTTGATTATTCCTTTGGTTTCCTCTAACATTTATTTATGTATTCAGTCTAATGTATTCTGCCTGTGTCTATGGAGTGTCCATTCTTGATTGTCCCTTTGGTTTCCTCTAACATTTATTTATGTATTCAGTCTAATGTATTCTGCCTGTGTCTATGGGGTGTCCATTCTTGATTATTCCTTTGGTCTCCTCTAACATTTATTTATGTATTCAGTCTAATGTATTCTGCCTGTGTCTATGGAGTGTCCATTCTTGATTGTCCCTTTGGTTTCCTCTAACATTTATTTTTGTAGTCAGTCTAATGTATGCTGCCTGTGTCTATGGAATGTGAATTCATGATTGTCCCTTTGGTTTCCTCTAACCATTATTTATGTAGTCAGTCTAATGTATGCTGCCTGTATCTATGGAGTGTCCATTCTTGATTATTCCTTTGGTTTCCTCTAACATTTATTTATGTATTCAGTCTAATGTATGCTGCCTGTGTCTATGGAGTGTGAATTCATGATTGTCCCTTTGGTTTTCTCTAACGTTTATTTATGTAGTCAGTCTAATGTATGCTGCCTGTGTCTATGGAGTGTCCATTCTTGATTGTCCCTTTGGTTTCCTCTAACATTTATTTATGTATTCAGTCTAATGTATGCTGCCTGTGTCTATGGAGTGTGAATTCATGATTGTCCCTTTGGTTTTCTCTAACGTTTATTTATGTAGTCAGTCTAATGTATTCTGCCTGTGTCTATGGAGTGTCCATTCTTGATTGTCCCTTTGGTTTCCTCTAACATTTATTTATGTATTCAGTCTAATGTATGCTGCCTTTGTCTATGGAGTTTCCATTCTTGATTGTTCCTTTGGTTTTCTCTAACATTTATTTATGTAGTCAGTCTAATGTATTCTGCCTGTGTCTATGGAATGTGAATTCATGATTGTCCCTTTGGTTTCCTCTAACATTTATTTATGTAGTCAGTCTAATGTATGCTGCCTGTGTCTATGGAGTGTGAATTCATGATTGTCCCTTTGGTTTTCTCTAACGTTTATTTATGTAGTCAGTCTAATGTATTCTGCCTGTGTCTATGGAGTGTCCATTCTTGATTGTCCCTTTGGTTTCCTCTAACATTTATTTATGTAGACAGTCTAATGTATGCTGCCTGTGTCTATGGAGTGAATTCATGATTATCCCTTTGGTTTTCCCTAACGTTTATTTATGTAGTCAGTCTAATGTATTCTGCCTGTGTCTATGGAGTGTCCATTCCTGATTGTTCCTTTTGTTTCCTCTAACATTTATTTATGTGGTCAGTCTAATGTATTCTGCCTGTGTCTATGGAGTGTTCAATCTTGATTGTCCCTTTGATTTCCTCTAACATTTATTTATGTAGTCAGTCTAATGTATGCTGCCTGTGTCTATGGAATGTAAATTCATGATTGTTCCTTTGGTTTCCTCTAACATTTATTTATGTAGTCAGTCTAATGTATGCTGCCTGTGTCTATGGAGTGTCCATTCTTGATTATTCCTTTGGTTTCCTCTAACATTTATTTATGTATTCAGTCTAATGTATTCTGCCTGTGTCTATGGGGTGTCCATTCTTGATTATTCCTTTGGTCTCCTCTAACATTTATTTATGTATTCAGTCTAATGTATTCTGCCTGTGTCTATGGAGTGTCCATTCTTGATTGTCCCTTTGGTTTCCTCTAACATTTATTTTTGTAGTCAGTCTAATGTATGCTGCCTGTGTCTATGGAATGTGAATTCATGATTATCCCTTTGGTTTCCTCTAACATTTATTTATGTAGTCAGTCTAATGTATGCTGCCTGTGTCTATGGAGTGTCCATTCTTGATTATTCCTTTGGTTTCCTCTAACATTTATTTATGTATTCAGTCTAATGTATTCTGCCTGTGTCTATGGAGTGTCCATTCTTGATTGTCCCTTTGGTTTCCTCTAACATTTATTTTTGTAGTCAGTCTAATGTATGCTGCCTGTGTCTATGGAGTGTCCATTCTTGATTGTCCCTTTGGTTTCCTCTAACATTTATTTATGTATTCAGTCTAATGTATGCTGCCTGTGTCTATGGAGTAGCCATTCTTGATTGTTCCTTTGGTTTTCCCTAACGTTTATTTATGTATTCAGTCTAATGTATGCTGCCTGTGTCTATGGAGTGTCCATTCTTGATTATTCCTTTGGTTTCCTCTAACATTTATTTATGTAGTCAGTCTAATGTGTGCTGCCTGTGTCTATGGAGTGTCCATTCTTGATCGTCCCTTTGGTTTCCTCTAACATTTATTTATGTAGTCAGTCTAATGTATGCTGCCTGTGTCTATGGAGTGTCCATTCCTGATTGTTCCTTTGGTTTTCTCTAACCTTTATTTATGTAGTCAGTCTAATGTATTCTGCCTGTGTCTATGGAGTGTGAATTCTTGGTTATCCCTTTGGTTTCCTCTAACATTTATTTATGTAGTCAGTCTAATGTATGCTGCCTGTGTCTATGGAGTGTGAATTCATGATTATCCCTTTGGTTTTCCCTAACGTTTATTTATGTAGTCAGTCTAATGTATTCTGCCTGTGTCTATGGAGTGTCCAATCCTGATTGTTCCTTTTGTTTCCTCTAACATTTATTTATGTAGTCAGTCTAATGTATTCTGCCTGTGTCTATGGAGGTCCATTCTTGATTGTCCCTTTGGTTTCCTCTAACATTTATTTATGTAGTCAGTCTAATGTATGCTGCCTGTGTCTATGGAATGTGAATTCATGATTGTCCCTTTGGTTTCCTCTAACATTTATTTTTGTAGTCAGTCTAATGTATGCTGCCTGTGTCTATGGAGTGTCCATTCTTGATTATTCCTTTGGTTTCCTCTAACATTTATTTATGTATTCAGTCTAATGTATTCTGCCTGTGTCTATGGAGTGTCCATTCTTGATTGTCCCTTTGGTTTCCTCTAACATTTATTTATGTATTCAGTCTAATGTATTCTGCCTGTGTCTATGGGGTGTCCATTCTTGATTATTCCTTTGGTCTCCTCTAACATTTATTTATGTATTCAGTCTAATGTATTCTGCCTGTGTCTATGGAGTGTCCATTCTTGATTGTCCCTTTGGTTTCCTCTAACATTTATTTTTGTAGTCAGTCTAATGTATGCTGCCTGTGTCTATGGAATGTGAATTCATGATTATCCCTTTGGTTTCCTCTAACATTTATTTATGTAGTCAGTCTAATGTATGCTGCCTGTGTCTATGGAGTGTCCATTCTTGATTATTCCTTTGGTTTCCTCTAACATTTATTTATGTATTCAGTCTAATGTATTCTGCCTGTGTCTATGGAGTGTCCATTCTTGATTGTCCCTTTGGTTTCCTCTAACATTTATTTTTGTAGTCAGTCTAATGTATGCTGCCTGTGTCTATGGAGTGTCCATTCTTGATTGTCCCTTTGGTTTCCTCTAACATTTATTTATGTATTCAGTCTAATGTATGCTGCCTGTGTCTATGGAGTAGCCATTCTTGATTGTTCCTTTGGTTTTCCCTAACGTTTATTTATGTATTCAGTCTAATGTATGCTGCCTGTGTCTATGGAGTGTCCATTCTTGATTATTCCTTTGGTTTCCTCTAACATTTATTTATGTAGTCAGTCTAATGTGTGCTGCCTGTGTCTATGGAGTGTCCATTCTTGATCGTCCCTTTGGTTTCCTCTAACATTTATTTATGTAGTCAGTCTAATGTATGCTGCCTGTGTCTATGGAGTGTCCATTCCTGATTGTTCCTTTGGTTTTCTCTAACCTTTATTTATGTAGTCAGTCTAATGTATTCTGCCTGTGTCTATGGAGTGTGAATTCTTGGTTATCCCTTTGGTTTCCTCTAACATTTATTTATGTAGTCAGTCTAATGTATGCTGCCTGTGTCTATGGAGTGTCCATTCCTGATTATTCCTTTGGTTTCCTCTAACATTTATTTATGTAGTCAGTCTAATGTGTGCTGCCTGTGTCTATGGAGTGTCCATTCTTGATTGTTCCTTTGGTGTTTTCTAACGTTTATTTATGTATTCAGTCTAATGTATTCTACCTGTTTCTATGGAGTGTCCATTCCTGATTGTTCCTTTGGTTTTCTCTAACGTTTATTTATGTATTCAGTCTAATGTATTCTGCCTGTGTCTATGGAGTATCCATTCTTGATTATTCCTTTGGTTTCCTCTAACATTTATTTATGTAGTCAGTCTAATGTGTGCTGTCTGTGTCTATGGAGTGTCCATTCTTGATTGTTCCTTTGGTGTTTTCTAACGTTTATTTATGTATTCAGTCTAATGTATTCTACCTGTTTCTATGGAGTGTCCATTCCTGATTGTTCCTTTAGTTTCCTCTAACATTTATTTATGTAGTCAGTCTAATGTATGCTGCCTGTGTCTATGGAGTGTCCATTCTTGATTGTCCCTTTGGTTTCCCCTCACATTTATTTATGTAGTCAGTCTAATGTATTCTGCCTGTGTCTATGGAGTATCCATTCTTGATTGTCCCTTTGGTTTCCTCTAACATTTATTTATGTAGTCAGTCTAATGTATTCTGCCTGTGTCTATGGAGTATCCATTCTTGATTGTCCCTTTGGTTTCCTCTAACATTTATTTATGTAGTCAGTCTAATGTATTCTGCCTGTGTCTATGGAGTATCCATTCTTGATTGTCCCTTTGGTTTCCTCTAACATTTATTTATATATTCAGTCTAATGTATTCTGCCTGTGTCTATGGAGTATCCATTCTTGATTGTCCCTTTGGTTTCCTCTAACATTTATTTATGTATTCAGTCTAATGTATGCTGCCTGTGTCTATGGAGTGTCCATTCCTGATTGTTCCTTTGGTTTTCTCTAACGTTTATTTATGTATTCAGTCTAATGTATGCTGCCTGTGTCTATGGAGTGTCCATTCTTGATTGTCCCTTTGGTTTTCTCTAACGTTTATTTATGTATTCAGTCTAATGTGTGCTGCCTGTGTCTATGGAGTGTGAATTCTTGATTATCCCTTTGGTTTCCTCTAACATTTATTTATGTAGTCAGTCTAATGTATGCTGCCTGTGTCTATGGAGTGTGAATTCATGATTGTCCCTTTGGTTTCCTCTAACATTTATTTATATAGTCAGTCTAATGTATGCTGCCTGTGTCTATGGAGTGTCCATTCCTGATTGTTCCTTTGGTTTTCTCTAACATTTATTTATGTATTCAGTCTAATGTATTCTGCCTGTGTCTATGGAGTGTCCATTCTTGATTATTCCTTTGGTTTCCTCTAACATTTATTTATTTAGTCAGTCTAATATATGCTACCTGTGTCTATGGAGTGTCCATTCTTGATTGTCCCTTTGGTTTCCTCTAACATTTATTTATGTATTCAGTCTAATGTATGCTGCCTGTGTCTATGGAGTGTCCATTCTGATTATTCCTTTGGTTTCCTCTAACATTTATTTATGTAGTCAGTCTAATGTATTCTGCCTCTGTCTATGGAGTGTCCATTCCTGATTATTCCTTTGGTTTCCTCTAACATTTATTTATTTAGTCAGTCTAATGTATTCTGCCTGTGTCTATGGAGTGTGAATTCATGATTGTCCCTTTGGTTTCCTCTAACATTTATTTATGTATTCAGTCTAATGTGTGCTGCCTGTGTCTATGGAGTGTCCATTCCTGATTGTTCCTTTGGTTTCCTCTAACGTATATTTATATAGTCAGTCTAATGTATGCTGCCTGTGTCTATGGAGTGTCCATTCTTGATTGTCCTTTTGGTTTTCTCTAACGTTTATTTATGTAGTCAGTCTAATGTGTGCTGCCTGTGTCTATGGAGTGTCCATTCTTGATTGTCCCTTTGGTTTTCTCTATCGTTTATTTATGTATTCAGTCTAATGTGTTCTGCCTGTGTCTATGGAGTGTCCATTCTTGATTGTCCTTTTGGTTTTCTCTAACGTTTATTTATGTATTCAGTCTAATGTGTGCTGCCTGTGTCTATGGAGTGTCCATTCCTAATTGTTCCTTTGGTTTTCTCTAACGTTTATTTATGTATTCAGTCTAATGTATTCTGCCTGTGTCTATGGAGTGTCCATTCTTGATTGTCCCTTTGGTTTCCTCTAACATTTATTTATGTAGTCAGTCTAATGTATGCTACCTCTGTCTATGGAGTGTGCATTCTTGGTTGTTCCTTTGGTTTCCTCTAACATTTATTGATGTATTCAGTCTAATGTATGCTGCCTGTGTCTATGGAGTGTCCATTCTTGATTGTTCCTTTGGTTTTCTCTAACGTTTATTTATGTAGTCAGTCTAATGTATTCTGCCTGTGTCTATGGAGTGTGAATTCTTGGTTATCCCTTTGGTTTCCTCTAACATTTATTTATGTAGTCAGTCTAATGTATGCTGCCTGTGTCTATGGAGTGTCCATTCCTGATTATTCCTTTGGTTTCCTCTAACATTTATTTATGTAGTCAGTCTAATGTGTGCTGCCTGTGTCTATGGAGTGTCCATTCTTGATTGTTCCTTTGGTGTTTTCTAACGTTTATTTATGTATTCAGTCTAATGTATTCTACCTGTTTCTATGGAGTGTCCATTCCTGATTGTTCCTTTGGTTTCCTCTAACGTTTATTTATGTAGTCAGTCTAATGTATGCTGCCTGTGTCTATGGAGTATCCATTCTTGATTGTCCCTTTGGTTTCCTCTAACATTTATTTATGTAGTCAGTCTAATGTATTCTGCCTGTGTCTATGGAGTATCCATTCTTGATTGTCCCTTTGGTTTCCTCTAACATTTATTTATGTAGTCAGTCTAATGTATTCTGCCTGTGTCTATGGAGTATCCATTCTTGATTGTCCCTTTGGTTTCCTCTAACATTTATTTATGTATTCAGTCTAATGTATTCTGCCTGTGTCTATGGAGTATCCATTCTTGATTGTCCCTTTGGTTTCCTCTAACATTTATTTATGTATTCAGTCTAATGTATTCTGCCTGTGTCTATGGAGTGTCCATTCCTGATTGTTCCTTTGGTTTTCTCTAACGTTTATTTATGTATTCAGTCTAATGTATGCTGCCTGTGTCTATGGAGTGTCCATTCTTGATTGTCCCTTTGGTTTTCTCTAACGTTTATTTATGTATTCAGTCTAATGTGTGCTGCCTGTGTCTATGGAGTGTGAATTCTTGATTATCCCTTTGGTTTCCTCTAACATTTATTTATGTAGTCAGTCTAATGTATGCTGCCTGTGTCTATGGAGTGTGAATTCATGATTGTCCCTTTGGTTTCCTCTAACATTTATTTATATAGTCAGTCTAATGTATGCTGCCTGTGTCTATGGAGTGTCCATTCCTGATTGTTCCTTTGGTTTTCTCTAACATTTATTTATGTAGTCAGTCTAATGTATTCTGCCTGTGTCTATGGAGTGTGAATTCATGATTGTCCCTTTGGTTTCCTCTAACATTTATTTATGTATTCAGTCTAATGTGTGCTGCCGGCGTCTATGGAGTGTCCATTCTTGATTGTTCCTTTTGTTTTCTCTAACGTTTATTTATGTATTCAGTCTAATGTATGCTGCCTGTGTCTATGGAGTGTCCATTCCTGATTGTTCCTTTGGTTTCCTCTAACATTTATTTATGTAGTCAGTCTAATGTATGCTACCTCTGTCTATGGAGTGTCCATTCTTGGTTGTTCCTTTGGTTTCCTCTAACATTTATTTATGTAGTCAGTCTAAAGTATGCTACCTGTGTCTATGGAGTGTCCATTCCTGATTGTTCCTTTGGTTTCCTCTAACATTTATTTATGTATTCAGTCTAATGTATGCTGCCTGTGTCTATGGAGTGTCCATTCTTGATTGTCCCTTTGGTTTCCTCTAACATTTATTTATGTATTCAGTCTAATGTATTCTGCCTGTGTCTATGGAGTGTGAATTCTTGATTGTCCCTTTGGTTTCCTCTAACATTTATTTATGTAGTTAGTCTAATGTGTGCTGCCTGTGTCTATGGAGTGTGAATTCATGATTGTCCCTTTGGTTTTCTCTAACGTTTATTTATGTAGTCAATCTAATGTATTCTGCCTGTGTCTATGGAGTGTGAATTCTTGATTGTCCCTTTGGTTTCCTCTAACATTTATTTATGTATTCAGTCTAATGTATGCTGCCTGTGTCTACGGAGTGTGAATTCTTGATTGTCCCTTTGGTTTCCTCTAACATTTATTTATGTAGTCAGTCTAATGTATGCTGCCTCTGTCTATGGAGTGTCCATTCCTGATTGTCCCTTTGGTTTCCTCTAACATTTATTTATGTAGTCAGTCTAATGTATGCTGCCTGTGTCTATGGAGTGTCCATTCTTGATTATTCCTTTGGTTTCCTCTAACATTTATTTATGTATTCAGTCTAATTTATTCTGCCTGTGTCTAATGAGTGTCCATTCTTGATTGTCCCTTTGGTTTCCTCTAACATTTATTTATGTATTCAGTCTAATGTATGCTGCCTGTGTCTATGGAGTGTCCATTCTTGATTGTTCCTTCGGTTTTCCCTAACGTTTATTTATGTATTCAGTCTAATGTAACCTGCCTGTGTCTATGGAGTGTGAATTCATGATTGTCCCTTTGGTTTCCTCTAACATTTATTTATGTAGTCAGTCTAATGTATGCTGCCTGTGTCTATGGAATGTGAATTCATGATTGCCCCTTTGGTTTCCTCTAACATTTATTTATGTAGTCAATCTAATGTATGCTGCCTGTGTCTATGGAGTGTCCATTCCTGATTGTCCCTTTGGTTTCCTCTAACATTTATTTATGTAGTCAGTCTAATGTATGCTGTCTGTGTCTATGGAGTGTCAATTCTTGATTATTCCTTTGGTTTCCTCTAACATTTATTTATGTATTCAGTCTAATGTATTCTGCCTGTGTCTATGGAGTGTCCATTCTTGATTGTCCCTTTGGTTTCCTCTAACATTTATTTATGTAGTCAGTCTAATGCATTCTGCCGTTGTCTATGGAGTGTCCATTCTTGATTGTTCCTTTGGTTTCCTCTAACATTTATTTATGTAGTCAGTCTAATGTATGCTGCCTGTGTCTATGGAGTGTCCATTCTTGATTGTCCCTTTGGTTTCCTCTAACATTTATTTATATAGTCAGTCTAATGTATTCTGCCTGTGTCTATGGAGTGTCCATTCTTGATTGTCCCTTTGGTTTCCTCTAACATTTATTTATGAATTCAGTCTAATGTATGCTGCCTGTGTCTATGGAGTGTCCATTCTTGATTGTTCCTTTGGTTTTCTCTAACGTTTATTTATGTATTCAGTCTAATGTATGCTGCATGTGTCTATGGAATGTGAATTCATGATTGTCCCTTTGGTTTTCTCTAACATTTATTTATGTAGACAGTAATGTATGCTGCCTGTGTCTATGGAGTGTGAATTCATGATTATCCCTTTGGTTTTCTCTAACGTTTATTTATGTAGTCAGTCTAATGTATTCTGCCTGTGTCTATGGAGTGTCCATTCCTGATTGTTCCTTTGGTTTCCTCTAACATTTATTTATGTAGTCGGTCTAATGTATTCTGCCTGTGTCTATGGAGTGTCCATTCTTGATTGTCCCTTTGGTTTCCTCTAACATTTATTTATGTAGTCAGTCTAATGTATGCTGCCTGTGTCTATGGAATGTGAATTCATGATTGTTCCTTTGGTTTCCTCTAACATTTATTTATGTAGTCAGTCTAATGTATGCTGCCTGTGTCTATGGAGTGTCCATTCTTGATTGTCCCTTTGGTTTCCTCTAACATTTATTTATGTAGTCAGTCTAATGTATGCTGCCTGTGTCTATGGAGTGTCCATTCTTGATTATTCCTTTGGTTTCCTCTAACATTTATTTATGTATTCAGTCTAATATATTCTGCCTGTGTCTATGGGGTGTCCATTCTTGATTATTCCTTTGGTCTCCTCTAACATTTATTTATGTATTCAGTCTAATGTATTCTGCCTGTGTCTATGGAGTGTCCATTCTTGATTGTCCCTTTGGTTTCCTCTAACATTTATTTATGTAGTCAGTCTAATGTATGCTGCCTCTGTCTATGGAATGTGAATTCATGATTGTCCCTTTGGTTTCCTCTAACATTTATTTATGTAGTCAGTCTAATGTATGCTGCCTGTGTCTATGGAGTGTCCATTCTTGATTATTCCTTTGGTTTCTTCTAACATTTATTTATGTATTCAGTCTAATGTATTCTGCCTGTGTCTATGGGGTGTCCATTCTTGATTATTCCTTTGGTTTCCTCTAACATTTATTTATGTATTCAGTCTAATGTATTTTGCCTGTGTCTATGGAGTGTCCATTCTTGATTGTCCCTTTGGTTTCCTCTAACATTTATTTATGTAGTCAGTCTAATATGTGCTGCCTGTGTCTATGGAGTGTCCATTCTTGATTGTCCCTTTGGTATCCTCTAACATTTATTTATGTATTCAGTCTAATGTATGCTGCCTGTGTCTATGGAGTGTCCATTCCTGATTGTTCCTTTGGTTTTCTCTAACGTTTATTTATGTAGTCAGTCTAATGTAATCTGCCTGTGTCTATGGAGTGTCAATTCTTGATTGTCCCTTTGGTTTTCTCTAACGTTTATTTATGTAGTCAGTCTAATGTATTCTGCCTGTGTCTATGGAGTGTCCATTCTTGATTGTTCCTTTGGTGTTCTCTAACGTTTATTTATGTATTCAGTCTAATGTATACTGCCTGTGTCTATGGAGTGTCCATTCCTGATTGTTCCTTTGGTTTCCTCTAACATTTATTTATGTATTCAGTCTAATGTATGCTGCCTGTGTCTATGGAGTGTCCATTCCTGATTGTTCCTTTGGTTTTCTCTAACGTTTATTTATGTAGTCAGTCTAATGTATGCTGCCTGTGTCTATGGAGTGTCCATTCCTGATTGTTCCTTTGGTTTTCTCTAACGTTTATTTATGTAGTCGGTCTAATGTATTCTGCCTGTGTCTATGGAGTGTCCATTCCTGATTGTCCCTTTGGTTTTCTCTAACGTTTATTTATGTATTCAGTCTAATGTGTGCTGCCTGTGTCTATGGAGTGTGAATTCTTGATTATCCCTTTGGTTTCCTCTAATATTTATTTATGTAGTCAGTCTAATGTATGCTGCCTGTGTCTATGGAGTGTGAATTCATGATTGTCCCTTTGGTTTCCTCTAACATTTATTTATGTATTCAGTCTAATGTATGCTGCCTGTGTCTATGGAGTGTCCATTCCTGATTGTTCCTTTGGTTTTCTCTAACGTTTATTTATGTATTCAGTCTAATGTATTCTGCCTGTGTCTATGGAGTGTCCATTCCTGATTGTTCCTTTGGTTTTCTCTAACATTTATTTATGTATTCAGTCTAATGTATTCTGCCTGTGTCTATGGAGTGTCCATTCTTGATTATTCCTATGGTTTCCTCTAACATTTATTTATCTAGTCAGTCTAATGTATTCTGCCTGTGTCTATGGAGTGTCCCTTCTTGATTATTCCTTTGGTTTCCTCTAACATTTATTTATGTAGTCAGTCTAATGTATTCTGCCTGTGTCTATGGAGTGTCCATTCCTGATTGTTCCTTTGGTTTTCTCTAACATTTATTTATGTAGTCAGTCTAATGTATGCTACCTGTGTCTATGGAGTGTCCATTCTTGGTTGTTCCTTTGGTTTTCTCTAACATTTATTTATGTAGTCAGTCTAATGTATTCTGCCTGTGTCTATGGAGTGTCCATTCTTGATTGTCCCTTTGGTTTCCTCTAACATTTATTTATGTAGTCAGTCTAATGTATGCTGCCTCTGTCTATGGAATGTGAATTCATGATTGTCCCTTTGGTTTCCTCTAACATTTATTTATGTAGTCAGTCTAATGTATGCTGCCTGTGTCTATGGAGTGTCCATTCTTGATTATTCCTTTGGTTTCTTCTAACATTTATTTATGTATTCAGTCTAATGTATTCTGCCTGTGTCTATGGGGTGTCCATTCTTGATTATTCCTTTGGTTTCCTCTAACATTTATTTATGTATTCAGTCTAATGTATTTTGCCTGTGTCTATGGAGTGTCCATTCTTGATTGTCCCTTTGGTTTCCTCTAACATTTATTTATGTAGTCAGTCTAATATGTGCTGCCTGTGTCTATGGAGTGTCCATTCTTGATTGTCCCTTTGGTATCCTCTAACATTTATTTATGTATTCAGTCTAATGTATGCTGCCTGTGTCTATGGAGTGTCCATTCCTGATTGTTCCTTTGGTTTTCTCTAACGTTTATTTATGTAGTCAGTCTAATGTAATCTGCCTGTGTCTATGGAGTGTCAATTCTTGATTGTCCCTTTGGTTTTCTCTAACGTTTATTTATGTAGTCAGTCTAATGTATTCTGCCTGTGTCTATGGAGTGTCCATTCTTGATTGTTCCTTTGGTGTTCTCTAACGTTTATTTATGTATTCAGTCTAATGTATACTGCCTGTGTCTATGGAGTGTCCATTCCTGATTGTTCCTTTGGTTTCCTCTAACATTTATTTATGTATTCAGTCTAATGTATGCTGCCTGTGTCTATGGAGTGTCCATTCCTGATTGTTCCTTTGGTTTTCTCTAACGTTTATTTATGTAGTCAGTCTAATGTATGCTGCCTGTGTCTATGGAGTGTCCATTCCTGATTGTTCCTTTGGTTTTCTCTAACGTTTATTTATGTAGTCGGTCTAATGTATTCTGCCTGTGTCTATGGAGTGTCCATTCCTGATTGTCCCTTTGGTTTTCTCTAACGTTTATTTATGTATTCAGTCTAATGTGTGCTGCCTGTGTCTATGGAGTGTGAATTCTTGATTATCCCTTTGGTTTCCTCTAATATTTATTTATGTAGTCAGTCTAATGTATGCTGCCTGTGTCTATGGAGTGTGAATTCATGATTGTCCCTTTGGTTTCCTCTAACATTTATTTATATAGTCAGTCTAATGTATGCTGCCTGTGTCTATGGAGTGTCCATTCCTGATTGTTCCTTTGGTTTTCTCTAACGTTTATTTATGTATTCAGTCTAATGTATTCTGCCTGTGTCTATGGAGTGTCCATTCCTGATTGTTCCTTTGGTTTTCTCTAACATTTATTTATGTATTCAGTCTAATGTATTCTGCCTGTGTCTATGGAGTGTCCATTCTTGATTATTCCTATGGTTTCCTCTAACATTTATTTATCTAGTCAGTCTAATGTATTCTGCCTGTGTCTATGGAGTGTCCCTTCTTGATTATTCCTTTGGTTTCCTCTAACATTTATTTATGTAGTCAGTCTAATGTATTCTGCCTGTGTCTATGGAGTGTCCATTCCTGATTGTTCCTTTGGTTTTCTCTAACATTTATTTATGTAGTCAGTCTAATGTATGCTACCTGTGTCTATGGAGTGTCCATTCTTGGTTGTTCCTTTGGTTTTCTCTAACATTTATTTATGTAGTCAGTCTAATGTATGCTGCCTGTGTCTATGGAGTGTCCATTATTGATTGTTCCTTTGGGTTTCTCTAACATTTATTTTTGTAGTCAGTCTAATGTATGCTGCCTGTGTCTATGGAGTGTGCATTCTTGGTTGTTCCTTTGGTTTTCTCTAACATTTATTTATGTATTCAGTCTAATATATGCTGCCTGTGTCTATGGAGTGTCAATTCCTGATTGTTCCTTTGGTTTCCTCTAACGTTTATTTATGTATTCAGTCTAATGTAATCTGCCTGTGTCTATGGAGTGTGAATTCTTGATTGTCCCTTTGGTTTCCTCTAACGTTTATGTATGTATTCAGTCTAATGTATGCTGCCTGTGTCTATGGAGTGTCCATTCTTGATTATTCCTTTGGTTTCCTCTAACATTTATTTATGTATTCAGTCTAATGTATTCTGCCTGTGTCTATGGAGTGTGAATTCTTGATTGTCCATTTGGTTTCCTCTAACGTTTATGTATTTATTCAGTCTAATGTATGCTGCCTGTGTCTATGGAGTGTGAATTCTTGATTGTTCCTTTGGTTTCCTCTAACATTTATTTATGTATTCAGTCTAATGTATTCTGCCTGTGTCTATGGAGTGTGAATTCATGATTATCCCTTTGGTTTCCTCTAACATTTATTTATGTATTCAGTCTAATGTATGCTGCCTGTGTCTATGGAGTGTGAATTCTTGATTATCCCTTTGGTTTCCTCTAACATTTATTTATGTATTCAGTCTAATGTATGCTACCTGTGTCTATGGAGTGTGAATTCTTGATTGTCCCTTTGGTTTCCTCTAACATTTATTTATGTAGTCAGTCTAATGTATGCTGCCTGTGTCTATGGAGTGTGAATTCTTGATTATCCCTTTGGTTTCCTCTAACATTTATTTATGTATTCAGTCTAATGTATGCTGCCTGTGTCTATGGAGTGTGAATTCTTGATTATCCCTTTGGTTTCCTCTAACATTTATTTATGTATTCAGTCTAATGTATGCTACCTGTGTCTATGGAGTGTGAATTCTTGATTGTCCCTTTGGTTTCCTCTAACATTTATTTATGTAGTCAGTCTAATGTATGCTGACTGTGTCTATGGAGTGTGAATTCTTGATTATCCCTTTGGTTTCCTCTAACATTTATTTATGTATTCAGTCTAATGTATGCTGCCTGTGTCTATGGAGTGTGAATTCATGATTATTCCTTTGGTTTCCTCTAACATTTATTTATGTATTCAGTCTAATGTATGCTGCCTGTGTCTATGGAGTGTGAATTCTTGATTATCCCTTTGGTTTCCTCAAACATTTATTTATGTATTCAGTCTAATGTATTCTGCCTGTGTCTATGGAGTGTGAATTCATGATTATCCCTTTGGTTTCCTCTAACATTTATTTATGTAGTCAGTCTAATGTATGCTGCCTGTGTCTATGGAGTGTCCATTCTTGATTATTCCTTTGGTTTCCTCTAACGTTTATTTATGTAGTAAGTCTAATGTATTCTGCCTGTGTCTATGGAGTGTGAATTCTTGATTATCCCTTTGGTTTCCTCTAACATTTATTTATGTATTCAGTCTAATGAATTCTGCCTGTGTCTATGGAGTGTGAATTCATGATTATCCCTTTAGTTTCCTCTAACATTTATTTATGTAGTCAGTCTAATGTATTCTGCCTGTGTCTATGGAGTGTGAATTCAAGATTGTCCCTTTGGTTTCCTCTAACATTTATTTATGTAGTCAGTCTAATGTATGCTGCCTGTGTCTGTGGAGTGTCCATTCTTGGTTGTTCCTTTGGTTTCCTCTAACATTTATTTATGTAGTCAGTCTAATGTATGCTGCCTGTATCTATGGAGTGTCCATTCTTGATTATTCCTTTGGTTTCCTCTAACGTTTATGTATGTATTCAGTCTAATGTATGCTGCCTGTATCTATGGAGTGTGCATTCTTGATTGTCCCTTTGGTTTCCTCTAACATTTATTTATGTATTCAGTCTAATGTATTCTGCCTGTGTCTATGGAGTGTGAATTCATGATTATCCCTTTGGTTTCCTCTAACATTTATTTATGTATTCAGTCTAATGTATTCTGCCTGTGTCTATGGAGTGTGAATTCTTGATTATCCCTTTGGTTTCCTCTAACATTTATTTATGTATTCAGTCTAATGTATTCTGCCTGTGTCTATGGGGTATCCATTCTTGATTATTCCTTTGGTTTCCTCTAACATTTATTTATGTATTCAGTCTAATGTATTCTGCCTGTGTCTATGGAGTGTCCATTCTTGATTGTCCCTTTGGTTTCCTCTAACATTTATTTATATAGTCAGTCTAATGTATTCTGCCTGTGTCTATGGAGTGTCCATTCTTGATTGTCCCTTTGGTTTCCTCTAACATTTATTTATGAATTCAGTCTAATGTATGTTGCCTGTGTCTATGGAGTGTCCATTCTTGATTGTTCCTTTGGTTTTCTCTAACGTTTATTTATGTATTCAGTCTAATGTATGCTGCATGTGTCTATGGAATGTGAATTCATGATTGTCCCTTTGGTTTTCTCTAACGTTTATTTATGTAGTCAGTATAATGTATTCTGCCTGTGTCTATGGAGTGTCCATTCTTGATTGTCCCTTTGGTTTCCTCTAACATTTATTTATGTAGACAGTAATGTATGCTGCCTGTGTCTATGGAGTGTGAATTCATGATTATCCCTTTGGTTTTCTCTAACGTTTATTTATGTAGTCAGTCTAATGTATTCTGCCTGTGTCTATGGAGTGTCCATTCCTGATTGTTCCTTTGGTTTCCTCTAACATTTATTTATGTAGTCGGTCTAATGTATTCTGCCTGTGTCTATGGAGTGTCCATTCTTGATTGTCCCTTTGGTTTCCTCTAACATTTATTTATGTAGTCAGTCTAATGTATGCTGCCTGTGTCTATGGAGTGTCCATTCTTGATTATTCCTTTGGTTTCCTCTAACATTTATTTATGTATTCAGTCTAATGTAT
The DNA here is from genome assembly GCA_963680875.1 of Bathymodiolus brooksi. Lineage (NCBI taxonomy): Eukaryota > Metazoa > Mollusca > Bivalvia > Mytilida > Modiolidae > Bathymodiolus > Bathymodiolus brooksi. The sequence continues at coordinate 98,157,716 of OY804576.1, forward strand.
TCTGCCTGTGTCTATGGAGTGTGAATTCTTGATTGTCCATTTGGTTTCCTCTAACGTTTATGTATTTATTCAGTCTAATGTATGCTGCCTGTGTCTATGGAGTGTGAATTCTTGATTGTTCCTTTGGTTTCCTCTAACATTTATTTATGTATTCAGTCTAATGTATTCTGCCTGTGTCTATGGAGTGTGAATTCATGATTATCCCTTTGGTTTCCTCTAACATTTATTTATGTATTCAGTCTAATGTATGCTGCCTGTGTCTATGGAGTGTGAATTCTTGATTATCCCTTTGGTTTCCTCTAACATTTATTTATGTATTCAGTCTAATGTATGCTACCTGTGTCTATGGAGTGTGAATTCTTGATTGTCCCTTTGGTTTCCTCTAACATTTATTTATGTAGTCAGTCTAATGTATGCTGCCTGTGTCTATGGAGTGTGAATTCTTGATTATCCCTTTGGTTTCCTCTAACATTTATTTATGTATTCAGTCTAATGTATGCTGCCTGTGTCTATGGAGTGTGAATTCTTGATTATCCCTTTGGTTTCCTCTAACATTTATTTATGTATTCAGTCTAATGTATGCTACCTGTGTCTATGGAGTGTGAATTCTTGATTGTCCCTTTGGTTTCCTCTAACATTTATTTATGTAGTCAGTCTAATGTATGCTGACTGTGTCTATGGAGTGTGAATTCTTGATTATCCCTTTGGTTTCCTCTAACATTTATTTATGTATTCAGTCTAATGTATGCTGCCTGTGTCTATGGAGTGTGAATTCATGATTATTCCTTTGGTTTCCTCTAACATTTATTTATGTAGTCAGTCTAATGTATGCTGCCTGTGTCTATGGAGTGTCCATTCTTGATTATTCCTTTGGTTTCCTCTAACGTTTATTTATGTAGTAAGTCTAATGTATTCTGCCTGTGTCTATGGAGTGTGAATTCTTGATTATCCCTTTGGTTTCCTCTAACATTTATTTATGTATTCAGTCTAATGAATTCTGCCTGTGTCTATGGAGTGTGAATTCATGATTATCCCTTTAGTTTCCTCTAACATTTATTTATGTAGTCAGTCTAATGTATTCTGCCTGTGTCTATGGAGTGTGAATTCAAGATTGTCCCTTTGGTTTCCTCTAACATTTATTTATGTAGTCAGTCTAATGTATGCTGCCTGTGTCTGTGGAGTGTCCATTCTTGGTTGTTCCTTTGGTTTCCTCTAACATTTATTTATGTAGTCAGTCTAATGTATGCTGCCTGTATCTATGGAGTGTCCATTCTTGATTATTCCTTTGGTTTCCTCTAACGTTTATGTATGTATTCAGTCTAATGTATGCTGCCTGTATCTATGGAGTGTGCATTCTTGATTGTCCCTTTGATTTCCTCTAACATTTATTTATGTATTCAGTCTAATGTATTCTGCCTGTGTCTATGGAGTGTGAATTCATGATTATCCCTTTGGTTTCCTCTAACATTTATTTATGTATTCAGTCTAATGTATTCTGCCTGTGTCTATGGAGTGTGAATTCTTGATTATCCCTTTGGTTTCCTCTAACATTTATTTATGTATTCAGTCTAATGTATTCTGCCTGTGTCTATGGGGTATCCATTCTTGATTATTCCTTTGGTTTCCTCTAACATTTATTTATGTATTCAGTCTAATGTATTCTGCCTGTGTCTATGGAGTGTCCATTCTTGATTGTCCCTTTGGTTTCCTCTAACATTTATTTATATAGTCAGTCTAATGTATTCTGCCTGTGTCTATGGAGTGTCCATTCTTGATTGTCCCTTTGGTTTCCTCTAACATTTATTTATGAATTCAGTCTAATGTATGCTGCCTGTGTCTATGGAGTGTCCATTCTTGATTGTTCCTTTGGTTTTCTCTAACGTTTATTTATGTATTCAGTCTAATGTATGCTGCATGTGTCTATGGAATGTGAATTCATGATTGTCCCTTTGGTTTTCTCTAACGTTTATTTATGTAGTCAGTATAATGTATTCTGCCTGTGTCTATGGAGTGTCCATTCTTGATTGTCCCTTTGGTTTCCTCTAACATTTATTTATGTAGACAGTAATGTATGCTGCCTGTGTCTATGGAGTGTGAATTCATGATTATCCCTTTGGTTTTCTCTAACGTTTATTTATGTAGTCAGTCTAATGTATTCTGCCTGTGTCTATGGAGTGTCCATTCCTGATTGTTCCTTTGGTTTCCTCTAACATTTATTTATGTAGTCGGTCTAATGTATTCTGCCTGTGTCTATGGAGTGTCCATTCTTGATTGTCCCTTTGGTTTCCTCTAACATTTATTTATGTAGTCAGTCTAATGTATGCTGCCTGTGTCTATGGAGTGTCCATTCTTGATTATTCCTTTGGTTTCCTCTAACATTTATTTATGTATTCAGTCTAATGTATTCTGTCTGTGTCTATGGGGTGTCCATTCTTGATTATTCCTTTGGTCTCCTCTAACATTTATTTATGTATTCAGTCTAATGTATTCTGCCTGTGTCTATGGAGTGTCCATTCTTGATTGTCCCTTTGGTTTCCTCTAACATTTATTTATGTAGTCAGTCTAATGTATGCTGCCTCTGTCTATGGAATGTGAATTCATGATTGTCCCTTTGGTTTCCTCTAACATTTATTTATGTAGTCAGTCTAATGTATGCTGCCTGTGTCTATGGAGTGTCCATTCTTGATTATTCCTTTGGTTTCTTCTAACATTTATTTATGTATTCAGTCTAATGTATTCTGCCTGTGTCTATGGGGTGTCCATTCTTGATTATTCCTTTGGTTTCCTCTAACATTTATTTATGTATTCAGTCTAATGTATGCTGCCTGTGTCTATGGAGTGTCCATTCTTGATTATTCCTTTGGTTTCCTCTAACATTTATTTATGTATTCAGTCTAATGTATTCTGCCTGTGTCTATGGAGTGTCCATTCTTGATTATTCCTTTGGTTTCCTCTAACATTTATTTATGTATTCAGTCTAATGTATTCTGCCTGTGTCTATGGAGTGTCCATTCTTGATTGTCCCTTTGGTTTCCTCTAACATTTATTTATGTATTCAGTCTAATGTATTCTGCCTGTGTCTATGGAGTGTCCATTCTTGATTGTTCCTTTGGTTTCCTCTAACAATTATTTATGTATTCAGTCTAATGTATGCTGCCTGTGTCTCTGGAGTGTCCATTCATGATTGTTCCTTTGGTATTCTCTAACGTTTATTTATGTATTCAGTCTAATGTATGCTGCCTGTGTCTATGGAGTGCCCATTCCTGATTATTCCTTTGGTTTCCTCTAACATTTATTTATGTAGTCAGTCTAATGTGTGCTGCCTGTGTCTATGGAGTGTCCATTCTTGATTGTCCCTTTGGTATCCTCTAACATTTATTTATGTATTCAGTCTAATGTATGCTGCCTGTGTCTATGGAGTGTCCATTCCTGATTGTTCCTTTGGTTTTCTCTAACGTTTATTTATGTAGTCAGTCTAATGTAATCTGCCTGTGTCTATGGAGTGTCAATTCTTGATTGTCCCTTTGGTTTTCTCTAACGTTTATTTATGTAGTCAGTCTAATGTGTGCTGCCTGTGTCTATGGAGTGTCCATTCTTGATTGTTCCTTTGGTGTTCTCTAACGTTTATTTATGTATTCAGTCTAATGTATTCTGCCTGTGTCTATGGAGTGTCCATTCCTGATTGTTCCTTTGGTTTCCTCTAACATTTATTTATGTATTCAGTCTAATGTATGCTGCCTGTGTCTATGGAGTGTCCATTCCTGATTGTTCCTTTGGTTTTCTCTAACGTTTATTTATGTAGTCAGTCTAATGTATGCTGCCTGTGTCTATGGAGTGTCCATTCCTGATTGTTCCTTTGGTTTTCTCTAACGTTTATTTATGTAGTCAGTCTAATGTATTCTGCCTGTGTCTATGGAGTGTCCATTCCTGATTGTCCCTTTGGTTTTCTCTAACGTTTATTTATGTATTCAGTCTAATGTGTGCTGCCTGTGTCTATGGAGTGTGAATTCTTGATTATCCCTTTGGTTTCCTCTAATATTTATTTATGTAGTCAGTCTAATGTATGCTGCCTGTGTCTATGGAGTGTGAATTCATGATTGTCCCTTTGGTTTCCTCTAACATTTATTTATATAGTCAGTCTAATGTATGCTGCCTGTGTCTATGGAGTGTCCATTCCTGATTGTTCCTTTGGTTTTCTCTAACGTTTATTTATGTATTCAGTCTAATGTATTCTGCCTGTGTCTATGGAGTGTCCATTCCTGATTGTTCCTTTGGTTTTCTCTAACATTTATTTATGTATTCAGTCTAATGTATTCTGCCTGTGTCTATGGAGTGTCCATTCTTGATTATTCCTATGGTTTCCTCTAACATTTATTTATCTAGTCAGTCTAATGTATTCTGCCTGTGTCTATGGAGTGTCCATTCTTGATTATTCCTTTGGTTTCCTCTAACATTTATTTATGTAGTCAGTCTAATGTATTCTGCCTGTGTCTATGGAGTGTCCATTCCTGATTGTTCCTTTGGTTTTCTCTAACATTTATTTATGTAGTCAGTCTAATGTATGCTACCTGTGTCTATGGAGTGTCCATTCTTGATTGTCCCTTTGGTTTCCTCTAACATTTATTTATGTAGTCAGTCTAATGTATGCTGCCTGTGTCTATGGAGTGTCCATTCTTGATTATTCCTTTGGTTTCCTCTAACGTTTATGTATGTATTCAGTCTAATGTATGCTGCCTGTATCTATGGAGTGTGCATTCTTGATTGTCCCTTTGGTTTCCTCTAACATTTATTTATGTAGTCAGTCTAATGTATTCTGCCTGTGTCTATGGAGTGTGAATTCATGATTATCCCTTTGGTTTCCTCTAACATTTATTTATGTATTCAGTCTAATGTATTCTGCCTGTGTCTATGGAGTGTGAATTCTTGATTATCCCTTTGGTTTCCTCTAACATTTATTTATGTATTCAGTCTAATGTATTCTGCCTGTGTCTATGGGGTGTCCATTCTTGATTATTCCTTTGGTTTCCTCTAACATTTATTTATGTATTCAGTCTAATGTATTCTGCCTGTGTCTATGGAGTGTCCATTCTTGATTGTCCCTTTGGTTTCCTCTAACATTTATTTATGTATTCAGTCTAATGTATGCTGCATGTGTCTATGGAGTATCCATTCTTGATTGTCCCTTTGGTTTCCTCTAACATTTATTTATGTAGTCAGTCTAATGTATGCTGCCTGTGTCTATGGAGTGTCCATTCTTGATTATTCCTTTGGTTTCCTCTAACGTTTATGTATGTATTCAGTCTAATGTATGCTGCCTGTATCTATGGAGTGTGCATTCTTGATTGTCCCTTTGGTTTCCTCTAACATTTATTTATGTAGTCAGTCTAATGTATTCTGCCTGTTTCTATGGAGTGTGAATTCATGATTATCCCTTTGGTTTCCTCTAACATTTATTTATGTATTCAGTCTAATGTATTCTGCCTGTGTCTATGGAGTGTGAATTCTTGATTATCCCTTTGGTTTCCTCTAACATTTATTTATGTATTCAGTCTAATGTATTCTGCCTGTGTCTATGGGGTGTCCATTCTTGATTATTCCTTTGGTTTCCTCTAACATTTATTTATGTATTCAGTCTAATGTATTCTGCCTGTGTCTATGGAGTGTCCATTCTTGATTGTCCCTTTGGTTTCCTCTAACATTTATTTATGTAGTCAGTCTAATGTATGCTGCCTGTGTCTATGGAGTATCCATTCTTGATTGTCCCTTTGGTTTCCTCTAACGTTTATTTATGTATTCAGTCTAATGTATGCTGCCTGTGTCTATGGAGTGTCCATTCATGATTGTTCCTTTGGTATTCTCTAACGTTTATTTATGTATTCAGTCTAATGTATGCTGCCTGTGTCTATAAAGTGTCCATTCCTGATTATTCCTTTGGTTTCCTCTAACATTTATTTATGTAGTCAGTCTAATGTGTGCTGCCTGTGTCTATGGAGTGTCCATTCTTGATTGTCCCTTTGGTATCCTCTAACATTTATTTATTCAGTCAGTCTAATGTATGCTGCCTGTGTCTATGGAGTGTCCATTCCTGATTGTTCCTTTGGTTTTCTCTAACGTTTATATATGTAGTCAGTCTAATGTAATGTGCCTGTGTCTATGGAGTGTCAATTCTTGATTGTCCCTTTGGTTTTCTCCAACGTTTATTTATGTAGTCAGTCTAATGTGTGCTGCCTGTGTCTATGGAGTGTCCATTCCGGATTGTTCCTTTGGTTTTCTCTAACGTTTATTTATGTAGTCAGCATAATGTATGCTGCCTGTGTCTATGGAGTGTCCATTGTTGATTGTCCCTTTGGTTTTCTCTAACGTTTATTTATGTATACAGTCTAATGTATTCTGCCTGTGTCTATGGAGTGTCCATTCTTGATTATTCCTTTGGTTTCCTCTAACATTTATTTATGTATTCAGTCTAATGTATTCTGCCTGTGTCTATGGAGTGTGAATTCTTGATTGTTCCTTTGGTTTCCTCTAACATTTATTTATGTATTCAGTCTAATGTATTCTGCCTGTGTCTATGGAGTGTGAATTCTTGATTGTCCCTTTGGTTTCCTCTAACATTTATTTATGTATTCAGTCTAATGTATTCTGCCTGTGTCTATGGAGTGTGAATTCTTGATTATCCCTTTGGTTTCCTCTAACATTTATTTATGTATTCAGTCTAATGTAATCTGCCTGTGTCTATGGAGTGTGCATTCTTGATTGTCCCTTTGGTTTCCTCTAACGTTTATGTATGTATTCAGTCTAATGTATGCTGCCTGTGTCTATGGAGTGTCCATTCTTGATTATTCCTTTGGTTTCCTCTAACATTTATTTATGTATTCAGTCTAATGTATTCTGCCTGTGTCTATGGAGTGTGAATTCTTGATTGTTCCTTTGGTTTCCTCTAACATTTATTTATGTATTCAGTCTAATGTATTCTGCCTGTGTCTATGGAGTGTGAATTCTTGATTGTCCCTTTGGTTTCCTCTAACATTTATTTATGTATTCAGTCTAATGTATTCTGCCTGTGTCTATGGAGTGTGAATTCTTGATTATCCCTTTGGTTTCCTCTAACATTTATTTATGTATTCAGTCTAATGTATTCTGCCTGTGTCTATGGAGTGTGAATTCATGATTATCCCTTTGGTTTCCTGTAACATTTATTTATGTAGTCAGTCTAATGTATGCTGCCTGTGTCTATGGAGTGTCCATTCTTGATTATTCCTTTGGTTTCCTCTAACGTTTATTTATGCAGTCAGTCTAATGTATTCTGCCTGTGTCTATGGAGTTTGATTTCTTGATTATCCCTTTGGTTTCCTCTAACATTTATTTATGTATTCAGTATAATGAATTCTGCCTGTGTCTATGGAGTGTGAATTCATGATTATCCCTTTAGTTTCCTCTAACATTTATTTTTGTAGTTAGTCTAATGTATTCTGCCTGTGTCTATAGAGTGTGCATTCATGATTCTCCCTTTGGTTTTCTCTAACATTTATTTATGTAGTCAGTCTAATGTATGCTGCCTGTGTCTATGGAGTGTCCATTCTTGGTTGTTCCTTTGGTTTCCTCTAACATTTATTTATGTAGTCAGTCTAATGTATGCTGCCTGTGTCTATGGAGTGTCCATTCTTGATTATTCCTTTGGTTTCCTCTAACGTTTATGTATGTATTCAGTCTAATGTATGCTGCCTGTATCTATGGAGTGTGCATTCTTGATTATTCCTTTGGTTTCCTCTAACATTTATTTATGTATTCAGTCTAATGTATTCTGCCTGTGTCTATGGAGTGTGAATTCTTGATTGTTCCTTTGGTTTCCTCTAACATTTATTTATGTATTCAGTCTAATGTATTCTGCCTGTGTCTATGGAGTGTGAATTCTTGATTGTCCCTTTGGTTTCCTCTAACATTTATTTATGTATTCAGTCTAATGTATTCTGCCTGTGTCTATGGAGTGTGAATTCTTGATTATCCCTTTGGTTTCCTCTAACATTTATTTATGTATTCAGTCTAATGTAATCTGCCTGTGTCTATGGAGTGTGCATTCTTGATTGTCCCTTTGGTTTCCTCTAACGTTTATGTATGTATTCAGTCTAATGTATGTTGCCTGTGTCTATGGAGTGTCCATTCTTGATTATTCCTTTGGTTTCCTCTAACATTTATTTATGTATTCAGTCTAATGTATTCTGCCTGTGTCTATGGAGTGTGAATTCTTGATTGTTCCTTTGGTTTCCTCTAACATTTATTTATGTATTCAGCCTAATGTATTCTGCCTGTGTCTATGGAGTGTGAATTCTTGATTGTCCCTTTGGTTTCCTCTAACATTTATTTATGTATTCAGTCTAATGTATTCTGCCTGTGTCTATGGAGTGTGAATTCTTGATTATCCCTTTGGTTTCCTCTAACATTTATTTATGTATTCAGTCTAATGTATTCTGCCTGTGTCTATGGAGTGTGAATTCATGATTATCCCTTTGGTTTCCTGTAACATTTATTTATGTAGTCAGTCTAATGTATGCTGCCTGTGTCTATAGAGTGTCCATTCTTGATTATTCCTTTGGTGTCCTCTAACGTTTATTTATGCAGTCAGTCTAATGTATTCTGCCTGTGTCTATGGAGTTTGATTTCTTGATTATCCCTTTGGTTTCCTCTAACATTTATTTATGTATTCAGTATAATGAATTCTGCCTGTGTCTATGGAGTGTGAATTCATGATTATCCCTTTAGTTTCCTCTAACATTTATTTATGTAGTTAGTCTAATGTATTCTGCCTGTGTCTATAGAGTGTGCATTCATGATTCTCCCTTTGGTTTTCTCTAACATTTATTTATGTAGTCAGTCTAATGTATGCTGCCTGTGTCTATGGAGTGTCCATTCTTGGTTGTTCCTTTGGTTTCCTCTAACATTTATTTATGTAGTCAGTCTAATGTATGCTGCCTGTGTCTATGGAGTGTCCATTCTTGATTATTCCTTTGGTTTCCTCTAACGTTTATGTATGTATTCAGTCTAATGTATGCTGCCTGTATCTATGGAGTGTGCATTCTTGATTATCCCTTTGGTTTCCTCTAACATTTATTTATGTATTCAGTCTAATGTATTCTGCCTGTTTCTATGGAGTGTGAATTCATGATTATCCCTTTAGTTTCCTCTAACATTTATTTATGTATTCAGTCTAATGTATTCTGCCTGTGTCTATGGAGTGTGAATTCTTGATTATCCCTTTGGTTTCCTCTAACATTTATTTATGTATTCAGTCTAATGTATGCTACGTGTGTCTATGGAGTGTCCATTCTTGATTGTCCCTTTGGTTTCCTCTAACATTTATTTATGTAGTCAGTCTAATGTATGCTGCCTGTGTCTATGGAGTGTGAATTCTTGATTGTCCCTTTGGTTTCCTCTAACATTTATTTATGTATTCAGTCTAATGTATGCTAACTGTGTCTATGGAGTGTCCATTCTTGATTATTCCTTTGGTTTCCTCTAACATTTATTTATGTATTCAGTCTAATGTATGCTGCCTGTGTCTATGGAGTGTGAATTCTTGATTGTCCCTTTGGTTTCCTCTAACATTTATTTATGTATTCAGTCTATTGTATGCTACCTGTGTCTATGGAGTGTCCATTCTTGATTGTTCCTTTGGTTTCCTCTAACATTTATTTATGTAGTCAGTCTAATGTATTCTGCCTGTGTCTATGGAGTGTGAATTCATGATTATCCCTTTGGTTTTCTCTAACATTTATTTATGTATTCAGTCTAATGTATGCTACGTGTGTCTATGGAGTGTGAATTCATGATTATTCCTTTGGTTTCCTCTAACATTTATTTATGTATTCAGTCTAATGTATGCTGCCTGTGTCTATGGAGTGTGAATTCTTGATTATCCCTTTGGTTTCCTCTAACATTTATTTATGTATTCAGTCTAATGTATTCTGCCTGTGTCTATGGAGTGTGAATTCTTGATTATCCCTTTGGTTTCCACTAACATTTATTTATGTATTCAGTCTAATGTAATCTGCCTGTGTCTATGGAGTGTGAATTCATGATTATCCCTTTGGTTTCCTCTAACATTTATTTATGTAGTCAGTCTAATGTATGCTGCCTGTGTCTATGGAGTGTTCATTCTTGATTATTCCTTTGGTTTCCTCTAACATTTATTTATGTAGTCAGTCTAATGTATTCTGCCTGTGTCTATGGAGTGTGAATTCTTGATTATCCCTTTGGTTTCCTCTAACATTTATTTATGTATTCAGTCTAATGTATTCTTCCTGTGTCTATGGAGTGTGAATTCATGATTATCCCTTTGGTTTCCTCTAACATTTATTTATGTATTCAGTCTAATGTAATCTGCCTGTGTCTATGGAGTGTGAATTTATGATTGTCCCTTTGGTTTCCTCTAACATTTATTTATGTAGTCAGTCTAATGTATGCTGCCTGTGTCTATGGAGTGTCCATTCTTGGTTGTTCCTTTGGTTTCCTCTAACAGTTATTTATGTAGTGAGTCTAATGTATGCTGCCTGTGTCTATGGAGTGTCCATTCTTGATTATTCATTTGGTTTCCTCTAACGTTTATGTATGTATTCAGTCTAATGTATGCTGTCTGTGTCTATGGAGTGTGCATTCTTGGTTGTTCCTTAGGTTTTCTCTAACGTTTATTTATGTATTCAGTCTAATGTATTCTGTCTGTTTCTATGGAGTGTGAATTCATGATTGTCCCTTTGGTTTCCTCTAACATTTATTTATGTAGTCAGTCTAATGTATGCTGCCTGTGTCTATGGAGTGTCCATTCTTGGTTGTTCCTTTGGTTTCCTCTAGCATTTATTTATGTAGTCAGTCTAATGTATGCTGCCTGTGTCTATGGAGTGTACATTCTTGATTATTCCTTTGGTTTCCTCTAACGTTTATGTATGTATTCAGTCTAATGTATGCTGTCTGTGTCTATGGAGTGTGCATTCTTGGTTGTTCCTTTGGTTTTCTCTAACGTTTATTTATGTAGTCAGTCTGCTGTATTCTGCCTGTGTCTATGGAGTGTGAATTCTTGGTTGTTCCTTTGGTTTTCTCTAACGTTTATTTATGTAATCAGTCTAATGTATGCTGCCTGTGTCTATGGAGTGTCCATTCTTGATTATTCCTTTGGTTTCCTCTAACATTTATTTATGTAGTCAGTCTAATGTATGCTGCCTGTGTCTATGGAGTGTCCATTCTTGATTATTCCTTTGATTTCCTCTAACGTTTATGTATGTATTCAGTCTAATGTATGCTGCCTGTGTCTATGGAGTGTCCATTCCTGATTGTTCCTTTGGTTTCCTTTAACATTTATTTATGTATTCAGTCTAATGTATGCTGTCTGTGTCTATGGAGTGTGCATTCTTGGTTGTTCCTTTGGTTTTCTCTAACATTTATTTATGTATTCAGTCTAATGTATGCTGCTTGTGTCTATGGAGTGTGAATTCTTGATTATCCCTTTGGTTTCCTCTAACATTTATTTATGTATTCAGTCTAATGTATGCTACCTGTTTCTATGGAGTGTGAATTCTTGATTGTCCCTTTGGTTTCCTCTAACATTTATTTATGTAGTCAGTCTAATGTATGCTGCCTGTGTCTATGGAGTGTGAATTCTTGATTATCCCTTTGGTTTCCTCTAACATTTATTTATGTATTCAGTCAAATGTATGCTACCTGTGGCTATGGAGTGTGAATTCATGATTATCCCTTTGGTTTCCTCTAACATTTATTTATGTATTCAGTCTAATGTATGCTGCCTGTGTCTATGGAGTGTGAATTCTTGATTATCCCTTTGGTTTCCTCTAACATTTAATTATGTATTCAGTCTAATGTATTCTGCCTGTGTCTATGGAGTGTGAATTCATGATTATCCCTTTGGTTTCCTCTAACATTTATTTATGTAGTCAATCTAATGTATGCTGCCTGTGTCTATGGAGTGTCCATTCTTGATTATTCCTTTGGTTTACACTAACGTTTATTTATGCAGTCAGTCTAATGTTTTCTGCCTGTGTCTATGGAGTGTGAATTCTTGATTATCCCTTTGGTTTCCTCTAACATTTATTTATGTATTCAGTCTAATGAATTCTGCCTGTGTCTATGGAGTGTGAATTCATGATTATCCCTTTAGTTTCCTCTAACATTTATTAATGTAGTCAATCTAATGTATTCTGCCTGTGTCTATGGAGTGTGAATTCATGATTGTCCCTTTGGTTTCCTCTAACATTTATTTATGTAGTCAGTCTAATGTATGCTGCCTGTGTCTACGGAGTGTCCATTCTTGGTTGTTCCTTTGGTTTCCTCTAACATTTATTTATGTAGTCAGTCTAATGTATGCTGCCTGTGTCTATGGAGTGTCCATTCTTGATTATTCCTTTGGTTTCCTCTAACGTTTATGTATGTATTCAGTCTAATGTATGCTGCCTGTATCTATGGAGTGTGCATTCTTGATTATCCCTTTGGTTTCCTCTAACATTTATTTATGTATTCAGTCTAATGTATTCTGCCTGTGTCTATGGAGTGTGAATTCATGATTATCCCTTTGGTTTCCTCTAACATTTATTTATGTATTCAGTCTAATGTATTCTGCCTGTGTCTATGGAGTGTGAATTCTTGATTATCCCTTTGGTTTCCTCTAACATTTATTTATGTATTCAGTCTAATGTATGCTACCTGTGTCTATGGAGTGTCCATTCTTGATTGTCCCTTTGGTTTCCTCTAACATTTATTTATGTAGTCAGTCTAATGTATGCTGCCTGTGTCTATGGAGTTTGAATTCTTGATTGTCCCTTTGGTTTCCTCTAACATTTATTTATGTATTCAGTCTAATGTATGCTACCTGTGTCTATGGAGTGTCCATTCTTGATTGTTCCTTTGGTTTCCTCTAACCTTTATTTATGTATTCAGTCTAATGTATTCTGCTTGTGTCTATGGAGTGTGAATTCTTGATTATCCCTTTGGTTTTCTCTAACGTTTATTTATGTATTCAGTCTAATGTATGCTGCCTGTGTCTATGGAGTGTGAATTCTTGATTATCCCTTTGGTTTCCACTAACATTTATTTATGTATTCAGTCTAATGTATGCTGCCTGTGTCTATGGAGTGTGAATTCTTGATTATCCCTTTGGTTTCCTCTAACATTTATTTATGTATTCAGTCTAATGTATTCTGCCTGTGTCTATGGAGTGTGAATTCTTGATTATCCCTTTGGTTTCCACTAACATTTATTTATGTATTCAGTCTAATGTAATCTGCCTGTGTCTATGGAGTGTGAATTCATGATTATCCGTTTGGTTTCCTCTATCATTTATTTATGTAGTCAGTCTAATGTATGCTGCCTGTGTCTATGGAGTGTTCATTCTTGATTATTCCTTTGGTTTCCTCTAACACTTATTTATGTAGTCAGTCTAATGTATTCTGCCTGTGTCTATGGAGTGTGAATTCTTGATTATCCCTTTGGTTTCCTCTAACATTTATTTATGTATTCAGTCTAATGTATTCTTCCTGTGTCTATGGAGTGTGAATTCATGATTATCCGTTTGGTTTCCTCTATCATTTATTTATGTAGTCAGTCTAATGTATGCTGCCTGTGTCTATGGAGTGTTCATTCTTGATTATTCCTTTGGTTTCCTCTAACATTTATTTATGTAGTCAGTCTAATGTATGCTGCCTGTGTCTATGGAGTGTGAATTAATGATTGTCCCTTTGGTATCCTCTAACATTTATTTATGTAGTCAGTCTAATGTGTGCTGCCTGTGTCTATGGAGTGTCCATTCTTGATTATTCCTTTGGATTCCTCTAACATTTATTTATGTAGTCAGTCTAATGTATTCTGCCTGTGTCTATGGAGTGTGAATTCATGATTGTCCCTTTGGTTTCCTCTAACATTTATTTATGTAGTCTGTCTAATGTATGCTGCCTGTGTCTATGGAGTGTCCATTCTTGGTTGTTCCTTTGGTTTCCTCTAACAGTTATTTATGTAGTGAGTCTAATGTATGCTGCCTGTGTCTATGGAGTGTCCATTCTTGATTATTCCTTTGGTTTCCTCTAACGTTTATGTATGTATTCAGTCTAATGTATGCTGTCTGTGTCTATGGAGTGTGCATTCTTGGTTGTTCCTTTGGTTTTCTCTAACGTTTATTTATGTATTCAGTCTAATGTATTCTGTCTGTTTCTATGGAGTGTGAATTCATGATTGTCCCTTTGGTTTCCTCTAACATTTATTTATGTATTCAGTCTAATGTATGCTGCCTGTGTCTATGGAGTGTCCATTGTTGGTTGTTCCTTTGGTTTCCTCTAACATTTATTTATGTAGTCAGTCTAATGTATGCTGCCTGTGTCTATGGAGTGTCCATTCTTGATTATTCATTTGGTTTCCTCTAACGTTTATGTATGTATTCAGTCTAATGTATGCTGTTTGTGTCTATGGAGTGTCCATTCTTGGTTGTTCATTTGGTTTTCTCTTACGTTTATTTATGTAGTCAGTCTAATGTATGCTACCTGTGTCTATGGAGTGTCCATTCTTGATTATTCCTTTGGTTTCCTCTAACATTTATTTATGTAGTCAGTCGAATGTATTCTGCCTGTGTCTATGGAGTGTGCATTCTTGATTATCCCTTTGGTTTCCTCTAACATTTATTTATGTATTCAGTCTAATGTATTCTGCCTGTGTCTATGGAGTGTGAATTCATGATTATCCCTTTGGTTTCCTCTAACATTTATTTATGTAGTCAGTCTAATGTATTCTGCCTGTGTCTATGGAGTGTGAATTCATGATTGTCCCTTTGGTTTCCTCTAACATTTATTTATGTAGTCAGTCTAATGTATGCTGCCTGTGTCTATGGAGTGTCCATTCTTGGTTGTTCCTTTGGTTTCCTCTAGCATTTATTTATGTAGTCAGTCTAATGTATGCTGCCTGTGTCTATGGAGTGTCCATTCTTGATTATTCCTTTGGTTTCCTCTAACGTTTATGTATGTATTCAGTCTAATGTATGCTGTCTGTGTCTATGGAGTGTGCATTCTTGGTTGTTCCTTTGGTTTTCTCTAACATTTATTTATGTATTCAGTCTAATGTATGCTGCCTGTGTCTATGGAGTGTCCATTCTTGGTTGTTCCTTTGGTTTCCTCTAACATTTATTTATGTAGTCAGTCTAATGTATGCTGCCTGTGTCTATGGAGTGTCCATTCTTGATTATTCCTTTGGTTTCCTCTAACGTTTATGTATGTATTCAGTCTAATGTATGCTGTCTGTGTCTATGGAGTGTGCATTCTTGGTTGTTCCTTTGGTTTTCTCTAACGTTTATTTATGTAGCCAGTCTAATGTATGCTGCCTGTGTCTATGGAGTGTCCATTCTTGATTATTCCTTTGGTTTCCTCTAACATTTATTTATGTAGTCAGTCTAATGTATGCTGCCTGTGTCTATGGAGTGTCCATTCTTGGTTGTTCCTTTGCTTTCCTCTAACATTTATTTATGTAGTCAGTCTAATGTATGCTGTTTGTGTCTATGGAGTGTCCATTCTTGGTTGTTCCTTTGGTTTTCTCTTACGTTTATTTATGTATTCAGTCTAATGTATGCTACCTGTGTGTATGGAGTGTCCATTCTTGATTATTCCTTTGGTTTCCTCTAACGTTTATGTATGTATTCAGTCTAATGTATGCTGTCTGTGTCTATGGAGTGTGCATTCTTGGTTGTTCCTTTGGTTTTCTCTAACGTTTATTTATGTATTCAGTCTAATGTATTCTGTCTGTTTCTATGGAGTGTGAATTCATGATTGTCCCTTTGGTTTCCTCTAACATTTATTTATGTATTCAGTCTAATGTATGCTGCCTGTGTCTATGGAGTGTCCATTGTTGGTTGTTCCTTTGGTTTCCTCTAACATTTATTTATGTAGTCAGTCTAATGTATGCTGCCTGTGTCTATGGAGTGTCCATTCTTGATTATTCATTTGGTTTCCTCTAACGTTTATGTATGTATTCAGTCTAATGTATGCTGTTTGTGTCTATGGAGTGTCCATTCTTGGTTGTTCATTTGGTTTTCTCTTACGTTTATTTATGTAGTCAGTCTAATGTATGCTACCTGTGTCTATGGAGTGTCCATTCTTGATTATTCCTTTGGTTTCCTCTAACATTTATTTATGTAGTCAGTCGAATGTATTCTGCCTGTGTCTATGGAGTGTGCATTCTTGATTATCCCTTTGGTTTCCTCTAACATTTATTTATGTATTCAGTCTAATGTATTCTGCCTGTGTCTATGGAGTGTGAATTCATGATTATCCCTTTGGTTTCCTCTAACATTTATTTATGTAGTCAGTCTAATGTATTCTGCCTGTGTCTATGGAGTGTGAATTCATGATTGTCCCTTTGGTTTCCTCTAACATTTATTTATGTAGTCAGTCTAATGTATGCTGCCTGTGTCTATGGAGTGTCCATTCTTGGTTGTTCCTTTGGTTTCCTCTAGCATTTATTTATGTAGTCAGTCTAATGTATGCTGCCTGTGTCTATGGAGTGTCCATTCTTGATTATTCCTTTGGTTTCCTCTAACGTTTATGTATGTATTCAGTCTAATGTATGCTGTCTGTGTCTATGGAGTGTGCATTCTTGGTTGTTCCTTTGGTTTTCTCTAACATTTATTTATGTATTCAGTCTAATGTATGCTGCCTGTGTCTATGGAGTGTCCATTCTTGGTTGTTCCTTTGGTTTCCTCTAACATTTATTTATGTAGTCAGTCTAATGTATGCTGCCTGTGTCTATGGAGTGTCCATTCTTGATTATTCCTTTGGTTTCCTCTAACGTTTATGTATGTATTCAGTCTAATGTATGCTGTCTGTGTCTATGGAGTGTGCATTCTTGGTTGTTCCTTTGGTTTTCTCTAACGTTTATTTATGTAGCCAGTCTAATGTATGCTGCCTGTGTCTATGGAGTGTCCATTCTTGATTATTCCTTTGGTTTCCTCTAACATTTATTTATGTAGTCAGTCTAATGTATGCTGCCTGTGTCTATGGAGTGTCCATTCTTGGTTGTTCCTTTGCTTTCCTCTAACATTTATTTATGTAGTCAGTCTAATGTATGCTGTTTGTGTCTATGGAGTGTCCATTCTTGGTTGTTCCTTTGGTTTTCTCTTACGTTTATTTATGTATTCAGTCTAATGTATGCTACCTGTGTGTATGGAGTGTCCATTCTTGATTATTCCTTTGGTTTCCTCTAACATTTATTTATGTAGTCAGTCGAATGTATTCTGCCTGTGTCTATGGAGTGTGCATTCTTGATTATCCCTTTGGTTTCCTCTAACATTTATTTATGTATTCAGTCTAATGTATTCTGCCTGTGTCTATGGAGTGTGAATTCATGATTATCCCTTTGGTTTCCTCTAACATTTATTTATGTAGTCAGTCTAATGTATTCTGCCTGTGTCTATGGAGTGTGAATTCATGATTGTCCCTTTGGTTTCCTCTAACATTTATTTATGTAGTCAGTCTAATGTATGCTGCCTGTGTCTATGGAGTGTCCATTCTTGGTTGTTCCTTTGGTTTCCTCTAGCATTTATTTATGTAGTCAGTCTAATGTATGCTGCCTGTGTCTATGGAGTGTCCATTCTTGATTATTCCTTTGGTTTCCTCTAACGTTTATGTATGTATTCAGTCTAATGTATTCTGCCTGTGTCTATGGAGTGTGAATTCATGATTGTCCCTTTGGTTTCCTCTAACATTTATTTATGTAGTCAGTCTAATGTATGCTGCCTGTGTCTATGGAGTGTCCATTCTTGATTATTCCTTTGGTTTCCTCTAACATTTATTTATGTAGTCAGTCTAATGTATGCTGTCTGTGTCTATGGAGTGTGCATTCTTGGTTGTTCCTTTGGTTTTCTCTAACATTTATTTATGTATTCAGTCTAATGTATGCTGCCTGTGTCTATGGAGTGTCCATTCTTGGTTGTTCCTTTGGTTTCCTCTAACATTTATTTATGTAGTCAGTCTAATGTATGCTGCCTGTGTCTATGGAGTGTCCATTCTTGATTATTCCTTTGGTTTCCTCTAACGTTTATGTATGTATTCAGTCTAATGTATGCTGTCTGTGTCTATGGAGTGTGCATTCTTGGTTGTTCCTTTGGTTTTCTCTAACATTTATTTATGTAGTCAGTCTAATGTATGCTGCCTGTGTCTATGGAGTGTCCATTCTTGATTATTCCTTTGGTTTCCTCTAACATTTATTTATGTAGTCAGTCTAATGTATGCTGCCTGTGTCTATGGAGTGTCCATTCTTGGTTGTTCCTTTGGTTTCCTCTAGCATTTATTTATGTAGTCAGTCTAATGTATGCTGCCTGTGTCTATGGAGTGTGCATTCTTGATTATCCCTTTGGTTTCCTCTAACATTTATTTATGTATTCAGTCTAATGTATTCTGCCTGAGTCTATGGAGTGTGAATTCATGATTATCCCTTTGGTTTCCTCTAACATTTATTTATGTAGTCAGTCTAATGTATTCTGCCTGTGTCTATGGAGTGTGAATTCATGATTGTCCCTTTGGTTTCCTCTAACATTTATTTATGTAGTCAGTCTAATGTATGCTGCCTGTGTCTATGGAGTGTCCATTCTTGGTTGTTCCTTTGGTTTCCTTTAGCATTTATTTATGTAGTCAGTCTAATGTATGCTGCCTGTGTCTATGGAGTGTCCATTCTTGATTATTCCTTTGGTTTCCTCTAACGTTTATGTATGTATTCAGTCTAATGTATGCTGTCTGTGTCTATGGAGTGTGCATTCTTGGTTGTTCCTTTGGTTTTCTCTAACATTTATTTATGTATTCAGTCTAATGTATGCTGCCTGTGTCTATGGAGTGTCCATTCTTGGTTGTTCCTTTGGTTTCCTCTAACATTTATTTATGTAGTCAGTCTAATGTATGCTGCCTGTGTCTATGGAGTGTCCATTCTTGATTATTCCTTTGGTTTCCTCTAACGTTTATGTATGTATTCAGTCTAATGTATGCTGTCTGTGTCTATGGAGTGTGCATTCTTGGTTGTTCCTTTGGTTTTCTCTAACGTTTATTTATGTAGTCAGTCTAATGTATGCTGCCTGTGTCTATGGAGTGTCCATTCTTGATTATTCCTTTGGTTTCCTCTAACATTTATTTATGTAGTCAGTCTAATGTATGCTGCCTGTGTCTATGGAGTGTCCATTCTTGGTTGTTCCTTTGCTTTCCTCTAACATTTATTTATGTAGTCAGTCTAATGTATGCTGTTTGTGTCTATGGAGTGTCCATTCTTGGTTGTTCCTTTGGTTTTCTCTTACGTTTATTTATGTATTCAGTCTAATGTATGCTACCTGTGTCTATGGAGTGTCCATTCTTGATTATTCCTTTGGTTTCCTCTAACATTTATTTATGTAGTCAGTCGAATGTATTCTGCCTGTGTCTATGGAGTGTGCATTCTTGATTATCCCTTTGGTTTCCTCTAACATTTATTTATGTATTCAGTCTAATGTATTCTGCCTGTGTCTATGGAGTGTGAATTCATGATTATCCCTTTGGTTTCCTCTAACATTTATTTATGTAGTCAGTCTAATGTATTCTGCCTGTGTCTATGGAGTGTGAATTCATGATTGTCCCTTTGGTTTCCTCTAACATTTATTTATGTAGTCAGTCTAATGTATGCTGCCTGTGTCTATGGAGTGTCCATTCTTGGTTGTTCCTTTGGTTTCCTCTAGCATTTATTTATGTAGTCAGTCTAATGTATGCTGCCTGTGTCTATGGAGTGTCCATTCTTGATTATTCCTTTGGTTTCCTCTAACGTTTATGTATGTATTCAGTCTAATGTATTCTGCCTGTGTCTATGGAGTGTGAATTCATGATTGTCCCTTTGGTTTCCTCTAACGTGTATTTATGTAGTCAGTCTAATGTATTCCGCCTGTGTCTATGGAGTGTCCATTCTTGATTATTCCTTTGGTTTCCTCTAACATTTATTTATGTAGTCAGTCTAATGTATGCTGTCTGTGTCTATGGAGTGTGCATTCTTGGTTGTTCCTTTGGTTTTCTCTAACATTTATTTATGTATTCAGTCTAATGTATGCTGCCTGTGTCTATGGAGTGTCCATTCTTGGTTGTTCCTTTGGTTTCCTCTAACATTTATTTATGTAGTCAGTCTAATGTATGCTGCCTGTGTCTATGGAGTGTCCATTCTTGATTATTCCTTTGGTTTCCTCTAACGTTTATGTATGTATTCAGTCTAATGTATGCTGTCTGTGTCTATGGAGTGTGCATTCTTGGTTGTTCCTTTGGTTTTCTCTAACATTTATTTATGTATTCAGTCTAATGTATGCTGCCTGTGTCTATGGAGTGTCCATTCTTGGTTGTTCCTTTGGTTTCCTCTAGCATTTATTTATGTAGTCAGTCTAATGTATGCTGCCTGTGTCTATGGAGTGTCCATTCTTGATTATTCCTTTGGTTTCCTCTAACGTTTATGTATGTATTCAGTCTAATGTATGCTGTCTGTGTCTATGGAGTGTGCATTCTTGGTTGTTCCTTTGGTTTTCTCTAACATTTATTTATGTATTCAGTCTAATGTATGCTGCCTGTGTCTATGGAGTGTCCATTCTTGGTTGTTCCTTTGGTTTCCTCTTACATTTATTTATGTAGTCAGTCTAATGTATGCTGCCTGTGTCTATGGAGTGTCCATTCTTGATTATTCCTTTGGTTTCCTCTAACGTTTATGTATGTATTCAGTCTAATGTATGCTGTCTGTGTCTATGGAGTGTGCATTCTTGGTTGTTCCTTTGGCTTTCTCTAACGTTTATTTATGTAGTCAGTCTAATGTATGCTGCCTGTGTCTATGGAGTGTGCATTCTTGGTTGTTCCTTTGGTTTTCTCTAACGTTTATTCATGTAGTCAGTCTAATGTATGCTGCCTGTGTCTATGGAGTGTCCATTCTTGATTATTCCTTTGGTTTCCTCTAACATTTATTTATGTAGTCAGTCTAATGTATGCTGCCTGTGTCTATGGAGTGTCCATTCTTGATTATTCCTTTGGTTTCCTCTAACGTTTATGTATGTATTCAGTCTAATGTATGCTGTCTGTGTCTATGGATTGTGGATTCTTGGTTGTTCCTTTGGTTTTCTCTAACATTTATTTATGTATTCAGTCTAATGTATGCTGCCTGTGTCTATGGAGTGTCCATTCCTGATTGTTCCTTTGGTTTCCTCTAACATTTATTTATGTATTCAGTCTAATGTATGCTGCCTGTGTCTATGGAGTGTGCATTCTTGGTTGTTCCTTTGGTTTTCTCTAACATTTATTTATGTATTCAGTCTAATGTATGCTGCCTGTGTCTATGGAGTGTCCATTCCTGATTGTTCCTTTGGTTTCCTCTAACATTTATTTATGTATTCAGTCTAATGTATGCTGTCTGTGTCTATGGAGTGTGCATTCTTGGTTGTTCCTTTGGTTTTCTCTAACATTTATTTATGTATTCAGTCTAATGAATGCTGCCTGTGTTTATGGAGTGTCCATTCCTGATTGTTCCTTTGGTTTCCTCTAACATTTATTCATGTATTCAGTCTAATGTATGCTGCCTGTGTCTATGGAGTGTCCATTCTTGATTGTCCCTTTGGTTTCCTCTAACATTTAATTATGTATTCAGTCTAATGTATGCTGCCTGTGTCTATGGAGTGTGCATTCTTGGTTTTTCCTTTGATTTTCTCTAACGTTTATTTATGCAGTAAGTCTAATGTATTCTGCCTCTGTCTATGGAGTGTCCATTCTTGATTATTCCTTTGGTTTCCTCTAACATTTATTTATGTAGTCAGTCTAATGTGTGCTGCCTGTGTCTATGGAGTGTGAATTCATGATTGTCCCTTTGGTTTCCTCTAACGTTTATTTATGTATTCAGTCTAATGTATTCTGCCTGTGTCTATGGAGTGTGAATTCTTGATTGTTCCTTTGGTTTCCTCTAACATTTATTTATGTAGTGAGTCTAATGTATGCTGCCTGTGTCTATGGAGTGTCCATTCTTGATTGTCCCTTTGGTTTCCTCTAACATTTATTTATGTAGTCAGTCTAATGTATTCTGCCTGTGTCTATGGAGTGTGAATTCTTGGTTATCCCTTTGGTTTTCTCTAACATTTATTTATGTATTCAGTCTAATGTAATCTACCTGTGTTTATGGAGTGTCCATTCCTGATTGTTCCTTTGATTTCCTCTAACATTTATGCATGTATTCAGTCTAATGTATGCTGCCTGTGTCTATGGAGTGTCCATTCTTGATTGTCCCTTTGGTTTCCTCTAACATTTAATTATGTATTCAGTCTAATGTATGCTGCCTGTGTCTATGGAGTGTGCATTCTTGGTTGTTCCTTTGATTTTCTCTAACGTTTATTTATGCAGTAAATCTAATGTATTCTGCCTCTGTCTATGGAGTGTCCATTCTTGATTATTCCTTTGGTTTCCTCTAACATTTATTTATGTAGTCAGTCTAATGTGTGCTGCCTGTGTCTATGGAGTGTGAATTCATGATTGTCCCTTTGGTTTCCTCTAACGTTTATTTATGTATTCAGTCTAATGTATTCTGCCTGTGTCTATGGAGTGTGAATTCTTGATTGTTCCTTTGGTTTCCTCTAACATTTATTTATGTAGTCAGTCTAATGTATGCTGCCTGTGTCTATGGAGTGTCCATTCTTGGTTGTTCCTTTGGTTTCCTTTAGCATTTATTTATGTAGTCAGTCTAATGTATGCTGCCTGTGTCTATGGAGTGTCCATTCTTGATTATTCCTTTGGTTTCCTCTAACGTTTATGTATGTATTCAGTCTAATGTATGCTGTCTGTGTCTATGGAGTGTGCATTCTTGGTTGTTCCTTTGGTTTTCTCTAACATTTATTTATGTATTCAGTCTAATGTATGCTGCCTGTGTCTATGGAGTGTCCATTCTTGGTTGTTCCTTTGGTTTCCTCTAACATTTATTTATGTAGTCAGTCTAATGTATGCTGCCTGTGTCTATGGAGTGTCCATTCTTGATTATTCCTTTGGTTTCCTCTAACGTTTATGTATGTATTCAGTCTAATGTATGCTGTCTGTGTCTATGGAGTGTGCATTCTTGGTTGTTCCTTTGGTTTTCTCTAACGTTTATTTATGTAGTCAGTCTAATGTATGCTGCCTGTGTCTATGGAGTGTCCATTCTTGATTATTCCTTTGGTTTCCTCTAACATTTATTTATGTAGTCAGTCTAATGTATGCTGCCTGTGTCTATGGAGTGTCCATTCTTGGTTGTTCCTTTGCTTTCCTCTAACATTTATTTATGTAGTCAGTCTAATGTATGCTGTTTGTGTCTATGGAGTGTCCATTCTTGGTTGTTCCTTTGGTTTTCTCTTACGTTTATTTATGTATTCAGTCTAATGTATGCTACCTGTGTCTATGGAGTGTCCATTCTTGATTATTCCTTTGGTTTCCTCTAACATTTATTTATGTAGTCAGTCGAATGTATTCTGCCTGTGTCTATGGAGTGTGCATTCTTGATTATCCCTTTGGTTTCCCCTAGCATTTATTTATGTATTCAGTCTAATGTATTCTGCCTGTGTCTATGGAGTGTGAATTCATGATTATCCCTTTGGTTTCCTCTAACATTTATTTATGTAGTCAGTCTAATGTATTCTGCCTGTGTCTATGGAGTGTGAATTCATGATTGTCCCTTTGGTTTCCTCTAACATTTATTTATGTAGTCAGTCTAATGTATGCTGCCTGTGTCTATGGAGTGTCCATTCTTGGTTGTTCCTTTGGTTTCCTCTAGCATTTATTTATGTAGTCAGTCTAATGTATGCTGCCTGTGTCTATGGAGTGTCCATTCTTGATTATTCCTTTGGTTTCCTATAACGTTTATGTATGTATTCAGTCTAATGTATTCTGCCTGTGTCTATGGAGTGTGAATTCATGATTGTCCCTTTGGTTTCCTCTAACATTTATTTATGTAGTCAGTCTAATGTATTCTGCCTGTGTCTATGGAGTGTCCATTCTTGATTATTCCTTTGGTTTCCTCTAACATTTATTTATGTAGTCAGTCTAATGTATGCTGTCTGTGTCTATGGAGTGTGCATTCTTGGTTGTTCCTTTGGTTTTCTCTAACATTTATTTATGTATTCAGTCTAATGTATGCTGCCTGTGTCTATGGAGTGTCCATTCTTGGTTGTTCCTTTGGTTTCCTCTAACATTTATTTATGTAGTCAGTCTAATGTATGCTGCCTGTGTCTATGGAGTGTCCATTCTTGATTATTCCTTTGGTTTCCTCTAACGTTTATGTATGTATTCAGTCTAATGTATGCTGTCTGTGTCTATGGAGTGTCCATTCTTGGTTGTTCCTTTGGTTTTCTCTAACATTTATTTATGTATTCAGTCTAATGTATGCTGCCTGTGTCTATGGAGTGTCCATTCTTGGTTGTTCCTTTGGTTTCCTCTAGCATTTATTTATGTAGTCAGTCTAATGTATGCTGCCTGTGTCTATGGAGTGTCCATTCTTGATTATTCCTTTGGTTTCCTCTAACGTTTATGTATGTATTCAGTCTAATGTATGCTGTCTGTGTCTATGGAGTGTGCATTCTTGGTTGTTCCTTTGGTTTTCTCTAACATTTATTTATGTATTCAGTCTAATGTATGCTGCCTGTGTCTATGGAGTGTCCATTCTTGGTTGTTCCTTTGGTTTCCTCTAACATTTATTTATGTAGTCAGTCTAATGTATGCTGCCTGTGTCTATGGAGTGTCCATTCTTGATTATTCCTTTGGTTTCCTCTAACGTTTATGTATGTATTCAGTCTAATGTATGCTGTCTGTGTCTATGGAGTGTGCATTCTTGGTTGTTCCTTTGGTTTTCTCTAACGTTTATTCATGTAGTCAGTCTAATGTATGCTGCCTGTGTCTATGGAGTGTCCATTCTTGATTATTCCTTTGGTTTCCTCTAACATTTATTTATGTAGTCAGTCTAATGTATGCTGCCTGTGTCTATGGAGTGTCCATTCTTGATTATTCCTTTGGTTTCCTCTAACGTTTATGTATGTATTCAGTCTAATGTATGCTGTCTGTGTCTATGGATTGTGGATTCTTGGTTGTTCCTTTGGTTTTCTCTAACATTTATTTATGTATTCAGTCTAATGTATGCTGCCTGTGTCTATGGAGTGTCCATTCCTGATTGTTCCTTTGGTTTCCTCTAACATTTATTTATGTATTCAGTCTAATGTATGCTGCCTGTGTCTATGGAGTGTGCATTCTTGGTTGTTCCTTTGGTTTTCTCTAACATTTATTTATGTATTCAGTCTAATGTATGCTGCCTGTGTCTATGGAGTGTCCATTCCTGATTGTTCCTTTGGTTTCCTCTAACATTTATTTATGTATTCAGTCTAATGTATGCTGTCTGTGTCTATGGAGTGTGCATTCTTGGTTGTTCCTTTGGTTTTCTCTAACATTTATTTATGTATTCAGTCTAATGTATGCTGCCTGTGTTTATGGAGTGTCCATTCCTGATTGTTCCTTTGGTTTCCTCTAACATTTATTCATGTATTCAGTCTAATGTATGCTGCCTGTGTCTATGGAGTGTCCATTCTTGATTGTCCCTTTGGTTTCCTCTAACATTTAATTATGTATTCAGTCTAATGTATGCTGCCTGTGTCTATGGAGTGTGCATTCTTGGTTGTTCCTTTGATTTTCTCTAACGTTTATTTATGCAGTAAGTCTAATGTATTCTGCCTCTGTCTATGGAGTGTCCATTCTTGATTATTCCTTTGGTTTCCTCTAACATTTATTTATGTAGTCAGTCTAATGTGTGCTGCCTGTGTCTATGGAGTGTGAATTCATGATTGTCCCTTTGGTTTCCTCTAACGTTTATTTATGTATTCAGTCTAATGTATTCTGCCTGTGTCTATGGAGTGTGAATTCTTGATTGTTCCTTTGGTTTCCTCTAACATTTATTTATGTATTCAGTCTAATGTATGCTGCCTGTGTCTATGGAGTGTCCATTCTTGATTGTCCCTTTGGTTTCCTCTAACATTTATTTATGTAGTCAGTCTAATGTATTCTGCCTGTGTCTATGGAGTGTGAATTCTTGGTTATCCCTTTGATTTTCTCTAACATTTATTTATGTAGTCAGTCTAATGTATGCTGCCTGTGTCTATGGAGTGTCCATTCTTGGTTGTTCCTTTGCTTTCCTCTAACATTTATTTATGTAGTCAGTCTAATGTATGCTGCCTGTGTCTATGGAGTGTGCATTCTTGATTATTCCTTTGGTTTCCTCTAACGTTTATGTATGTATTCAGTCTAATGTATGCTGTCTGTGTCTATGGAGTGTGCATTCTTGGTTGTTCCTTTGGTTTTCTCTAACGTTTATTTATGTAGTCAGTCTAATGTATGCTGCCTGTGTCTATGGAGTGTGCATTCTTGGTTGTTCCTTTGGTTTTTTCTAACGTTTATTTATGTAGTCAGTCTAATGTATGCTGCCTGTGTCTATGGAGTGTCCATTCTTGATTATTCCTTTGGTTTCCTCTAACATTTATTTATGTAGTCAATCTAATGTATGCTGCCTCTGTCTATGGAGTGTCCATTCTTGATTATTCCTTTGGTTTCCTCTAACGTTTATGTATGTATTCAGTCTAATGTATGCTGTCTGTGTCTATGGATTGTGGATTCTTGGTTGTTCCTTTGGTTTTCTCTAACATTTATTTATGTATTCAGTCTAATGTATGCTGCCTGTGTCTATGGAGTGTCCATTCCTGATTGTTCCTTTGGTTTCCTCTAACATTTATTTATGTATTCAGTCTAATGTATGCTGTCTGTGTCTATGGAGTGTGCATTCTTGGTTGTTCCTTTGGTTTTCTCTAACATTTATTTATGTATTCAGTCTAATGTATGCTGCCTGTGTCTATGGAGTGTCCATTCCTGATTGTTCCTTTGGTTTCCTCTAACATTTATTTATGTATTCAGTCTAATGTATGCTGTCTGTGTCTATGGAGTGTGCATTCTTGGTTGTTCCTTTGGTTTTCTCTAACAATTATTTAGGTATTCAGTCTAATGTATGCTGCCTGTGTTTATGGAGTGTCCATTCCTGATTGTTCCTTTGGTTTCCTCTAACATTTATTCATGTATTCAGTCTAATGTATGCTGCCTGTGTCTATGGAGTGTCCATTCTTGATTGTCCCTTTGGTTTCCTCTAACATTTAATTATGTATTCAGTCGAATGTATGCTGCCTGTGTCTATGGAGTGTGCATTCTTGGTTTTTCCTTTGATTTTCTCTAACGTTTATTTATGCAGTAAGTCTAATGTATTCTGCCTCTGTCTATGGAGTGTCCATTCTTGATTATTCCTTTGGTTTCCTCTAACATTTATTTATGTAGTCAGTCTAATGTGTGCTACCTGTGTCTATGGAGTGTGAATTTATGATTGTCCCTTTGGTTTCCTCTAACGTTTATTTATGTATTCAGTCTAATGTATTCTGCCTGTGTCTATGGAGTGTGAATTCTTGATTGTTCCTTTGGTTTCCTCTAACATTTATTTATGTTGTGAGTCTAATGTATGCTGCCTGTGTCTATGGAGTGTCCATTCTTGATTGTCCCTTTGGTTTCCTCTAATATTTATTTATGTATTCAGTCTAATGTATTCTGCCTGTGTCTATGGAGTGTGAATTCTTGATTATCCCTTTGGTTTTCTCTAACATTTATTTATGTATTCAGTCTAATGTATGCTGCCTGTGTTT
The DNA here is from genome assembly GCA_963680875.1 of Bathymodiolus brooksi. Lineage (NCBI taxonomy): Eukaryota > Metazoa > Mollusca > Bivalvia > Mytilida > Modiolidae > Bathymodiolus > Bathymodiolus brooksi. Next base: position 98,185,449 of record OY804576.1, read on the forward strand.
ATGGAGTGTCCATTCCTGATTGTTCCTTTGGTTTCCTCTAACATTTATTCATGTATTCAGTCTAATGTATGCTGCCTGTGTCTATGGAGTGTCCATTCTTGATTGTCCCTTTTGTTTCCTCTAACATTTAATTATGTATTCAGTCTAATGTATGCTGCCTGTGTCTATGGAGTGTGCATTCTTGGTTGTTCCTTTGATTTTCTCTAACGTTTATTTATTCAGTAAGTCTAATGTATTCTGCCTGTGTCTATGGAGTGTCCATTCTTGATTATTCCTTTGGTTTCCTCTAACATTTATTTATGTAGTCAGTCTAATGTGTGCTGCCTGTGTCTATGGAGTGTGAATTCATGATTGTCCCTTTGGTTTCCTCTAACATTTATTTATGTATTCAGTCTAATGTATTCTGCCTGTGTCTATGGAGTGTGAATTCTTGATTGTTCCTTTGGTTTCCTCTAACATTTATTTATGTAGTCAGTCTAATGTATTCTGCCTGTGTCTATGGAGTGTCCAGTCTTGATTGTCCCTTTGGTTTCCTCTAACATTTATTTATGTAGTCAGTCTAATGTATTCTGCCTGTGTCTATGGAGTGTGAATTCTTGGTTATCCCTTTGATTTTCTCTAACATTTATTTATGTAGTCAGTCTAATGTATGCTGCCTGTGTCTATGGAGTGTCCATTCCTGATTGTTCCTTTGGTTTCCTCTAACGTTTATTTATGTAGTCAGTCTAATGTTTTCTGCCTGTGTCTATGGAGTGTCCATTCCTGATTGTCCCTTTGGTTTCCTCTAACAGTTATTTATGTAGTCAGTCTAATGTATTCTGCCTGTGTCTATGGAGTGTCCATTCTTGATTGTCCCTTTGGTTTTCTCTAACGTTTATTTATGTATTCAGTCTAATGTATGCTGCCTGTGTCTATGGAGTGTCAATTCTTGATTTTTCCTTTGGTTTCCTCTAACATTTATTTATGTAGTCAGTCTAATGTATGCTGCCTGTGTCTATGGAGTGTCAATTCTTGATTATTCCTTTGGTTTTCTCTAACATTTATTTATGTATTCAGTCTAATGTATGCTGCCTGTGTCTATGGAGTGTCAATTCTTGATTATTCCTTTGGTTTCCTCTAACATTTATTTATGTAGTCAGTCTAATGTATGCTGCCTGTATCTATGGAGTGTGCATTCTTGGTTGTTCCTTTGGTTTTCTCTAACATTTATTTATGTAGTCAGTCTAATGTATGCTGCCTGTGTCTATGGAGTGTGCATTCTTGGTTGTTCCTTTGGTTTTCTCTAACATTTATTTATGTATTCAGTCTAATGTATGCTGCCTGTGTCTATGGAGTGTCCATTCCTGATTGTTCCTTTGGTTTTCTCTAACATTTATTTATGTAGTCAGTCTAATGTATGCTGCCTGTGTCTATGGAGTGTGCATTCTTGGTTGTTCCTTTGGTTTTCTCTAACATTTATTTATGTATTCAGTCTAATGTATGCTGCCTATGTCTATGGAGTTTGCATTCTTGGTTGTTCCTTTGGTTTTCTCTAACATTTATTTATGTAGTCAGTCTAATGTATGCTGCCTGTGTCTATGGAGTGTGCATTCTTGGTTGTTCCTTTGGTTTTCTCTAACATTTATTTATGTATTCAGTCTAATGTATGCTGCCTGTGTCTATGGAGTGTCCATTCCTGATTGTTCCTTTGGTTTTCTCTAACATTTATTTATGTATTCAGTCTAATGTATGCTGCCTATGTCTATGGAGTGTCCATTCCTGATTGTTCCTTTGGTTTTCTCTAACATTTATTTATGTATTCAGTCTAATGTATGCTGTCTGTGTCTATGGAGTGTGCATTCTTGGTTGTTCCTTTGGTTTTCTCTAACATTTATTTATGTATTCAGTCTAATGTATGCTGTCTGTGTCTATGGAGTGTGCATTCTTGGTTGTTCCTTTGGTTTTCTCTAACATTTATTTATGTATTCAGTCTAATGTATGCTGTCTGTGTCTATGGAGTGTGCATTCTTGGTTGTTCCTTTGGTTTCCTCTAACATTTATTTATGTATTCAGTCTAATGTATGCTGTCTGTGTCTATGGAGTGTCCATTCCTGATTGTTCCTTTGGTTTCCTCTAACGTTTATTTATGTATTCAGTCTAATGTATGCTGCCTGTGTCTATGGAGTGTGCATTCTTGGTTGTTCCTTTGGTTTTCTCTAACATTTAATTATGTATTCAGTCTAATGTATGCTGTCTGTGTCTATGGAGTGTGCATTCTTGGTTGTTCCTTTGGTTTTCTCTAACATTTAATTATGTATTCAGTCTAATGTATGCTGTCTGTGTCTATGGAGTGTCCATTCTTGATTATTCCTTTGGTTTTCTCTAACATTTATTTATGTATTCAGTCTAATGTATGCTGCCTGTGTCTATGGAGTGTCCATTCTTGGTTGTTCCTTTGGTTTTCTCTAACATTTATTTATGTATTCAGTCTAATGTATTCTGCCTGTGTCTATGGAGTGTCCATTCTTGGTTGTTCCTTTGGTTTCCTCTAACATTTATTTATGTATTCAGTCTAATGTATTCTGCCTGTGTCTATGGAGTGTCCATTCTTGGTTGTTCCTTTGGTTTCCTCTAACATTTATTTATGTATTCAGTCTAATGTATTCTGCCTGTGTCTATGGAGTGTCCATTCTTGGTTGTTCCTTTGGTTTCCTCTAACATTTATTTATGTATTCAGTCTAATGTATGCTGCCTGTGTCTATGGAGTGTGCATTCTTGGTTGTTCCTTTGGTTTTCTCTAACATTTAATTATGTATTCAGTCTAATGTATGCTGTCTGTGTCTATGGAGTGTGCATTCTTGGTTGTTCCTTTGGTTTTCTCTAACATTTAATTATGTATTCAGTCTAATGTATGCTGTCTGTGTCTATGGAGTGTCCATTCTTGATTATTCCTTTGGTTTTCTCTAACATTTATTTATGTATTCAGTCTAATGTATGCTGCCTGTGTCTATGGAGTGTCCATTCTTGGTTGTTCCTTTGGTTTTCTCTAACATTTATTTATGTATTCAGTCTAATGTATTCTGCCTGTGTCTATGGAGTGTCCATTCTTGGTTGTTCCTTTGGTTTCCTCTAACATTTATTTATGTATTCAGTCTAATGTATTCTGCCTGTGTCTATGGAGTGTCCATTCTTGGTTGTTCCTTTGGTTTCCTCTAACATTTATTTATGTATTCAGTCTAATGTATTCTGCCTGTGTCTATGGAGTGTCCATTCTTGGTTGTTCCTTTGGTTTCCTCTAACATTTATTTATGTATTCAGTCTAATGTATGCTGCCTGTGTCTATGGAGTGTCCATTCTTGGTTGTTCCTTTGGTTTCCTCTAACATTTATTTATGTATTCAGTCTAATGTATGCTGCCTGTGTCTATGGAGTGTCCATTCTTGGTTGTTCCTTTGGTTTCCTCTAACATTTATTTATGTATTCAGTCTAATGTATTCTGCCTGTGTCTATGGAGTGTCCATTCTTGGTTGTTCCTTTGGTTTCCTCTAACATTTATTTATGTATTCAGTCTAATGTATGCTGCCTGTGTCTATGAAGTGTACATTCTTGATTTTTCCTTTGGTTTCCTCTAACATTTATTTATGTATTCAGTCTAATGTATGCTGCCTGTGTCTATGGAGTGTCCATTCTTGGTTGTTCCTTTGGTTTCCTCTAACATTTATTTATGTATTCAGTCTAATGTATTCTGCCTGTGTCTATGAAGTGTACATTCTTGATTTTTCCTTTGGTTTTCTCTAACATTTATTTATGTATTCAGTCTAATGTATTCTGCCTGTGTCTATGGAGTGTCCATTCTTGGTTGTTCCTTTGGTTTCCTCTAACATTTATTTATGTATTCAGTCTAATGTATGCTGCCTGTGTCTATGAAGTGTACATTCTTGATTTTTCCTTTGGTTTCCTCTAACATTTATTTATGTAGTCAGTCTAATGTATGCTGCCTGTGTCTATGGAGTGTCCATTCTTGGTTGTTCCTTTGGTTTCCTCTAACATTTATTTATGTATTCAGTCTAATGTATGCTGCCTGTGTCTATGGAGTGTGAATTCTTGATTTTTCCTTTGGTTTTCTCTAACGTTTATTTTTGTATTTAGTCTAATGTAGAGTGAATAACATTTTGAATGAATACACATAAACAACACAATTTTGTTCTGATAAAGATTAGCTAAATGGCTAAATAAAAATTACCGTTTGCTTTTATTGAGCTTTTATATGTGAAATAATATACTGTTCAGGAAGATATATACATGTTTTCAAAAGCTAGTTTAACGAAGCTTAAAAGAACACATGCTTAATTAGTTCCTTCTCATCATTACGAGAAAGAAAGATACATTTAGTCATTTGTATATTGTCTATTAATAAGGTTTTATTGCTACGTATCTACAATTAAAGAGGTAATGGGCGAGTATTTGTTGTGCTTTGACCATTAAAAGGGAGAGATTAAAACAAGCTGTATAATATATTCTAGTCGTGACTCCAAATCAAACGCTGAATACATTTAGTTCCATAAACACATATCTTATTTCATAATAAACCTATTAATATTGAACTGGAATGCACGATATTATATTGTTTATTATAATCGTTTCCTTTTATATTTGTTAATGTCGTAAGATAAACAAAGCACGAATTCTACATTTTTTGAAAAACACTTGTTAGGATTCTCATATATTTCTTCAAGTTTGTTTCCCGTTTTCACTGAATGTATTGAAGGTTCAAATGGGGTCGTCATGGCCTTGCTCGTATGGTGGTTTGGATTTACAACTACCTATTTAATCAGTAGTTCATATCGCCACTAACGTTGTGAGTTTGAATCCCGCTAATAGAGAGGTGTACTCGATACAACATTATGTGATGAAGTTTGTCAGTGACTTGCGGATTCCTCCACCAGCAAATCTCACTGCCACGATATTCCTGAAGTATTGTTAAAAGCGGCACTAAACTCCTTAACCATAACCTTTAAATGTGATTTCGCTGCATGTAAAATATTGCCACAAAATTTGGGAAGGGGGGCGGGGGGGGGGGGGGGGTGGGGGGAGGGACAAAAACACAGTTTTTCGCCCCTTTGGTCCCGGTTTCTACGGACCTGATATTTTTGTGCATAGTACAAAAATGTACATAGAAAATTCAGAAGTCAAGCCTATGTATTGAATTTTAATGGACATGATAAACTGTTGCAAAGAACTTAAAAGTACTTGAACTACAATACATTCAGAATAAACGGCATGTCAATGCTCAAGTTTGTATATGACCTGTTTGTACTCATCATGTGTTGTTGATAGTCCGTGTTATATGTTGATTTTGTCTTGGTGTTGTTCTCTATCCGGTCCTTCTTTTAAATTACATCTTGCTTTTCATTTTTCGTTATTATTCAGAAAACATGAGTTTGAAGAAAGTTATGTTCAAGTTCATAGATCCGTCACATAAGAATATAATACATAAGAAGAGTTTGAAGATACCAAAGGGGTAATGAGAATCCGTAAATCGAAGAAGAACAGACAACACAATGACAAAAAAAAAACAGGACAAAAGGACAAACAGCGATCAACAAAACATACACATAAAACTAAGATCGAGTAACACGAACCCTACTAAAACCGGAGGTGCTCCGGAAGGGTAGGCAGTTCATGTTCCACTAGTGGCACCCATTGTGTTAATCTAGTTACAAAATTCCGGAAAGGAATGGGAAGTGTTTCGACAAGTGGAACATTTCCGTGGTCATTTGTGACACAGATATTCCATAACGGTCAACCAAGTCATGGTGGCGACCGTACAGCTTTCGAAGTGATGACTTCAACTTAACCAAGAGGAACCCTTTGTTCAGTAGCTTCCTTGTTAGCAGCAACCCTGTATCAAAGAAATCCTGATAGGAGACACATTCTCTTGGATATCGTATCAACTGATAGATATATACTTCACATGCAAGTGCTGGTGGAATGTTGCTGCATATAAATGGAAAGTTCACAATGGGAAAATTAAAACCATCTCTTTTATCGTAGAGTTTCGTTCTTAACCGCACCTCACTGTCTGTTTCGAGATGTAGGTCTAGGTATGAAGCAGACATATCTGTGTATCTGTCGTATCCTTTATTTCAAGCTCAATGGGATAGATTCGATCAACGAATTCGTACAGAATTCCTGGAACCTTGTTTCTCGTCAATCTTTTAGATATAATACACATCAGTACGCCTCGGAGTTTTGTGTCTCACCTGCAATCCATATACAATACACAGCAGTCAATACTTACATATATTGTGCTGGTACGATAGTTTTACCATAAAGAAGTTTCATGACAATATATGAAAGTTACATGAATTTATTCAATATTAAATAATCTTAACATTAAGAAACTGCAGTACATGTGTCAAGATATTATATAAAACCTTAATGAATAAAGGTAATAACAAAATTACCGAACTCCGAACAATCTTACAAAGGGAAAGTCAAAACTCATAATTATATAAACAGACAAAATCAGTCAACAACCGGAAAACTGTGAAAACCGTAATGACCCTGACTTGGTACAGGCATTTCTAAAGAATTGGTGGGTTGAAGTTATTTTCATCAGTAGCAATATTCAAGCATCACCAGCGTTTGGAGTATACATTGTTATTCTAGGGCTTGTGTCCATTACATTGATTTTCTGGACAGAGATCAAACAAGGCTATGTTGTACCTAGGTTGAATTCATCGCTACAAAATATCCATATCTCAAATGACAATGACTATTTTCCCTTTTCTGTAGCCCGTTCTGGATTGACCCTTCGGTTTTCTCTAATGTTTATCTTAGATTAAAAAAGAAATAACAGTATATCGTGTATACTTTGCAAAAACACTAAACGTTTTGTGTAGGTACTATATGTTGACCATTAAAAAGCTTCTGCCCAACTTTAACAACGTTATGTGAAAGTTCGAAGAAGTTATAAAAGATTTTTTTCTAAATCCTTAAATTTGCACAACTAAATCAAACTTTTGATAGAGATACAATATTTTGACATTAAAGAAGATTCGGTCCACATGTCATGAAATTATATGAATGTTTGATGAATTTATTTAAGATTAGAAAAAATCCGAATATAGATTTAACCAAAATGTTATAATTCGTCCCAGGCGAGGCGAGGCGAGGCGAAAACGATTAAATAGCATATTTGAGGATAAATAGCTAGATCTCGTGTATAAACATTGTAGCTGTATCAGAAATAGTATGACACATTCTTTGACCTAAGTAAGCAAATATGATGAAATTAGGCATTTATGTAGATTTCAGACTAGTTCTATATATACCACACGAAGTAGTAATTGATTCGTCTAGTAGTAATCGATCTTACCATGGATGGTTGCTGGTCTGTACAGCAAAATATATTGCTTTTTGAAATCCAGACAATTAAATAGGTCCTGCTATTAACTCTTCCATTATTTTAATCTTTAAATTGATCTAATATTTTCCATGACATCTAGCCAAGCGATACTTATTTAATGGAACACGTATTATGTATTTTAATAAGTTTAACCTCACCAGTCAATTAATGCTTTAATGTTACATAGGCAGCACATTCAGTACAAAATAATGACCAAAAACACATAGTCTGTATTGGAAATACTAGCACGTATCTAAAACATACATTTAACATATAGACTGCAAATAATATAATTACACGGGAGTGAAACTTTGGTGTATTGTGTTATAATTTCAATAGAAACAGCGAACTTGGAACATGCTTCTAGACGAAAACTATAAAATAAAATATTGTCAAAATTAGAGCACGCAAATCTGTGATGAACCCATTGTTGTCGATTTGAAATCCTTGAGACTTAATGGAACCACTATGCGTATACCCTTCTACTATTTTCACTACCATTTTTATGCAGACAAATTCCATCAGATTGAACACCGTCAACATACAAATTAATTCGCTTAGATTGCAGTCGTCAACAGAAACAATCACTTGAATTAGATAAGTACAATACCTAAGGTCTTTCTCATATATTCATTCTCTCACATATGTGGTTTTGTGGTCATCTGTGATTTCCAAAAGCATTGAATGCACCACATATATTGGTAATCAAAAGTATATAGCTGAGGAAATTTTAATTCAATAAAGCAAAAGTAAATATAATATTTTAAGAACTTCTAAAAATATCGGCTCAGTAGTCAATGTTTCGACATGATTTATTAGATTTATTGGTGAAATTTACAGTTTATGTGCACGATTTCAACACCTGTTATTGTTCATAATTCCCAAAAGTTGATATCAATCAGTGGTTGTTTTTGCAATGTATTAACATACATAAAGGAAATGGGATGGCAACATCAATGTGGAAGGAAAAAGAGGGAGAATAATTGCAATAGCATTTATTTCCCTTTGACTATTTTTGGAAATGTAATTTATGGGTATATGTATGTTAAATGCTTAGCCCTTGCATGGAGAAATTTTATACTTTGGAGGTATACACATGCACATCACCTCACATTATCATGACGACTGCCCCTCTTTCTATAAAAAAGGCGCATAACTATTTGCAACAAATGAGGGTATTTAAAATAATATCAATTGTATTCATTACTCAGTAATGGTGGACTGTTTGTACACAAGCTTATTTTAAGTCTTGTAATTCACAGTATTGACATATAAGGTATTTCCACACGATTTGGTAAATTCTCTATCAAATTGTCTACAAGAAACGGTGCATCACTAAAATGGTCCGCCTGTCTTTTGCACGGATTGCGAGCACGTTCTATTTTTTCCACCCTTATCGTTCTGAAAATTTAAGTCAGTTTGATTTGTTCTCTTGTCGAAAATCTAACGTTCGTTGACATTGTCTACGAACAGAATAAATAGCGTACTTTGAACGAAAGTTTTCTTACCGTAATTCCACGACTAAACAAAAAGGAATACTTTCGATCTATTGAGATGTTGTAAGCTGGTCTCAACCAAAACTTTGGTGCTAAACGTTTTGATGTGCACTAAAAACTACTGGATTACTATGGAGACGTTTTCAACAGTCATCAAGACACTCACATTAGGTTGATGCACCTAAGAAATTGTCTCCAAATTGCAACTTATGGTACATGCAACATCCATGGAATGAGAAGAATTAATGGTAGAACCGTGAGCAATCGACTACATGAGCATGGCATTCGACTACGACGTTACACGGACCCATGTGTTGATCAGCGTCTAACATTTTGTGGCGACAGCGATATGGCATGGGCAGGAATCACTGCTCGTAGACGGACACTTCTGGTTATTATCGATGAACATTGTTACGGAGTACGATACCGTGATGAAATCCTACAGCAACATGTTATTCCATTCATCCGAACTCAGAGACATGTCATTAGATTTCAGCAGGACAATACTCGACTACATGTGGAACGTGTTGTGATGGAATTTCTGGCACAACACAATATCAATGTACTGTGATGGACTGCGTTTCCGCTGATTTCTTACCAAATGAGTTCGTCAAGGATGAAATGGAAAGACGTTTACTCAATTTGCCAAGTCAATCGGCAACGTTGGCAGAAATTGGCCCAGCATTAGACAGGATCTGGAATGACATTCCACAAGCATCGTTCAATACTCTCGTGGGTTTAATCAGCGGCCGTTGTCAGGCATGCATCAATGCAAATGGTGGACACACTGAACATCTTGTTAGCTGTAATTTGATACCCATCAATGTATTGTGATTGTGTAAATCAGGCATTAAATACATATTTTCTGTTTCATATGATATTTTTGGTATACGGGATATTATGATGCATAATATATTTGTTCATTAATATATAATGGAAATTGATACGATTTTCATGGGCAAATATCACCAAAAATTAGCGGGTCTTCTTTATCGTAATTTATTATTGTCTTTTTTTGTGGTTTAATAAACAATTTATATGTTTGACTTTCCAACTTTAGCTCATGCAAATTCATTGCTATGTTAATTTTTATCTTACTTTAAAATACCTACACAAGAAGTATAATTTAGTTATTAAAACAATATAGCCCCTCACATCTCACACAAACGCAGGGACAATATTCGTCTTTTTCCATATATATAGTTTTTTTGCTTTGTTTCTGTGAACAACTTTATTGACTATATATCATGTAGAGTGTGAAAAGACCCACAATTTCTTTATGTACATTTCTATATGTAATTTGTTGTTTATATTTATCCTGCACTTGTTCTATCTGAGCAGTAACTTTGCATTGACTTGATATATTTTTGCTACATACTATCACTGACTTACATGTTGAGCTTTTGGAAACTAGTTGTAAATCCATTTAATTATTAGCATTACTTGACACGTTGAAAAATATGGAATTGTAACAAAAACGATGTGAACAATATTTGTGGCCAATCAATATACTTCATAATAAAATTCCACAATGACCAAAATAGTCTTATTGTTTATATTTCTGAAGCACTTACTATAAAATACAGGTAGTTGCAGTATTAATATACAGGTAACTACAGTATTAACGTACAGGTAACTACAGTATTAACATACAGGTAATTACAGTATTAACATACAGGTAAATACAGTATTAATATACAGGTAACTACAGTATTAATATACAGGTAACTACAGTATTAACATACAGGTATCTACAGTATTAATATACAGGTAACTACAGTATTAACATACAGGTAACTACAGTATTAATATACAGGTAACTACAGTATTAACATACAGGTAACTACAGTATTAATATACAGGTAACTACAGTATTAATATACAGGTAACTACAGTATTAATATACAGGTAACTACAGTATTAACAGACACGTAACTACAGTATTAACATACAGGTAACTACAGTATTAACATACAGGTAACTACAGTATTAATATACAGGTAACTACAGTATTAACATACAGGTAACTACAGTATTAACATACAGGTAACTACAGTATTAACATACAGGTAACTACAGTATTAACATACAGGTAACTACAGTATTAACATACAGGTAACTACAGTATTAACATACAGGTAACTACAGTATTAACATACAGGTATCTACAGTATTAACATACAGGTAACTACAGTATTAATATACAGGTAACTACATTATTAATATACAGGTAACTACAGTATTAACATACAGGTAACTACAGTATTAACATACAGGTAACTACAGTATTAATATACAGGTAACTACAGTATTAACATACAGGTAACTACAGTATTAACATACAGGTAACTACAGTATTAACATACAGGTAACTACAGTATTAACATACAGATAACTACAGTATTAACATACAGGTAACTACAGTATTAATATACAGGTAACTACAGTATTAATATACAGGTAACTACAGTATTAACATACAGGTATCTACAGTATTAACATACAGGTAACTACAGTATTAACATACAGGTAACTACAGTATTAACATACAGGTAACTACAGTATTAACATACAGGTATCTACAGTATTAACATACAGGTAACTACAGTATTAATATACAGGTAACTACATTATTAATATACAGGTAACTACAGTATTAACATACAGGTAACTACAGTATTAACATACAGGTAACTACAGTATTAATATACAGGTAACTACAGTATTAACATACAGGTAACTACAGTATTAACATACAGGTAACTACAGTATTAACATACAGGTAACTACAGTATTAACATACAGATAACTACAGTATTAACATACAGGTAACTACAGTATTAATATACAGGTAACTACAGTATTAATATACAGGTAACTACAGTATTAACATACAGGTAACTACAGTATTAACATACAGGTAACTACAGTATTAACATACAGGTAACTACAGTATTAACATACAGGTAACTACAGTATTAATATACAGGTAACTACAGTATGAACATACAGGTAACTACAGTATTAATATACAAACTGTCATATAGATTATCAGCACACATTGTTCTACTATATGCATTAATTGCCTTCAATAAATGTGACTTATATTTAATGAAATAGGTCAATAATAAAACCGAAGGTCTGGAGACGAATAAACAGACAACAGTTATTAGTCAGACTTCAATTAGAAGATTACTTTGTATAAATGATGAATATTGTCGGTCTATCCTAAAGCCCAACTCAACCTCTCCACCACTTTTATTTAAAATCATTTGCTCTTTAAATCGCAATCTATCATTTATTTTAGCTGTTCCACATTTTGATGAAATTTCCGATTTTAATTCTCTGTGTATTATGGGAACAAACTATGATTTTAATTTGAAATAACTTTTTCACTGTTTTATCATAACAGCTACAGTTAAAGATATAACACCCATCTTATTCCCATGACGATAAATACACATCTACACAGGTACCATGTTGATTGATTAAATTCCCATAACAAGTTAGAACCATGTTGCTCGATCTTTAGATTACTGTGTAATGTTTTGTAGATCATTGTTTGTCTTTTTGTCCTTTTTGGCCATTGTATTGTCTGTTCTTCTCCATCATATAATAGATAGCAAGAAAACATGTACTTTTGAGTTGGTCTGCGTTTTTCCGTTGCTTTTATTCTAACAAGAATATCCCTTCTTATGTGGGTATTACGTGTTCGTTTTCATCAATTTCAAGGAAATTTTACAGTTTTGATCATTTAGCCAATTTTAGCATTTTACATTTAACACAGTTTGCAAATGTTGAATGAAAAAAATAGCTTCTTGCAGCTATGGATTCAAGATGTGTATCTAGCAAAAGAGCAATTACACCATTTCAAACTCTTTTTTCACGCTCGATTAAAATTTGAAAGAAATAAAATTTTGTAAACGCTTTTCCCACTATTTTTATAATTAGTAATTTATTCCTGATTACAATCAAACATCAATATTTTTAGCACAATCTATATCTTTATTTCTTTTTCTTGAGTTCAATAACACCCGACTATGTCTTGAAACTATGAAAGTAAATTGTACATAATTGTGTTATGCAAGAAATATAATAGGATGGATATGTCATCTGTCATCTACGTGTCAACAAACTGGATGCCGCTGGTTTTATATAAATTACAACAAACAAAAATAAAGGACAATTTAAATAATGGAGTTTCACATCCGCTAATTCTTCAAAAAGATAAATGTTACCAGTTGGCACGAATAAACGTGCAAAATTTGAATCACGGCAAATAGTGATAAGAAGCAATTACGGCGTAAGACAGAAAAAAAAGAAACATTATCACTGCACTGGAAAATTGTTTTAACATTGCAAAATAAGCTCATTTTTAGATCTTAGATTCGCCGGAATCGTTTTCTTAAGTCAACAGGAATTCAATTCTTCACTTCTATGAAGATATATTGAAATAATACATATACAGTTTTAACAGCACATTTATCTGTATTATGTCACCCACCATATGTGTTTTAACATGCTTTATTTAAGTATATATAGGGACCGTCGTATGGTGGTTGGATTTATAGCTACCTTTGCTATCAGTGCCTATCACCACTAACGTTATGAGTTAGAGCCCCGCGCATGCAAGGTGTACTCGATACAACATTATGTGATCAAGTTTGTCAATGACTTGCAGCAGGTCGGCAGTTTTCTATGGGTTTCCTCCACCAATAAAACGGACCGCAGCGATAGAACTGAAATATTGTTGAAAGAGACGTTAAACACCATAAGCCTAAACCTTAAGTATATATTTGTTTTACGTTTCATATTCATGTGTTTATTTGTTCCAGTGTAAATAAAATAATCTTCCAAAATAGAACAGGTGTATATTGATCTATGATCTGTAAAAACAACAATAATGTAGAGGGTAATATCTAATACTATGGACTACCCGCTGGTCAACAATAATGTAGAGGGTAATATCTAATACTATGGACTACCCGCTGGTCACTTTATTGACATCAATTTTGATATAAATGTTTGTCTCATCATGGTCTGTACATAACTCCAAATACTGGCCTCTATTAACAACCCCTCAGAGTAATTTGTAACATTCCTATGAGAATATAAAAGATATGAATCTCTACAGCAGTGAGCATATTGTCGTTTAAGTGACAAGTAATAGACGAATAGAACTGCAATTGCACTGGATAAAGCATGTTATATATATTGGTTCGATATTTTGGTGTTTGACGCCACTTTCAAAAATATTTCAGCTATATCGTGGCGGTCAGTTTTATTGGTGGAGGAAACCGGAGTGCTCGGAGAAAACTACCGACCTGTCGCAAGTCACTGACAAGCTTTATCACATAATGTTGCATCGAGTACACCTTGTCATGAATGTGGTTCGAACTCTCAACGTTAGTGGTGATAGGCACTGATTGAACAGGTAGTTGTAAATCCAACTACCATACGAACACGACCACGACGGTCCCTATGGAGAAAGGGAATTTGACCATCTGTCAACATTTCTAAGATTTTTTTTCAATATTACTGGACTTTTCTTAAACTAAATGTATATCATTGTAATAATTAGACTGCTATCATATAGTAGTTTCAATAGTTGTATCTATGCTATATATATTACATGTACATACGCGATTGTTACTAAGATGTATATCCTATCGAATCCCGTTATTAAAGTTTATGATAAACGTACTCTTTCTCATCTATATCATTTTCTTCTACATGAATTGAAGGATTTCCTTTATTAGCTCGATCTCTAGCTGCTTGGTCACTCATTCAGTAAGCTTTCTGTAATTACAAATGCCAACATATCATGAAGGTTTTCTTATTGACGAGTTCATTCTCATGTCAGCAATCCTTATTAGGCGTGTATGTCTGTCAAAGTCAAAGTGTTTGATGGACTAGTAAATATGTAGCAATTCAATTGAAAATACGCCTCTGTTCTGGGATCACAAAAAGAAGTATTGACCCTTTTCTTCCATTACGAACCTATTGATACTATTTTCTTTCAAATTGGTGGTATTTTATTACGAGGATCCGGTTTTTTTTTATCTAAGCATTCATATATTTTACAAAATAAAAATTCATGACTTTGTATTTATAGCATTCAGATGAATCTTTCTCTCATTCGTTTATGACAAACTTACAAAATTCAAATCAATATTTTCTACATTGTAACCACTTAATATGAGTTCATTTTATAAGGATGCACGCAACGGACGTCTGTGTTTTCAAATCCGTTATGCGCTTCTCACAGTTAGTGCTTTTGTCCTTTTCTTTTGACAATTGACAATTGACGATCTATGGCTTCTTATTACTTCTTTGGTATCTTAGATTTACGCCTTTTTATTACTTCTTTGGTATCTAAGATTTACGCCATCTTATTACTTCTTTGGTATCTTAGATTTACGCCTTCTAATTACTTCTTTGGTATCTTAGATTTACACCTTCTTATTACTTCTTTGGTATCTTAGATTTACGCCTTCTTATTATTTTCTTGGTATCTTAGGTTTACGCCTTCTTATTACTTCTTTCGTATCTTAGATTTACGCCTTCTTATTGCTTCTTTGGAATCTCAGATTTACGCCTTCTTATTACTTCTTTGGTATCTCAGATTTACGCCTTCTTATTACTTCTTTGGTATCTTAGATTTACACCTTCTTATTACTTCTTTGGTATCTCAGATTTACGCCATCTTATTACTTCTTTGGTATCTTAGATTTACGCCTTCTTATTACTTCTTTGGTATCTTCGATTTACGCCTTCTTATTACTTCTTTGGTATCTTAGATTTATGCATTCTTATTACTTCTTTGGTATCTTAGATTTACACCTTCTTATTACTTCTTTGGTATCTTGGATTTACCCCTTCTTATTACTTCTTTGGTATCTTCGATTTACGCCTTCTTATTTCTTCTTTGGTATCTTAGATTTATGCCTTCTTATTACTTCTTTGGTATCTTAGATTTACACCTTGTTATTACTTCTTTGGTATCTCAGATTTACACCTTCTTATTAGTTCTTTGGTATTTTAGATTTACGCATTCTTATTACTTCTTTGGTATCTTAGATTTACACCTTCTTATTACTTCTTTGGTATCTCAGATTTACGCCTTCTTATTACTTCTTTGGTATCTTAGATATTCGCCTTCTTATTACTTCTTTGGTATCTTGGATTTACGCCTTCTTATTACTTCTTTGGTATTTTAGATTTACGCCTTCTTATTACTTCTTTGGTATCTTAGATTTACGCCTTCTTATTACTTCCTTGGTATCTTAGATTTACGCCTTCTTATTACTTCTTTGGTATCTTAGGCTTACGCATTCTTATTACTTCTTTGGTATCTTCGATTTACGCCTTCTTATTACTTCTTTGGTATCTTAGATTTATGCCTTCTTATTACTTCTTTGGTATCTTAGATTTACACCTTCTTATTACTTCTTTGGTATCTTAGATTTACGCCTTCTTATTACTTCTTTGGTATCTCAGATTTACGCCTTCTTATTACTTCTTTGGTATCTTAGGCTTACGCCTTCTTATTACTTCTTTGGTATCTTAGATTTACGCCTCCTTATTACTTCTTTGGTATCTTAGATTTACGCCTTCTTATTACTTCTTTGGTATCTTAGATTTACGCCTTCTTATTATTTCTTTGGTATCTTAGATTTACACCTTTTTATTACTTCTTTGGTATCTCAGATTTACGCTTTCTTATTACTTCTTTGGTATTTTAGATTTACGCCTTCTTATTACTTCTTTGGTATCTTGGATATACGCCTTCTAATTACGTTTTTGGTATTATAGATTTACACCTTCTTACTGCTTCTTTGGTATTTCAGATTTACGCCTTCTTATTACTTCCTTGGTATCTTATATTTACGCCTTCTTATTACTTCTTTGGTATCTTAGATTATACGCCTTCTTATTACTTCTTTGGTATCTTAGATTTACGTCTTCTTATTACTTTTTTGGTATCTTAGATTTACGCCTTCTTATTACTTCTTTGGTATCTTAGGTTTACGCCTTCTTATTACTTCTTTCGTATCTTAGATTTACGCCTTCTTATTACTTCTTTGGAATCTCAGATTTACGCCTTCTTATTACTTCTTTGGTATCTCAGATTTACGCCTTCTTATTACTTCTTTGGTATCTTAGATTTACACCTTCTTATTACTTCTTTGGTATCTCAGATTTACGCCTTCTTATTATTTCTTTGGTATCTTAGATTTACGCCTTCTTATTACTTCTTTGGTATCTTAGATATACGCCTTCTTATTACTTCTTTGGTATCTTAGATTTACACCTTCTTATTACTTCTTTGGTATCTTGGATTTACGCCTTCTTATTACTTCTTTGGTATCTTTGATTTAAGCCTTTTTATTACTTCTTTGGTATCTTAGATTTACGCCTTCTTATTACTTCTTTGGTATCTTAGATTTACACCTTCTTATTACTTCTTTGGTATCTCAGATTAACACCTTCTTATTACTTCTTTGGTATTTTAGATTTACGCATTCTTATTACTTCTTTGGTATCTTAGATTTACACCTTCTTATTACTTCTTTGGTATATCAGATTTACGCCTTCTTATTACTTCTTTGGTATCTTAGATATTCGCCTTCTTATTACTTCTTTGGTATCTTGGATTTACGCCTTCTTATTACTTCTTTGGCATCTTAGATTTACGCCTTCTTATTACTTCCTTGGTATCTTAGATTTACGCCTTCTTATTACTTCTTTGGTATCTTAGGCTTATGCCTTCTTATTCCTTCTTTGGTATCTTAGATTTACGCCTCCTTATTACTTCTTTGGTATCTTAGATTTACGCCTTCTTATTACTTCTTTGGTATCTTCGATTTACGCCTTCTTATTACTTCTTTGGTATCTTAGATTTACGCCTTCTTATTACTTCTTTGGTATCTTAGATTTACGCCTTCTTATTACTTCTTTGGTATCTTAGATTTACACCTTCTTATTACTTCTTTGGTATCTTAGATTTACACCTTCTTATTACTTCTTTGGTATCTTAGATTTACACCCTCGTATTACTTCCTTGGTATCTTAGATTTACGCCTCCTTATTACTTCTTTGGTATCTTAGATCTACACCTTCTTATTATTTCTTTGGTATATTAGGCTTACGCCTTCTTATTACTTCTTTGGTATTTTAGATTTACGCCTTCTTATTACTTCTTTGTATCTTAGATTTACGCCTTCTTATTACTTCTTTGGTATCTTAGATTTACGCCTTCTTATTACTTCTTTGGTATCTTAGATTTACACCTTCTTATTACTTCTTTGGTATCTTGGATTTACGCATTCTTATTACTTCTTTGGTATCTTAGATTTACGCCTTCTTATTACTTCTTTGGTATCTTAGATTTACACCTTCTTATTACTTCTTTGGTATCTTAGATTTACGCCTTCTTATTACTTCCTTGGTATTTTAAATTTACACCTTCTTATTACTTCTTTGGTATCTTAGATTTACACCTTCTTATTTCTTCTTTGGTATCTCAGATTTACGCCTTCTTATGACACTTCTTTGGTATCTTCGATTTACGCCTTCTTATTACTTCTTTGGTATCTTTGATTTACACCTTCTTATTTCTTCTTTGGTATCTCAGATTTACGCCTTCTTATTTCTTCTTTGGTATCTTAGATTTACACCTTCTTATTACTTCTTTGGTATCTTAGATTTACACCTTCTTATTTCTTCTTTGGTATCTCAGATTTACGCCTTCTTATGACACTTCTTTGGTATCTTCGATTTACGTCTTCTTATTACTTCTTTGGTATCTTAGATTTACGCCTTCTTATTACTTCTTTGGTATCTTAGATTTACGCCTTCTTATTACTTCTTTGGTATCTTAGATTCACGCCTTCTTATTACTTCTTTGGTATCTTAGATTTACGCCTTCTTATTACTTCTTTGGTATCTTAGAGTTACGCCTTCTTATTACTTTTTGGTATCTTAGATTTACGCCTTCTTATTACTTCCTTGGTATCTTAGATTTACGCGTTCTTATTACTTCTTTGGTATCTTAGATTTACGCCTTCTTATTACTTCTTTGGTATCTTAGATTTACGCCTTCTTATTACTTCTTTGGTATCTTAGATTTACACCTTCTTATTACTTCTTTGGTATCTTGGATTTACGCCTTCTTATTACTTCTTTGGTATCTTAGATTTACGCCTTCTTATTACTTCTTTGGTATCTTAGATTTACGCCTTCTTATTATTTCTTTGGTATCTTAGATTTACGCCTTCTTATTAATTCTTTGGTATCTTAGATTTACGCCTTCTTATTGCTTCTTTGGTATCTTAGATTTACGCCTTCTTATTTCTTCTTTGGTATCTTAGATTTACACCTTCTTATTACTTCTTTGGTATCTCAGATTTACACCTTCTTATTACTTCTTTGGTAACTTAGATTTACACCTTCTTATTACTTCTTTGGTATCTTGGATTTACCCCTTCTTATTACTACTTTGGTATCTTCGATTTACGCCTTCTTATTTCTTCTTTGGTATCTTAGATTTATGCCTTCTTATTACTTCTTTGGTATCTTAGATTTACACCTTGTTATTACTTCTTTGGTATCTCAGATTTACACCTTCTTATTAGTTCTTTGGTATTTTAGATTTACGCATTCTTATTACTTCTTTGGTATCTTAGATTTACACCTTCTTATTACTTCTTTGGTATCTCAGATTTACGCCTTCTTATTACTTCTTTGGTATCTTAGATATTCGCCTTCTTATTACTTCTTTGGTATCTTGGATTTACGCCTTCTTATTACTTCTTTGGTATTTTAGATTTACGCCTTCTTATTACTTCTTTGGTATCTTAGATTTACGCCTTCTTATTACTTCCTTGGTATCTTAGATTTACGCCTTCTTATTACTTCTTTGGTATCTTAGGCTTATGCATTCTTATTACTTCTTTGGTATCTTCGATTTACGCCTTCTTATTACTTCTTTGGTATCTTAGATTTATGCCTTCTTATTACTTCTTTGGTATCTTAGATTTACACCTTCTTATTACTTCTTTGGTATCTTAGATTTACGCCTTCTTATTACTTCTTTGGTATCTCAGATTTACGCCTTCTTATTACTTCTTTGGTATCTTAGGCTTACGCCTTCTTATTACTTCTTTGGTATCTTAGATTTACGCCTCCTTATTACTTCTTTGGTATTTTAGATTTACGCCTTCTTATTACTTCTTTGGTATCTTAGATTTACGCCTTCTTATTATTTCTTTGGTATCTTAGATTTACACCTTTTTATTACTTCTTTGGTATCTCAGATTTACGCTTTCTTATTACTTCTTTGGTATTTTAGATTTACGCCTTCTTATTACTTCTTTGGTATCTTGGATATACGCCTTCTAATTACGTTTTTGGTATTATAGATTTACACCTTCTTACTGCTTCTTTGGTATTTCAGATTTACGCCTTCTTATTACTTCCTTGGTATCTTATATTTACGCCTTCTTATTACTTCTTTGGTATCTTAGATTATACGCCTTCTTATTACTTCTTTGGTATCTTAGATTTACGTCTTCTTATTACTTTTTTGGTATCTTAGATTTACGCCTTCTTATTACTTCTTTGGTATCTTAGGTTTACGCCTTCTTATTACTTCTTTCGTATCTTAGATTTACGCCTTCTTATTACTTCTTTGGTATCTTAGATTTACACCTTCTTATTACTTCTTTGGTATCTCAGATTTACGCCTTCTTATTATCTCTTTGGTATCTTAGATTTACGCCTTCTTATTACTTCTTTGGTATCTTAGATATACGCCTTCTTATTACTTCTTTGGTATCTTAGATTTACACCTTCTTATTACTTCTTTGGTATCTTGGATTTACGCCTTCTTATTACTTCTTTGGTATCTTTGATTTAAGCCTTTTTATTACTTCTTTGGTATCTTAGATTTACGCCTTCTTATTACTTCTTTGGTATCTTAGATTTACACCTTCTTATTACTTCTTTGGTATCTCAGATTAACACCTTCTTATTACTTCTTTGGTATTTTAGATTTACGCATTCTTATTACTTCTTTGGTATCTTAGATTTACACCTTCTTATTACTTCTTTGGTATATCAGATTTACGCCTTCTTATTACTTCTTTGGTATCTTAGATATTCGCCTTCTTATTACTTCTTTGGTATCTTGGATTTACGCCTTCTTATTACTTCTTTGGTATCTTAGATTTACGCCTTCTTATTACTTCCTTGGTATCTTAGATTTACGCCTTCTTATTACTTCTTTGGTATCTTAGGCTTATGCCTTCTTATTCCTTCTTTGGTATCTTAGATTTACGCCTCCTTATTACTTCTTTGGTATCTTAGATTTACGCCTTCTTATTACTTCTTTGGTATCTTCGATTTATGCCTTCTTATTACTTCTTTGGTATCTTAGATTTACGCCTTCTTATTACTTCTTTGGTATCTTAGATTTACGCCTTCTTATTACTTCTTTGGTATCTTAGATTTACACCTTCTTATTACTTCTTTGGTATCTTAGATTTACACCTTCTTATTACTTCTTTGGTATTTTAGATTTACGCCTTCTTATTACTTCTTTGGTATCTTAGATTTACGCCTTCTTATTACTTCTTTTGTATCTTAGATTTACGCCTTCTTATTACTTCTTTGGTATCTTAGATTTACGCCTCCTTATTGCTTTTTGTTATCTTAGATTTACGCCTTCTTATTACTTCTTTGGTATCTTAGATTTACGCCTTCTTATTACTTCTTAGGTATCTTAGATTTACGCCTTCTTATTACTTCTTTGGTATCTTAGATTTACGCCTTCTTATTACTTCTTTGGTATCTTAGATTTACGCCTTCTTATTACTTCTTTGGTATCTTAGATTTACGCCTTCTTATTACTTCTTTGGTATCTTAGATTTACGCCTTCTTATTACTTCTTTGGTATCTTAGATTTACGCCTTCTAATTACTTCTTTGGTATCTTTGATTTACGCCTTCTTATTACTTCTTTGGTATCTTAGATTTACGCCTTCTTATTATTTCTTTGGTATCTTAGATTTATGCATTCTTATTACTTCTTTGGTATCTTAGATTTACACCCTCGTATTACTTCCTTGGTATCTTAGATTTACGCTTTCTTATTACTTCTTTGGTATCTTAGATCTACGCCTTCTTATTACTTCCTTGGTATTTTAAATTTACACCTTCTTATTACTTCTTTGGTATCTTAGATTTACACCTTCTTATTTCTTCTTTGGTATCTCAGATTTACGCCTTCTTATGACACTTCTTTGGTATCTTCGATTTACGCCTTCTTATTACTTCTTTGGTATCTTAGATTTACACCTTCTTATTACTTCTTTGGTATCTTAGATTTACACCTTCTTATTTCTTCTTTGGTATCTCAGATTTACGCCTTCTTATGACACTTCTTTGGTATCTTCGATTTACGTCTTCTTATTACTTCTTTGGTATCTTAGATTTACGCCTTCTTATTACTTCTTTGGTATCTTAGATTTACGCCTTCTTATTACTTCTTTGGTATCTTAGATTTACGCCTTCTTATTACTTGTTTGGTATCTTAGATTTACGCCTTCTTATTACTTCTTTGGTATCTTAGAGTTACGCCTTCTTATTACTTCTTTGGTATCTTAGATTTACGCCTTCTTATTACTTCCTTGGTATCTTAGATTTACGCGTTCTTATTACTTCTTTGGTATCTTAGATTTACGCCTTCTTATTACTTCTTTGGTATCTTAGATTTACGCCTTCTTATTACTTCTTTGGTATCTTAGATTTACACCTTCTTATTACTTCTTTGGTATCTTGGATTTACGCCTTCTTATTACTTCTTTGGTATCTTAGATTTACGCCTTCTTATTACTTCTTTGGTATCTTAGATTTACGCCTTCTTATTACTTCTTTGGTATCTTAGATTTACACCTTCTTATTACTTCTTTGGTATCTTAGATTTACACCTTCTTATTACTTCTTTGGTATTTTAGATTTACGCCTTCTTATTACTTCTTTGGTATCTTAGATTTACGCCTTCTTATTACTTCTTTTGTATCTTAGATTTACGCCTTCTTATTACTTCTTTGGTATCTTAGATTTACGCCTCCTTATTGCTTTTTGTTATCTTAGATTTACGCCTTCTTATTACTTCTTTGGTATCTTAGATTTACGCCTTCTTATTACTTCTTAGGTATCTTAGATTTACGCCTTCTTATTACTTCTTTGGTATCTTAGATTTACGCCTTCTTATTACTTCTTTGGTATCTTAGATTTACGCCTTCTTATTACTTCTTTGGTATCTTAGATTTACGCCTTCTTATTACTTCTTTGGTATCTTAGATTTACGCCTTCTTATTACTTCTTTGGTATCTTAGATTTACGCCTTCTAATTACTTCTTTGGTATCTTTGATTTACGCCTTCTTATTACTTCTTTGGTATCTTAGATTTACGCCTTCTTATTATTTCTTTGGTATCTTAGATTTATGCATTCTTATTACTTCTTTGGTATCTTAGATTTACACCCTCGTATTACTTCCTTGGTATCTTAGATTTACGCCTCCTTATTACTTCTTTGGTATCTTAGATCTACGCCTTCTTATTACTTCCTTGGTATTTTAAATTTACACCTTCTTATTACTTCTTTGGTATCTTAGATTTACACCTTCTTATTTCTTCTTTGGTATCTCAGATTTACGCCTTCTTATGACACTTCTTTGGTATCTTCGATTTACGCCTTCTTATTACTTCTTTGGTATCTTAGATTTACACCTTCTTATTACTTCTTTGGTATCTTAGATTTACACCTTCTTATTTCTTCTTTGGTATCTCAGATTTACGCCTTCTTATGACACTTCTTTGGTATCTTCGATTTACGTCTTCTTATTACTTCTTTGGTATCTTAGATTTACGCCTTCTTATTACTTCTTTGGTATCTTAGATTTACGCCTTCTTATTACTTCTTTGGTATCTTAGATTTACGCCTTCTTATTACTTGTTTGGTATCTTAGATTTACGCCTTCTTATTACTTCTTTGGTATCTTAGAGTTACGCCTTCTTATTACTTCTTTGGTATCTTAGATTTACGCCTTCTTATTACTTCCTTGGTATCTTAGATTTACGCGTTCTTATTACTTCTTTGGTATCTTAGATTTACGCCTTCTTATTACTTCTTTGGTATCTTAGATTTACGCCTTCTTATTACTTCTTTGGTATCTTAGATTTACACCTTCTTATTACTTCTTTGGTATCTTGGATTTACGCCTTCTTATTACTTCTTTGGTATCTTAGATTTACGCCTTCTTATTACTTCTTTGGTATCTTAGATTTACGCCTTCTTATTATTTCTTTGGTATCTTAGATTTACGCCTTCTTATTAATTCTTTGGTATCTTAGATTTACGCCTTCTTATTGCTTCTTTGGTATCTTAGATTTACACCTTCTTATTTCTTCTTTGGTATCTTAGATTTATACCTTCTTATTACTTCTTTGGTATCTCAGATTTACACCTTCTTATTACTTCTTTGGTATTTTAGATTTACGCCTTCTTATTACTTCTTTGGTATCTTAGATTTACGCCTTCTTATTACTTCTTTGGTATCTTAGATTTACGCCTTCTTATTACTTCTTTGGTATCTCAGATGTACGCCTTCTTATTACTTCTTTGGTATCTTCGATTTACGTCTTTTTATTACTTCTTTGGTATCTTAGATTTACGCCTTCTTATTACTTCTTTGGTATCTTAGATTTACATCTTCTTATTACTTCTTTGGTATTTTCGATTTACGCCTTCTTATTACTTCTTTGGTATCTTAGATTTACACCTTCTTATTACTTCTTTGGTATATTAGGTTTACATCTTCTTATTACTTCTTTAGTATCTTAGATTTACGCCTTCTTATTACTTCTTTGGTATCTTAGATTTACGCCCTCTTATTATTTCTTTGGTATCTTAGATTTACGCCTTCTTATTACTTCTTTGGTATCTTAGATATACGCCTTCTTGTTACTTCTTTGGTATCTTAGATTTACACCTTCTTTTTACTTCTGTGGTATCTTAGATTTACGCCTTCTTATTATATTAGATTTACGCCTTCTTATTACTTCTTTGGAATCTTAGATTTACACCTTCTTATTACTTCTTTGGTATCTTCGATTTACACCTTTTTATTACTTCTTTGGTATCTTAGATTTACGCCTACTTATTACTTCTTTGGTATCTTATATTTATACCTTCTTATTAATTATTTGGTATCTCAGATTTACGCCTTCTTATTACTTCTTTGGTATCTTAGATTTACACCTTCTTATTACTTCTTTGGTATATTAGATTTACACCTTCTTATTACTTCTTTGGTATCTTAGATTTACGCCTTCTTATTACTTCTTTGGTATCTTAGATTTACACCTTCTTATTACTTCTTTGGTATCTTAGAGTTACACCTTCTTATTACCTCTTTGGTATTTTAGATTTACGCCTTCTTATTATTTCTTTGGTATCTTAGATTTACGCCTTCTTATTACTTCTTTTGTATCTTAGATTTACGCCTTCTTATTACTTCTTTGGTATCTTAGATTTACGCCTCCTTATTACTTTTTGTTATCTTAGATTTACGCCTTCTTATTACTTCTTTGGTATCTTGGATTTACGCATTCTTATTACTTCTTTGGTATCTTAGATTTACGCCTTCTTATTACTTCTTTGGTATCTTAGATTTACACCTTCTTATTACTTCTTTGGTATCTTAGATTTACACCTTCTTATTACTTCCTTGGTACTTTAAATTTACACCTTCTTATTACTTCTTTGGTATCTTAGATTTACACCTTCTTATTTCTTCTTTGGTATCTCAGATTTACGCCTTCTTATGACACTTCTTTGGTATCTTCGATTTACGCCTTCTTATTACTTCTTTGGTATCTTAGATTTACACCTTCTTATTTCTTCTTTGGTATCTCAGATTTACGCCTTCTTATTTCTTCTTTGGTATCTTAGATTTACGCCTTCTAATTACTTCTTTGGTATCTTTGATTTACGCCTTCTTATTACTTCTTTGGTATCTTAGATTTACGCCTTCTTATTATTTCTTTGGTATCTTAGATTTATGCATTCTTATTACTTCTTTGGTATCTTAGATTTACACCCTCGTATTACTTCCTTGGTATCTTAGATTTACGCCTCCTTATTACTTCTTTGGTATCTTAGATCTACACCTTCTTATTATTTCTTTGGTATATTAGGCTTACGCCTTCTTATTACTTCTTTGGTATTTTAGATTTACGCCTTCTTATTACTTCTTTGGTATCTTAGATTTACGCCTTCTTATTACTTCTTTGGTATCTTAGATTTACGCCTTCTTATTACTTCTTTGGTATCTTAGATTTACACCTTCTTATTACTTCTTTGGTATCTTGGATTTACGCATTCTTATTACTTCTTTGGTATCTTAGATTTACGCCTTCTTATTACTTCTTTGGTATCTTAGATTTACACCTTCTTATTACTTCTTTGGTATCTCAGATTTACGCCTTCTTATGACACTTCTTTGGTATCTTCGATTTACGCCTTCTTATTACTTCCTTGGTATTTTAAATTTACACCTTCTTATTACTTCTTTGGTATCTTAGATTTACACCTTCTTATTTCTTCTTTGGTATCTCAGATTTACGCCTTCTTATGACACTTCTTTGGTATCTTCGATTTACGCCTTCTTATTACTTCTTTGGTATCTTAGATTTACACCTTCTTATTACTTCTTTGGTATCTTAGATTTACACCTTCTTATTTCTTCTTTGGTATCTCAGATTTACGCCTTCTTATGACACTTCTTTGGTATCTTCGATTTACGTCTTCTTATTACTTCTTTGGTATCTTAGATTTACGCCTTCTTATTACTTCTTTGGTATCTTAGATTTACGCCTTCTTATTACTTCTTTGGTATCTTAGATTTACGCCTTCTTATTACTTGTTTGGTATCTTAGATTTACGCCTTCTTATTACTTCTTTGGTATCTTAGAGTTACGCCTTCTTATTACTTCTTTGGTATCTTAGATTTACGCCTTCTTATTACTTCCTTGGTATCTTAGATTTACGCGTTCTTATTACTTCTTTGGTATCTTAGATTTACGCCTTCTTATTACTTCTTTGGTATCTTAGATTTACGCCTTCTTATTACTTCTTTGGTATCTTAGATTTACACCTTCTTATTACTTCTTTGGTATCTTGGATTTACGCCTTCTTATTACTTCTTTGGTATCTTAGATTTACGCCTTCTTATTACTTCTTTGGTATCTTAGATTTACGCCTTCTTATTATTTCTTTGGTATCTTAGATTTACGCCTTCTTATTAATTCTTTGGTATCTTAGATTTACGCCTTCTTATTGCTTCTTTGGTATCTTAGATTTACACCTTCTTATTTCTTCTTTGGTATCTTAGATTTACACCTTCTTATTACTTCTTTGGTATCTCAGATTTACACCTTCTTATTACTTCTTTGGTATTTTAGATTTACGCCTTCTTATTACTTCTTTGGTATCTTAGATTTACGCCTTCTTATTACTTCTTTGGTATCTTAGATTTACGCCTTCTTATTACTTCTTTGGTATCTCAGATGTACGCCTTCTTATTACTTCTTTGGTATCTTCGATTTACGTCTTTTTATTACTTCTTTGGTATCTTAGATTTACGCCTTCTTATTACTTCTTTGGTATCTTAGATTTACATCTTCTTATTACTTCTTTTGTATTTTCGATTTACGCCTTCTTATTACTTCTTTGGTATCTTAGATTTACACCTTCTTATTACTTCTTTGGTATATTAGGTTTACATCTTCTTATTACTTCTTTAGTATCTTAGATTTACGCCTTCTTATTACTTCTTTGGTATCTTAGATTTACGCCCTCTTATTATTTCTTTGGTATCTTAGATTTACGCCTTCTTATTACTTCTTTGGTATCTTAGATATACGCCTTCTTGTTACTTCTTTGGTATCTTAGATTTACACCTTCTTTTTACTTCTGTGGTATCTTAGATTTACGCCTTCTTATTATATTAGATTTACGCCTTCTTATTACTTCTTTGGAATCTTAGATTTACACCTTCTTATTACTTCTTTGGTATCTTCGATTTACACCTTTTTATTACTTCTTTGGTATCTTAGATTTACGCCTACTTATTACTTCTTTGGTATCTTATATTTATACCTTCTTATTAATTATTTGGTATCTCAGATTTACGCGTTCTTATTACTTCTTTGGTATCTTAGATTTACACCTTCTTATTACTTCTTTGGTATATTAGATTTACACCTTCTTATTACTTCTTTGGTATCTTAGATTTACGCCTTCTTATTACTTCTTTGGTATCTTAGATTTACACCTTCTTATTACTTCTTTGGTATCTTAGAGTTACACCTTCTTATTACCTCTTTGGTATTTTAGATTTACGCCTTCTTATTATTTCTTTGGTATCTTAGATTTACGCCTTCTTATTACTTCTTTTGTATCTTAGATTTACGCCTTCTTATTACTTCTTTGGTATCTTAGATTTACGCCTCCTTATTACTTTTTGTTATCTTAGATTTACGCCTTCTTATTACTTCTTTGGTATCTTGGATTTACGCATTCTTATTACTTCTTTGGTATCTTAGATTTACGCCTTCTTATTACTTCTTTGGTATCTTAGATTTACACCTTCTTATTACTTCTTTGGTATCTTAGATTTACACCTTCTTATTACTTCCTTGGTATTTTAAATTTACACCTTCTTATTACTTCTTTGGTATCTTAGATTTACACCTTCTTATTTCTTCTTTGGTATCTCAGATTTACGCCTTCTTATGACACTTCTTTGGTATCTTCGATTTACGCCTTCTTATTACTTCTTTGGTATCTTAGATTTACACCTTCTTATTTCTTCTTTGGTATCTCAGATTTACGCCTTCTTATTTCTTCTTTGGTATCTTAGATTTACACCTTCTTATTACTTCTTTGGTATCTTAGATTTACACCTTCTTATTTCTTCTTTGGTATCTCAGATTTACGCCTTCTTATGACACTTCTTTGGTATCTTCGATTTACGCCTTCTTATTACTTCTTTGGTATCTTAGATTTACGCCTTCTTATTACTTCTTTGGTATCTTAGATTTACGCCTTCTTATTACTTCTTTGGTATCTTAGATTTACGCCTTCTTATTACTTCTTTGGTATCTTAGATTTACGCCTTCTTATTATTTCTTTGGTATCTTAGAGTTACGCCTTCTTATTACTTCTTTGGTATCTTAGATTTACGCCTTCTTATTACTTCCTTGGTATCTTAGATTTACGCGTTCTTATTACTTCTTTGGTATCTTAGATTTACGCCTTCTTATTACTTCTTTGGTATCTTAGATTTACGCCTTCTTATTACTTCTTTGGTATCTTAGATTTACACCTTCTTATTACTTCTTTGGTATCTTGGATTTACGCCTTCATATTACTTCTTTGGTATCTTAGATTTACGCCTTCTTATTACTTCTTTGGTATCTTAGATTTACGCCTTCTTATTATTTCTTTGGTATCTTAGATTTACGCCTTCTTATTAATTCTTTGGTATCTTAGATTTACGCCTTCTTATTGCTTCTTTGGTATCTTAGATTTACGCCTTCTTATTTCTTCTTTGGTATCTTAGATTTACACCTTCTTATTACTTCTTTGGTATCTCAGATTTACACCTTCTTATTACTTCTTTGGTATCTTAGATTTACGCCTTCTTATTACTTCTTTGGTATCTTAGATTTACGCCTTCTTATTACTTCTTTGGTATCATAGATTTACGCCTTCTTATTACTTCTTTGGTATCTCAGATGTACGCCTTCTTATTACTTCTTTGGTATCTTCGATTTACGTCTTTTTATTACTTCTTTGGTATCTTAGATTTACGCCTTCTTATTACTTCTTTGGTATCTTAGATTTACATCTTCTTATTACTTCTTTGGTATTTTCGATTTACGCCTTCTTATTACTTCTTTGGTATCTTAGATTTACACCTTCTTATTACTTCTTTGGTATATTAGGTTTACATCTTCTTATTACTTCTTTAGTATCTTAGATTTACGCCTTCTTATTACTTCTTTGGTATCTTAGATTTACGCCCTCTTATTATTTCTTTGGTATCTTAGATTTACGCCTTCTTATTACTTCTTTGGTATCTTAGATATACGCCTTCTTGTTACTTCTTTGGTATCTTAGATTTACACCTTCTTTTTACTTCTGTGGTATCTTAGATTTACGCCTTCTTATTATATTAGATTTACGCCTTCTTATTACTTCTTTGGAATCTTAGATTTACACCTTCTTATTACTTCTTTGGTATCTTCGATTTACATCTTTTTATTACTTCTTTGGTATCTTAGATTTACGCCTACTTATTACTTCTTTGGTATCTTATATTTATACCTTCTTATTAATTATTTGGTATCTCAGATTTACGCCTTCTTATTACTTCTTTGGTATCTTAGATTTACACCTTCTTATTACTTCTTTGGTATCTTAGATTTACGCCTTCTTATTACTTCTTTGGTATCTTAGATATACACCTTCTTATTACTTCTTTGGTATCTTAGAGTTACACCTTCTTATTACCTCTTTGGTATTTTAGATTTACGCCTTCTTATTATTTCTTTGGTATCTTAGATTTACGCCTTCTTATTACTTCTTTTGTATCTTAGATTTACGCCTTCTTATTACTTCTTTGGTATCTTAGATTTACGCCTCCTTATTACTTTTTGTTATCTTAGATTTACGCCTTCTTATTACTTCTTTGGTATCTTAGATTTACGCCTTCTTATTACTTCTTTGGTATCTTAGACTTACGCCTTCTTAATACTTCTTTGGTATCTTAGATTTACGCCTTCTAATTACTTCTTTGGTATCTTTGATTTACGCCTTCTTATTACTTCTTTGGTATCTTAGATTTACGCCTTCTTATTATTTCTTTGGTATCTTAGATTTACACCCTCTTATTACTTCTTTGGTATTTTAGATTTACGCCTTCTTATTACTTCTTTGGTATCTTAGATTTATGCATTCTTATTACTTCTTTGGTATCTTAGATTTACACCTTCGTATTACTTCTTTGGTATCTTAGATTTACGCCTCCTTATTACTTCTTTGGTATCTTAGATCTACACCTTCTTATTATTTCTTTGGTATATTAGGCTTACGCCTTTTTATTACTTCTTTGGTATTTTAGATTTACGCCTTCTTATTACTTCTTTGTATCTTAGATTTACGCCTTCTTATTACTTCTTTGGTATCTTAGATTTACGCCTTCTTATTACTTCTTTGGTATCTTAGATTTACGCCTTTTTATTACTTCTTTGGTATATTAGATTTACGCCTTCTTATTACTTCTTTGATATCTTAGATTTACACCTTCTTATTATTTCTTTGGTATCTTAGATTTACGCCTTCTTATTACTTCTTTGGTATCTTAGATTTACGCCTCCTTATTGCTTTTTGTTATCTTAGATTTACGCCTTCTTATTACTTCTTTGGTATCTTAGATTTACGCCTTCTTATTACTTCTTAGGTATCTTAGATTTACGCCTTCTTATTACTTCTTTGGTATCTTAGATTTACGCCTTCTTATTACTTCTTTGGTATCTTAGATTTACGCCTTCTTATTACTTCTTTGGTATCTTAGATTTACGCCTTCTTATTACTTCTTTGGTATCTTAGATTTACGCCTTCTTATTACTTCTTTGGTATCTTAGATTTACGCCTTCTAATTACTTCTATGGTATCTTTGATTTACGCCTTCTTATTACTTCTTTGGTATCTTAGATTTACGCCTTCTTATTATTTCTTTGGTATCTTAGATTTATGCATTCTTATTACTTCTTTGGTATCTTAGATTTACACCCTCGTATTACTTCCTTGGTATCTTAGATTTACGCCTCCTTATTACTTCTTTGGTATCTTAGATCTACACCTTCTTATTATTTCTTTGGTATATTAGGCTTACGCCTTCTTATTAATTCTTTGGTATTTTAGATTTACGCCTTCTTATTACTTCTTTGTATCTTAGATTTACGCCTTCTTATTACTTCTTTGGTATCTTAGATTTACGCCTTCTTATTACTTCTTTGGTATCTTAGATTTACACCTTCTTATTACTTCTTTGGTATCTTGGATTTACGCATTCTTATTACTTCTTTGGTATCTTAGATTTACGCCTTCTTATTACTTCTTTGGTATCTTAGATTTACACCTTCTTATTACTTCTTTGGTATCTTAGATTTACGCCTTCTTATTACTTCCTTGGTATTTTAAATTTACACCTTCTTATTACTTCTTTGGTATCTTAGATTTACACCTTCTTATTTCTACTTTGGTATCTCAGATTTACGCCTTCTTATGACACTTCTTTGGTATCTTCGATTTACGCCTTCTTATTACTTCTTTGGTATCTTAGATTTACACCTTCTTATTACTTCTTTGGTATCTTAGATTTACACCTTCTTATTTCTTCTTTGGTATCTCAGATTTACGCCTTCTTATGACACTTCTTTGGTATCTTCGATTTACGTCTTCTTATTACTTCTTTGGTATCTTAGATTTACGCCTTCTTATTACTTCTTTGGTATCTTAGATTTACGCCTTCTTATTACTTCTTTGGTATCTTAGATTTACGCCTTCTTATTACTTCTTTGGTATCTTAGATTTACGCCTTCTTATTACTTCTTTGGTATCTTAGAGTTACGCCTTCTTATTACTTCTTTGGTATCTTAGATTTACGCCTTCTTATTACTTCCTTGGTATCTTAGATTTACGCGTTCTTATTACTTCTTTGGTATCTTAGATTTACGCCTTCTTATTACTTCTTTGGTATCTTAGATTTACGCCTTCTTATTACTTCTTTGGTATCTTAGATTTACACCTTCTTATTACTTCTTTGGTATCTTGGATTTACGCCTTCTTATTACTTCTTTGGTATCTTAGATTTACGCCTTTTTATTACTTCTTTGGTATCTTAGATTTACGCCTTCTTATTATTTCTTTGGTATCTTAGATTTACGCCTTCTTATTAATTCTTTGGTATCTTAGATTTACGCCTTCTTATTGCTTCTTTGGTATCTTAGATTTACACCTTCTTATTTCTTCTTTGGTATCTTAGATTTACACCTTCTTATTACTTCTTTGGTATCTCAGATTTACACCTTCTTATTACTTCTTTGGTATTTTAGATTTACGCCTTCTTATTACTTCTTTGGTATCTTAGATTTACGCCTTCTTATTACTTCTTTGGTATCTTAGATTTACGCCTTCTTATTACTTCTTTGGTATCTCAGATGTACGCCTTCTTATTACTTCTTTGGTATCTTCGATTTACGTCTTTTTATTACTTCTTTGGTATCTTAGATTTACGCCTTCTTATTACTTCTTTGGTATCTTAGATTTACATCTTCTTATTACTTCTTTGGTATTTTCGATTTACGCCTTCTTATTACTTCTTTGGTATCTTAGATTTACACCTTCTTATTACTTCTTTGGTATATTAGGTTTACATCTTCTTATTACTTCTTTAGTATCTTAGATTTACGCCTTCTTATTACTTCTTTGGTATCTTAGATTTACGCCCTCTTATTATTTCTTTGGTATCTTAGATTTACGCCTTCTTATTACTTCTTTGGTATCTTAGATATACGCCTTCTTGTTACTTCTTTGGTATCTTAGATTTACACCTTCTTTTTACTTCTGTGGTATCTTAGATTTACGCCTTCTTATTATATTAGATTTACGCCTTCTTATTACTTCTTTGGAATCTTAGATTTACACCTTCTTATTACTTCTTTGGTATCTTCGATTTACACCTTTTTATTACTTCTTTGGTATCTTAGATTTACGCCTACTTATTACTTCTTTGGTATCTTATATTTATACCTTCTTATTAATTATTTGGTATCTCAGATTTACGCCTTCTTATTACTTCTTTGGTATCTTAGATTTACACCTTCTTATTACTTCTTTGGTATATTAGATTTACACCTTCTTATTACTTCTTTGGTATCTTAGATTTACGCCTTCTTATTACTTCTTTGGTATCTTAGATTTACACCTTCTTATTACTTCTTTGGTATCTTAGAGTTACACCTTCTTATTACCTCTTTGGTATTTTAGATTTACGCCTTCTTATTATTTCTTTGGTATCTTAGATTTACGCCTTCTTATTACTTCTTTTGTATCTTAGATTTACGCCTTCTTATTACTTCTTTGGTATCTTAGATTTACGCCTCCTTATTACTTTTTGTTATCTTAGATTTACGCCTTCTTATTACTTCTTTGGTATCTTGGATTTACGCATTCTTATTACTTCTTTGGTATCTTAGATTTACGCCTTCTTATTACTTCTTTGGTATCTTAGATTTACACCTTCTTATTACTTCTTTGGTATCTTAGATTTACGCCTTCTTATTACTTCCTTGGTATTTTAAATTTACACCTTCTTATTACTTCTTTGGTATCTTAGATTTACACCTTCTTATTTCTTCTTTGGTATCTCAGATTTACGCCTTCTTATGACACTTCTTTGGTATCTTCGATTTACGCATTCTTATTACTTCTTTGGTATCTTAGATTTACACCTTCTTATTTCTTCTTTGGTATCTCAGATTTACGCCTTCTTATTTCTTCTTTGGTATCTTAGATTTACACCTTCTTATTACTTCTTTGGTATCTTAGATTTACACCTTCTTATTTCTTCTTTGGTATCTCAGATTTACGCCTTCTTATGACACTTCTTTGGTATCTTCGATTTACGCCTTCTTATTACTTCTTTGGTATCTTAGATTTACGCCTTCTTATTACTTCTTTGGTATCTTAGATTTACGCCTTCTTATTACTTCTTTGGTATCTTAGATTTACGCCTTCTTATTACTTCTTTGGTATCTTAGATTTACGCCTTCTTATTACTTCTTTGGTATCTTAGAGTTACGCCTTCTTATTACTTCTTTGGTATCTTAGATTTACGCCTTCTTATTACTTCCTTGGTATCTTAGATTTACGCGTTCTTATTACTTCTTTGGTATCTTAGATTTACGCCTTCTTATTACTTCTTTGGTATCTTAGATTTACGCCTTCTTATTACTTCTTTGGTATCTTAGATTTACACCTTCTT
The DNA here is from genome assembly GCA_963680875.1 of Bathymodiolus brooksi. Classification (NCBI taxonomy): domain Eukaryota; kingdom Metazoa; phylum Mollusca; class Bivalvia; order Mytilida; family Modiolidae; genus Bathymodiolus; species Bathymodiolus brooksi. Next base: position 98,220,517 of record OY804576.1, read on the forward strand.
ATTACTTCTTTGGTATCTTGGATTTACGCCTTCATATTACTTCTTTGGTATCTTAGATTTACGCCTTCTTATTACTTCTTTGGTATCTTAGATTTACGCCTTCTTATTATTTCTTTGGTATCTTAGATTTACGCCTTCTTATTAATTCTTTGGTATCTTAGATTTACGCCTTCTTATTGCTTCTTTGGTATCTTAGATTTACGCCTTCTTATTTCTTCTTTGGTATCTTAGATTTACACCTTCTTATTACTTCTTTGGTATCTCAGATTTACACCTTCTTATTACTTCTTTGGTATCTTAGATTTACGCCTTCTTATTACTTCTTTGGTATCTTAGATTTACGCCTTCTTATTACTTCTTTGGTATCATAGATTTACGCCTTCTTATTACTTCTTTGGTATCTCAGATGTACGCCTTCTTATTACTTCTTTGGTATCTTCGATTTACGTCTTTTTATTACTTCTTTGGTATCTTAGATTTACGCCTTCTTATTACTTCTTTGGTATCTTAGATTTACATCTTCTTATTACTTCTTTGGTATTTTCGATTTACGCCTTCTTATTACTTCTTTGGTATCTTAGATTTACACCTTCTTATTACTTCTTTGGTATATTAGGTTTACATCTTCTTATTACTTCTTTAGTATCTTAGATTTACGCCTTCTTATTACTTCTTTGGTATCTTAGATTTACGCCCTCTTATTATTTCTTTGGTATCTTAGATTTACGCCTTCTTATTACTTCTTTGGTATCTTAGATATACGCCTTCTTGTTACTTCTTTGGTATCTTAGATTTACACCTTCTTTTTACTTCTGTGGTATCTTAGATTTACGCCTTCTTATTATATTAGATTTACGCCTTCTTATTACTTCTTTGGAATCTTAGATTTACACCTTCTTATTACTTCTTTGGTATCTTCGATTTACATCTTTTTATTACTTCTTTGGTATCTTAGATTTACGCCTACTTATTACTTCTTTGGTATCTTATATTTATACCTTCTTATTAATTATTTGGTATCTCAGATTTACGCCTTCTTATTACTTCTTTGGTATCTTAGATTTACACCTTCTTATTACTTCTTTTGTATCTTAGATTTACACCTTCTTATTACTTCTTTGGTATCTTAGATTTACGCCTTCTTATTACTTCTTTGGTATCTTAGATATACACCTTCTTATTACTTCTTTGGTATCTTAGAGTTACACCTTCTTATTACCTCTTTGGTATTTTAGATTTACGCCTTCTTATTATTTCTTTGGTATCTTAGATTTACGCCTTCTTATTACTTCTTTTGTATCTTAGATTTACGCCTTCTTATTACTTCTTTGGTATCTTAGATTTACGCCTCCTTATTACTTTTTGTTATCTTAGATTTACGCCTTCTTATTACTTCTTTGGTATCTTAGATTTACGCCTTCTTATTACTTCTTTGGTATCTTAGACTTACGCCTTCTTAATACTTCTTTGGTATCTTAGATTTACGCCTTCTAATTACTTCTTTGGTATCTTTGATTTACGCCTTCTTATTACTTCTTTGGTATCTTAGATTTACGCCTTCTTATTATTTCTTTGGTATCTTAGATTTACACCCTCTTATTACTTCTTTGGTATTTTAGATTTACGCCTTCTTATTACTTCTTTGGTATCTTAGATTTATGCATTCTTATTACTTCTTTGGTATCTTAGATTTACACCTTCGTATTACTTCTTTGGTATCTTAGATTTACGCCTCCTTATTACTTCTTTGGTATCTTAGATCTACACCTTCTTATTATTTCTTTGGTATATTAGGCTTACGCCTTTTTATTACTTCTTTGGTATTTTAGATTTACGCCTTCTTATTACTTCTTTGTATCTTAGATTTACGCCTTCTTATTACTTCTTTGGTATCTTAGATTTACGCCTTCTTATTACTTCTTTGGTATCTTAGATTTACGCCTTTTTATTACTTCTTTGGTATATTAGATTTACGCCTTCTTATTACTTCTTTGATATCTTAGATTTACACCTTCTTATTATTTCTTTGGTATCTTAGATTTACGCCTTCTTATTACTTCTTTGGTATCTTAGATTTACGCCTCCTTATTGCTTTTTGTTATCTTAGATTTACGCCTTCTTATTACTTCTTTGGTATCTTAGATTTACGCCTTCTTATTACTTCTTAGGTATCTTAGATTTACGCCTTCTTATTACTTCTTTGGTATCTTAGATTTACGCCTTCTTATTACTTCTTTGGTATCTTAGATTTACGCCTTCTTATTACTTCTTTGGTATCTTAGATTTACGCCTTCTTATTACTTCTTTGGTATCTTAGATTTACGCCTTCTTATTACTTCTTTGGTATCTTAGATTTACGCCTTCTAATTACTTCTTTGGTATCTTTGATTTACGCCTTCTTATTACTTCTTTGGTATCTTAGATTTACGCCTTCTTATTATTTCTTTGGTATCTTAGATTTATGCATTCTTATTACTTCTTTGGTATCTTAGATTTACACCCTCGTATTACTTCCTTGGTATCTTAGATTTACGCCTCCTTATTACTTCTTTGGTATCTTAGATCTACACCTTCTTATTATTTCTTTGGTATATTAGGCTTACGCCTTCTTATTAATTCTTTGGTATTTTAGATTTACGCCTTCTTATTACTTCTTTGTATCTTAGATTTACGCCTTCTTATTACTTCTTTGGTATCTTAGATTTACGCCTTCTTATTACTTCTTTGGTATCTTAGATTTACACCTTCTTATTACTTCTTTGGTATCTTGGATTTACGCATTCTTATTACTTCTTTGGTATCTTAGATTTACGCCTTCTTATTACTTCTTTGGTATCTTAGATTTACACCTTCTTATTACTTCTTTGGTATCTTAGATTTACGCCTTCTTATTACTTCCTTGGTATTTTAAATTTACACCTTCTTATTACTTCTTTGGTATCTTAGATTTACACCTTCTTATTTCTTCTTTGGTATCTCAGATTTACGCCTTCTTATGACACTTCTTTGGTATCTTCGATTTACGCCTTCTTATTACTTCTTTGGTATCTTAGATTTACACCTTCTTATTACTTCTTTGGTATCTTAGATTTACACCTTCTTATTTCTTCTTTGGTATCTCAGATTTACGCCTTCTTATGACACTTCTTTGGTATCTTCGATTTACGTCTTCTTATTACTTCTTTGGTATCTTAGATTTACGCCTTCTTATTACTTCTTTGGTATCTTAGATTTACGCCTTCTTATTACTTCTTTGGTATCTTAGATTTACGCCTTCTTATTACTTCTTTGGTATCTTAGATTTACGCCTTCTTATTACTTCTTTGGTATCTTAGAGTTACGCCTTCTTATTACTTCTTTGGTATCTTAGATTTACGCCTTCTTATTACTTCCTTGGTATCTTAGATTTACGCGTTCTTATTACTTCTTTGGTATCTTAGATTTACGCCTTCTTATTACTTCTTTGGTATCTTAGATTTACGCCTTCTTATTACTTCTTTGGTATCTTAGATTTACACCTTCTTATTACTTCTTTGGTATCTTGGATTTACGCCTTCTTATTACTTCATTGGTATCTTAGATTTACGCCTTTTTATTACTTCTTTGGTATCTTAGATTTACGCCTTCTTATTATTTCTTTGGTATCTTAGATTTACGCCTTCTTATTAATTCTTTGGTATCTTAGATTTACGCCTTCTTATTGCTTCTTTGGTATCTTAGATTTACACCTTCTTATTTCTTCTTTGGTATCTTAGATTTACACCTTCTTATTACTTCTTTGGTATCTCAGATTTACACCTTCTTATTACTTCTTTGGTATTTTAGATTTACGCCTTCTTATTACTTCTTTGGTATCTTAGATTTACGCCTTCTTATTACTTCTTTGGTATCTTAGATTTACGCCTTCTTATTACTTCTTTGGTATCTCAGATGTACGCCTTCTTATTACTTCTTTGGTATCTTCGATTTACGTCTTTTTATTACTTCTTTGGTATCTTAGATTTACGCCTTCTTATTACTTCTTTGGTATCTTAGATTTACATCTTCTTATTACTTCTTTGGTATTTTCGATTTACGCCTTCTTATTACTTCTTTGGTATCTTAGATTTACACCTTCTTATTACTTCTTTGGTATATTAGGTTTACATCTTCTTATTACTTCTTTAGTATCTTAGATTTACGCCTTCTTATTACTTCTTTGGTATCTTAGATTTACGCCCTCTTATTATTTCTTTGGTATCTTAGATTTACGCCTTCTTATTACTTCTTTGGTATCTTAGATATACGCCTTCTTGTTACTTCTTTGGTATCTTAGATTTACACCTTCTTTTTACTTCTGTGGTATCTTAGATTTACGCCTTCTTATTATATTAGATTTACGCCTTCTTATTACTTCTTTGGAATCTTAGATTTACACCTTCTTATTACTTCTTTGGTATCTTCGATTTACACCTTTTTATTACTTCTTTGGTATCTTAGATTTACACCTACTTATTACTTCTTTGGTATCTTATATTTATACCTTCTTATTAATTATTTGGTATCTCAGATTTACGCCTTCTTAATACTTCTTTGGTATCTTAGATTTACACCTTCTTATTACTTCTTTGGTATATTAGATTTACACCTTCTTATTACTTCTTTGGTATCTTAGATTTACGCCTTCTTATTACTTCTTTGGTATCTTAGATTTACACCTTCTTATTACTTCTTTGGTATCTTAGAGTTACACCTTCTTATTACCTCTTTGGTATTTTAGATTTACGCCTTCTTATTATTTCTTTGGTATCTTAGATTTACGCCTTCTTATTACTTCTTTTGTATCTTAGATTTACGCCTTCTTATTACTTCTTTGGTATCTTAGATTTACGCCTCCTTATTACTTTTTGTTATCTTAGATTTACGCCTTCTTATTACTTCTTTGGTATCTTGGATTTACGCATTCTTATTACTTCTTTGGTATCTTAGATTTACGCCTTCTTATTACTTCTTTGGTATCTTAGATTTACACCTTCTTATTACTTCTTTGGTATCTTAGATTTACGCCTTCTTATTACTTCCTTGGTATTTTAAATTTACACCTTCTTATTACTTCTTTGGTATCTTAGATTTACACCTTCTTATTTCTTCTTTGGTATCTCAGATTTACGCCTTCTTATGACACTTCTTTGGTATCTTCGATTTACGCATTCTTATTACTTCTTTGGTATCTTAGATTTACACCTTCTTATTTCTTCTTTGGTATCTCAGATTTACGCCTTCTTATTTCTTCTTTGGTATCTTAGATTTACACCTTCTTATTACTTCTTTGGTATCTTAGATTTACACCTTCTTATTTCTTCTTTGGTATCTCAGATTTACGCCTTCTTATGACACTTCTTTGGTATCTTCGATTTACGCCTTCTTATTACTTCTTTGGTATCTTAGATTTACGCCTTCTTATTACTTCTTTGGTATCTTAGATTTACGCCTTCTTATTACTTCTTTGGTATCTTAGATTTACGCCTTCTTATTACTTCTTTGGTATCTTAGATTTACGCCTTCTTATTACTTCTTTGGTATCTTAGAGTTACGCCTTCTTATTACTTCTTTGGTATCTTAGATTTACGCCTTCTTATTACTTCCTTGGTATCTTAGATTTACGCGTTCTTATTACTTCTTTGGTATCTTAGATTTACGCCTTCTTATTACTTCTTTGGTATCTTAGATTTACGCCTTCTTATTACTTCTTTGGTATCTTAGATTTACACCTTCTTATTACTTCTTTGGTATCTTGGATTTACGCCTTCATATTACTTCTTTGGTATCTTAGATTTACGCCTTCTTATTACTTCTTTGGTATCTTAGATTTACGCCTTCTTATTATTTCTTTGGTATCTTAGATTTACGCCTTCTTATTAATTCTTTGGTATCTTAGATTTACGCCTTCTTATTGCTTCTTTGGTATCTTAGATTTACGCCTTCTTATTTCTTCTTTGGTATCTTAGATTTACACCTTCTTATTACTTCTTTGGTATCTCAGATTTACACCTTCTTATTACTTCTTTGGTATCTTAGATTTACGCCTTCTTATTACTTCTTTGGTATCTTAGATTTACGCCTTCTTATTACTTCTTTGGTATCATAGATTTACGCCTTCTTATTACTTCTTTATTATCTCAGATGTACGCCTTCTTATTACTTCTTTGGTATCTTCGATTTACGTCTTTTTATTACTTCTTTGGTATCTTAGATTTACGCCTTCTTATTACTTCTTTGGTATCTTAGATTTACATCTTCTTATTACTTCTTTGGTATTTTCGATTTACGCCTTCTTATTACTTCTTTGGTATCTTAGATTTACACCTTCTTATTACTTCTTTGGTATATTAGGTTTACATCTTCTTATTACTTCTTTAGTATCTTAGATTTACGCCTTCTTATTACTTCTTTGGTATCTTAGATTTACGCCCTCTTATTATTTCTTTGATATCTTAGATTTACGCCTTCTTATTACTTCTTTGGTATCTTAGATATACGCCTTCTTGTTACTTCTTTGGTATCTTAGATTTACACCTTCTTTTTACTTCTGTGGTATCTTAGATTTACGCCTTCTTATTACTTCTTTGGAATCTTAGATTTACACCTTCTTATTACTTCTTTGGTATCTTCGATTTACATCTTTTTATTACTTCTTTGGTATCTTAGATTTACGCCTACTTATTACTTCTTTGGTATCTTATATTTATACCTTCTTATTAATTATTTGGTATCTCAGATTTACGCCTTCTTATTACTTCTTTGGTATCTTAGATTTACACCTTCTTATTACTTCTTTTGTATCTTAGATTTACACCTTCTTATTACTTCTTTGGTATCTTAGATTTACGCCTTCTTATTACTTCTTTGGTATCTTAGATATACACCTTCTTATTACTTCTTTGGTATCTTAGAGTTACACCTTCTTATTACCTCTTTGGTATTTTAGATTTACGCCTTCTTATTATTTCTTTGGTATCTTAGATTTACGCCTTCTTATTACTTCTTTTGTATCTTAGATTTACGCCTTCTTATTACTTCTTTGGTATCTTAGATTTACGCCTCCTTATTCCTTTATGTTATCTTAGATTTACGCCTTCTTATTACTTCTTTGGTATCTTAGATTTACGCCTTCTTATTACTTCTTTGGTATCTTAGACTTACGCCTTCTTAATACTTCTTTGGTATCTTAGATTTACGTCTTCTAATTACTTCTTTGGTATCTTTGATTTACGCCTTCTTATTACTTCTTTGGTATCTTAGATTTACGCCTTCTTATTATTTCTTTGGTATCTTAGATTTACAGCCTCTTATTACTTCTTTGGTATTTTAGATTTACGCCTTCTTATTACTTCTTTGGTGTCTTAGATTTATGCATTCTTATTACTTCTTTGGTATCTTAGATTTACACCTTCGTATTACTTCTTTGGTATCTTAGATTTACGCCTCCTTATTACTTCTTTGGTATCTTAGATCTACACCTTCTTATTATTTCTTTGGTATATTAGGCTTACGCCTTTTTATTACTTCTTTGGTATTTTAGATTTACGCCTTCTTATTACTTCTTTGTATCTTAGATTTACGCCTTCTTATTACTTCTTTGGTATCTTAGATTTACGCCTTCTTATTACTTCTTTGGTATCTTAGATTTACGCCTTTTTATTACTTCTTTGGTATATTAGATTTACGCCTTCTTATTACTTCTTTGATATCTTAGATTTACACCTTCTTATTATTTCTTTGGTATCTTAGATTTACGCCTTCTTATTACTTCTTTGGTATCTTAGATTTACGCCTTCTTATTACTTCTTTGGTATCTTAGATTTACGCCTTCTTATTACTTCTTTGGTATCTTAGATTTACGCCTTCTTATTACTTCTTTGGTATCTTAGATTTACGCCTTCTTATTGCTTCTTTGGTATCTTAGATTTACGCCTTCTTATTACTTCTTTGGTATCTTAGATTTACGCCTTCTTATTACTTCTTTGGTATCTTAGATTTACAGCTTCTTATTTCTTCTTTGGTATCTTAGATTTACACCTTCTTATTATTTCTTTGGTATATTGGATTTACGCCTTCTTATTACTTCTTTGGTATCTTAGACTTACGCCTTCTTATTACTTCTTTGGTATCTTAGATTTACACCTTCTTATTACTTCTTTGGTATCTTAGATTTACGCCTTCTTATTACTTCTTTGGTATCTTAGATTTACGCCTACTTATAACTTCTTTGGTATCTTAGATTTACGCCTTCTTATTACTTCTTTGGTATCTTAGATTTACAGCTTCTTATTACTTCTTTGGTATCTTAGATTTACGCCTTCTTATTATTTCTTTGGTATGTTGGATTTACGCCTTCTTATTACTTCTTTAATATCTTAGACTTACGCCTTCTTATTACTTCTTTGGTATCTTAGATTTACACCTTCTTATTACTTCTTTGGTATCTTAGATTTACGCCTTCTTATTACTTCTTTGGTATCTTAGATTTATGCCTTCTTATTACTTCTTTGGTATCTTAGATTTACGCCTTCTTATTACTTCTTTGGTATCTTAGATTTACGCATTCTTATTACTTCTTTGGTATCTTAGATTTACATCTTCTTATTACTTCTTTGGTATTTTCGATTTACACCTTCTTATTACTTCTTTGGTATATTAGGTTTACACCTTCTTATTACTTCTTTAGTATCTTAGATTTACGCCTTCTTATTACTTCTTTGGTATCTTAGATTTACGCCCTCTTATTACTTCTTTGGTATCTTAGATTTACGCCTTCTTATTATTTCTTTGGTATCTTATATATATACGCCTTCTTGTTACTTCTTTGGTATCTTAGATTTACACCTTCTTATTACTTCTGTGGTATCTTAGATTTACGCCTTCTTATTATCTTAGATTTACGCCTTCTTATTACTTCTTTGGAATCTTAGATTTACACCTTCTTATTACTTCTTTGGTATCTTCGCTTTACACCTTCTTATTACTTCTTTGGTATCTTAGATTTACGCCTACTTATTACTTCTTTGGTATCTTATATTTTTACTTTCTTATTAATTATTTGGTATCTCAGATTTACGCCTTCTTATTACTTCTTTGGTATCTTAGATTTACACCTTCTTATTACTTCTGTGTTATCTCAGATTTACGCCTTCTTATTACTTCTTTGGTATCTTAGATTTACGCCTTCTTATTACTTCTTTGGTATCTCAGATTTACGCCTTCTTATTACACTTCTTTGGTATCTTCGATTTACGCCTTCTTATTACTTCTTTGGTATCTTAGATTTACGCCTTCTTATTACTTCTTTGGTATCTTAGATTTACACCTTCTTATTACTTCTTTGGTATCTTAGATTTACGCCTTCTTATTACTTCCTTGGTATCTTAGATTTACGCCTTCTTATTACTTCTTTGGTATCTTAGATTTACGCCTTCTTATTACTTCCTTGGTATTTTAGATTTACGCCTTCTTATTACTTCTTTGGTATCTTAGATTTACGCCTTCTTATTACTTCTTTTGTATCTTAGATTTACGCCTACTTATTACTTCTTTGGTATCTTAGATTTACACCTTCTTATTACTTCTTTGGTATCTCAGATTAACACCTTCTTATTACTTCTTTGGTACCTTAGATTTACGCCTTCTTATTATTTCTTTGGTATCTTAGATTTACGCCTTCTTATTACTTCTTTGGTATCTTAGATTTACGCCTTCTTATTACTTCTTTGGTATCTCAGATGTACGCCTTCTTATTACTTCTTTGGTATCTTCGATTTACGCCTTTTTATTACTTCTTTAGTATCTTAGATTTACGCCTTCTTATTACTTCTTTGGTATCTTAGATTTACATCTTCTTATTACTTCTTTGGTATTTTCGATTTACGCCTTCTTATTACTTCTTTGGTATCTTAGATTTACACCTTCTTATTACTTCTTTGGTATATTAGGTTTACATCTTCTTATTACTTCTTTAGTATCTTAGATTTACGCCTTCTTATTACTTCTTTGGTATCTTAGATTTACGCCCTCTTATTATTTCTTTGGTATCTTAGATTTACGCCTTCTTATTACTTCTTTGGTTTCTTAGATTTACACCTTCTTTTTACTTCTGTGGTATCTTAGATTTACGCCTTCTTATTATCTTAGATTTACACCTTCTTATTACTTCTTTGGTATCTTAGATTTACGCCTACTTATTACTTCTTTGGTATCTTATATTTATACCTTCTTATTAATTATTTGGTATCTCAGATTTACGCCTTCTTATTACTTCTTTGGTATCTTAGATTTACACCCTCATATTACTTCTTTGGTATCTTAGATTTATGCCTTCTTATTCCTTCTTTGGTATCTTAGATTTACGCCTTCTTATTACTTCTTTGGTATCTTAGATTTACACCTTCTTATTACTTCTTTGGTATCTTAGATTTACACCTTCTTATTACTTCTTTGGTATTTTAGATTTACGCCTTCTTATTACTTCTTTGGTATCTTAGATTTACGCCTTCTTATTATTTCTTTTGTATCTTAGATTTACGCCTTCTTATTACTTCTTTGGTATCTTAGATTTTCGCCTCCTTATTACTTTTTGTTATCTTAGATTTACGCCTTCTTATTACTTCTTTGGTATCTTAGATTTACGCCTTCTTATTACTTCTTTGGTATCTTAGACTTACGCCTTCTTATTACTTCTTTGGTATCTTAGATTTACGCCTTCTAATTACTTCTTTGGTATCTTTGATTTACGCCTTCTTATTACTTCTTTGGTATCTTAGATTTACGCCTTCTTATTACTTCTTTGGTATCTTAGATTTATGCATTCTTATTACTTCTTTGGTATCTTAGATTTACACCTTCGTATTACTTCTTTGGTATCTTAGATTTACGCCTCCTTATTACTTCTTTGGTATCTTAGATCTACACCTTCTTATTATTTCTTTGGTATATTAGGCTTACGCCTTCTTATTACTTCTTTGGTATTTTAGATTTACGTCTTCTTATTACTTCTTTGTATCTTAGATTTACGCCTTCTTATTACTTCTTTGGTATCTTAGATTTACGCCTTCTTATTACTTCTTTGGTATCTTAGATTTACGCCTTTTTATTACTTCTTTGGTATCTTAGATTTACGCCTTCTTATTACTTCTTTGATATCTTAGATTTACACCTTCTTATTACTTCTTTGGTATCTTAGATTTACGCCTTCTTATTACTTCTTTGGTATCTTAGATTTACGCCTTCTTATTGCTTCTTTGGTATCTTAGATTTACGCCTTCTTATTACTTCTTTGGTATCTTAGATTTACGCCTTCTTATTACTTCTTTGGTATCTTAGATTTACAGCTTCTTATTTCTTCTTTGGTATCTTAGATTTACACCTTCTTATTATTTCTTTGGTATATTGGATTTACGCCTTCTTATTACTTCTTTGGTATCTTAGACTTACGCCTTCTTATTACTTCTTTGGTATCTTAGATTTACACCTTCTTATTTCTTCTTTGGTATCTTAGATTTACGCCTTCTTATTACTTCTTTGGTATCTTAGATTTACGCCTACTTATTACTTCTTTGGTATCTTAGATTTACGCCTTCTTATTACTTCTTTGGTATCTTAGATTTACAGCTTCTTATTACTTCTTTGGTATCTTAGATTTACACCTTCTTATTATTTCTTTCGTATGTTGGATTTACGCTTTCTTATTACTTCTTTGGTATCTTAGACTTACGCCTTCTTATTACTTCTTTGGTATCTTAGATTTACACCTTCTTATTACTTCTTTGGTATCTTAGATTTATGCCTTCTTATTACTTCTTTGGTATCTTAGATTTAAGCCTTCTTATTACTTCTTTAGTATCTTAGATTTACGCCTTCTTATTACTTCTTTGGTATCTTAGATTTACGCCCTCTTATTACTTCTTTGGTATCTTAGATTTACGCCTTCTTATTATTTCTTTGGTATCTTATATATACGCCTTCTTGTTACTTCTTTGGTATCTTAGATTTACACCTTCTTATTACTTCTGTGGTATCTTAGATTTACGCCTTCTTATTACTTCTTTGGAATCTTAGATTTACACCTTCTTATTACTTCTTTGGTATCTTCGCTTTACACCTTCTTATTACTTCTTTGGTATCTTAGATTTACGCCTACTTATTACTTCTTTGGTATCTTATATTTTTACTTTCTTATTAATTATTTGGTATCTCAGATTTACGTCTTCTTATTACTTCTTTGGTATCTTAGATTTACACCTTCTTATTACTTCTGTGTTATCTCAGATTTACGCCTTCTTATTACTTCTTTGGTATCTTAGATTTACGCCTTCTTATTACTTCTTTGGTATCTTATATTTACGCCTCCTTATTACTTTTTGTTATCTTAGATTTACGCCTTCTTATTACTTCTTTGGTATCTTAGATTTACGCCTTCTTATTACTTCTTTGGTATATTAGATTTACGCCTTCTTATTACTTCTTTGGTATCTTAGATCTACGCCTTCTAATTACTCCTTTGGTATCTTTGATTTACGCCTTCTTATTACTTCTTTGGTATCTTAGATTTACGCCTTCTTATTACTTCTTTGGTATCTTAGATTTACGCCTTCTTATTACTTCTTTGGTATCTTAGATTTACGCTTTCTTATTACTTCTTTGGTATCTTAGATTTACACCTTCTTATTACTTCTTTGGTATCTTAGATTTACGCCTTCTTATTACTTCTTTGGTATCTTAGATTTACGCCTTCTTATAACTTCTTTGGTATCTTAGGTTTACACCTTCTTATTACTTCTTTGGTATCTTAGATTTACGCCTTCTTATTATTTCTTTGGTATCTTAGATTTACGCCTTCTTAATACTTCAGTGGGATCTTAGATATACGCCTTCTTATTACTTCTTTGGTATCTTAGATTTACACCTTCTTATTACTTCTTTGGTATCTTAGATTTATAGCTTCTTATTACTTCTTTGGTATCTTAGATTTACACCTTCTTATTACTTCTTTGGTATCTTGGATTTACGCCTTCTTATTACTTCTTTGGTATCTTAGACTTACACCTTCTTATTACTTCTTTGGTATCTTAGATTTACGCCTTCTTATTACTTCTTTGGTATCTTAGATTTACAGCTTCTTATTTCTTCTTTGGTATCTTAGATTTACACCTTCTTATTATTTCTTTGGTATATTGGATTTACGCCTTCTTATTACTTCTTTGGTATCTTAGACTTACGCCTTCTTATTACTTCTTTGGTATCTTAGATTTACACCTTCTTATTTCTTCTTTGGTATCTTAGATTTACGCCTTCTTATTACTTCTTTGGTATCTTAGATTTACGCCTACTTATTACTTCTTTGGTATCTTAGATTTACGCCTTCTTATTACCTCTTTGGTATCTTAGATTTACAGCTTCTTATTACTTCTTTGGTATCTTAGATTTACACCTTCTTATTATTTCTTTCGTATGTTGGATTTACGCTTTCTTATTACTTCTTTGGTATCTTAGACTTACGCCTTCTTATTACTTCTTTGGTATCTTAGATTTACACCTTCTTATTACTTCTTTGGTATCTTAGATTTATGCCTTCTTATTACTTCTTTGGTATCTTAGATTTAAGCCTTCTTTTTACTTCTTTAGTATCTTAGATTTACGCCTTCTTATTACTTCTTTGGTATCTTAGATTTACGCCCTCTTATTACTTCTTTGGTATCTTAGATTTACGCCTTCTTATTATTTCTTTGGTATCTTATATATACGCCTTCTTGTTACTTCTTTGGTATCTTAGATTTACACCTTCTTATTACTTCTGTGGTATCTTAGATTTACACCTTCTTATTATCTTAGATTTACGCCTTCTTATTACTTCTTTGGAATCTTAGATTTACACCTTCTTATTACTTCTTTGGTATCTTCGCTTTACACCTTCTTATTACTTCCTTGGTATCTTGGATTTACGCCTTCTTATTACTTCTTTGGTATCTTAGACTTACACCTTCTTATTACTTCTTTGGTATCTTAGACTTACACCTTCTTATTACTTCTTTGGTATCTTAGATTTACGCCTTCTTATTACTTCTTTGGTATCTTCGATTTACGCCTTCTTATTACTTCTTTTGTATCTTAAATTTACGCCTTCTTATTACTTTTTTGGTATCTTCGATTTACGCCTTCTTATTACTTCTTTGGTATCTTAGATTTACGCCTTCTTATAACTTCTTTGGTATCTTAGATTTACACCTTCTTGTTACTTCTTTGGTATCTTAGATTTACACCTTCTTATTACTTCTTTGGTATTTTAGATTTACGCCTTCTTATTACTTCTTTGGTATCTTAGATTTACGCCTTCTTATTACTTCTTTGGTATCTTAGATTTACGCCTTCTTATTACTTCTTTGGTATCTTATATTTACACCTTCTTATTACTTCTTTGGTATCTTAGATTGACGCCTTCTTATTATTTCTTTGGTATCTTAGATTTACGCCTTCTTAATACTTCAGTGGGATCTTAGATTTACGCCTTCTTATTACTTCTTTGGTATCTTAGATTTACACCTTCTTATTACTTCTTTGGTATCTTAGATTTATAGCTTCTTATTACTTCTTTGGTATCTTAGATTTACACCTTCTTATTACTTCTTTGGTATCTTGGATTTACGCCTTCTTATTACTTCTTTGGTATCTTAGACTTACACCTTCTTATTACTTCTTTGGTATCTTAGACTTACACCTTCTTATTACTTCTTTGGTATCTTAGATTTACGCCTTCTTATTACTTCTTTGGTATCTTCGATTTACGCCTTCTTATTACTTCTTTTGTATCTTAAATTTACGCCTTCTTATTACTTTTTTGGTATCTTCGATTTACGCCTTCTTATTATTTCTTTGGTATCTTAGATTTACGCCTTCTTATAACTTCTTTGGTATCTTAGATTTACACCTTCTTGTTACTTCTTTGGTATCTTAGATTTACACCTTCTTATTACTTCTTTGGTATTTTAGATTTACGCCTTCTTATTACTTCTTTGGTATCTTAGATTTACGCCTTCTTATTACTTCTTTGGTATCTTAGATTTATGCCTTCTTATTACTTCTTTGGTATCTTAGATTTACGCCTTCTTATTACTTCTTTGGTATCTTAGATTTACGCATTCTTATTACTTCTTTGGTATCATTCATTTACGTCTTCTTATTACTTCTTTGGTATCTTTGATTTACGCCTTCTTATTACTTCTTTGGTATCTTAGATTTATGCCTTCTTATTTCTTCTTTGGTATCTTAGATTATCGCCTTCTTATTACTTCTTTGGTATCTTAGATTTACGCCTTCTTATTACTTCTTTGGTATCTTAGATTTACACCTTCTTATTACTTCTTTGGTATCTTAGATTTACGCCTTCTTATTACTTCTTTGGTATCTTAGATTTACGCCTTCTTATTACTTCTTTGGTATCTTAGATTTACACCTTCTTATTACTTCTTTGGTATCTTAGATTTTCAGCTTCTTATTACTTCTTTGGTATCTTAGATTTACACCTTCTTATTATTTCTTTGGTATATTGGATTTACGCCTTCTTATTACTTCTTTGGTATCTTAGACTTACGCCTTCTTATTACTTCTTTGGTATCTTAGATTTATACCTTCTTATTACTTCTTTGGTATCTTAGATTTACGCCTTCTTATTACTTCTTTGGTATCTTAGATTTATGCCTTCTTATTATTTCTTTGGTATCTTATTTTTACGCCTTCTTATTACTTCTTTGGTATCTTAGATTTACGCCTTCTTATTACTTCTTTGGTATCTCAGATGTACGCCTTCTTATTACTTCTTTGGTATCTTCAATTTACGCCTTTTTATTACTTCTTTGATATCTTAGATTTACGCCTTCTTATTACTTCTTTGGTATCTTAGATTTACATCTTCTTATTACTTCTTTGGTATTTTCGATTTACGCCTTCTTATTACTTCTTTGGTATCTTAGATTTACACCTTCTTATTACTTCTTTGGTATATTAGGTTTACACCTTCTTATTACTTCTTTAGTATCTTAGATTTACGCCTTCTTATTACTTCTTTGGTATCTTAGATTTACGCCCTCTTATTACTTCTTTGGTATCTTAGACTTACGCCTTCTTATTACTTCTTTGGTATCTTAGATATACGCCTTCTTGTTGCTTCTTTGGTATCTTAGATTTACACTTTCTTATTACTTCTTTGGTATCTTATATTTATACCTTCTTATTAATTATTTGGTATCTCAGATTTACGCCTTCTTATTACTTCTTTGGTATCTTAGATTTACACCTTCTTATTACTTCTGTGTTATCTCAGATTTACGCGTTCTTATTACTTGGTATCTTAGATTTACGCCTTCTTATTACTTCTTTGGTATCTCAGATTTACGCCTTCTTATTACACTTCTTTGGTATCTTCGATTTACGTCTTCTTATTACTTCTTTGGTATCTTAGATTTACTCCTTCTTATTACTTCTTTGGTATCTTAGATTTACACCTTCTTATTACTTCTTTGGTATCTTAGATTTACGCCTTCTTATTACTTCTTTGGTATCTTAGATTTACGCCTTCTTATTACTTCTTTGGTATCTTAGACTTACGCCTTCTTATTACTTCTTTGGTATCTCAGATTTACACCTTCTTATTACTTCTTTGGTATTTTAGATTTACGCCTTCTTATTACTTCTTTGGTATCTTAGATTTACGCCTTCTTATTACTTCTTTGGTATCTTATATTTATACCTTCTTATTAATTATTTGGTATCTCAGATTTACGCCTTCTTATTACTTCTTTGGTATCTTAGATTTACACCTTCTTATTACTTCTGTGTTATCTCAGATTTACGCGTTCTTATTACTTGGTATCTTAGATTTACGCCTTCTTATTACTTCTTTGGTATCTCAGATTTACGCCTTCTTATTACACTTCTTTGGTATCTTCGATTTACGTCTTCTTATTACTTCTTTGGTATCTTAGATTTACTCCTTCTTATTACTTCTTTGGTATCTTAGATTTACACCTTCTTATTACTTCTTTGGTATCTTAGATTTACGCCTTCTTATTACTTCTTTGGTATCTTAGATTTACGCCTTCTTATTACTTCTTTGGTATCTTAGACTTACGCCTTCTTATTACTTCTTTGGTATCTCAGATTTACACCTTCTTATTACTTCTTTGGTATTTTAGATTTACGCCTTCTTATTACTTCTTTGGTATCTTAGATTTACGCCTTCTTATTACTTCTTTTGTATCTTAGATTTACGCCTTCTTATTACTTCTTTGGTATCTTAGATTTACGCCTCCTTATTACTTTTTGTTATCTTAGATTTACGCCTTCTTATTACTTCTTTGGTATCTTAGATTTACGCCTTCTTATTAATTCTTTGGTATCTTAGATTTACGCCTTCTTATTACTTCTTTGGTATCTTAGATTTACGCCTTCTAATTACTTCTTTGGTATCTTTGATTTACGCCTTCTTATTACTTCTTTGGTATCTTAGATTTACGCCTTCTTATTACTTCTTAGGTATCTTAGATTTACGCCTTCTTATTAATTCTTTGGTATCTTAGATTTAAGCTTTCTTATTACTTCTTTGGTATCTTAGATGTACACCTTCTTATTACTTCTTTGGTATCTTAGATTTACGCCTTCTTATTACTTCTTTGGTATCTTAGATTTACGCCTTCTTATAACTTCTTTGGTATCTTAGATTTACACCTTCTTATTACTTCTTTGGTATCTTAGATTTACGCCTTCTTATTATTTCTTTGGTATCTTAGATTTACGCCTTCTTAATACTTCAGTGGGATCTTAGATTTACGCCTTCTTATTACTTCTTTGGTATCTTAGATTTACACCTTCTTATTACTTCTTTGGTATCTTAGATTTATAGCTTCTTATTACTTCTTTGGTATCTTAGATTTACACCTTCTTATTACTTCTTTGGTATCTTGGATTTACGCCTTCTTATTACTTCTTTGGTATCTTAGACTTACACCTTCTTATTACTTCTTTGGTATCTTAGACTTACACCTTCTTATTACTTATTTGGTATCTTAGATTTACGCCTTCTTATTACTTCTTTGGTATCTTCGATTTACGCCTTCTTATTACTTCTTTTGTATCTTAAATTTACGCCTTCTTATTACTTTTTTGGTATCTTCGATTTACGCCTTCTTATTACTTCTTTGGTATCTTAGATTTACGCCTTCTTATAACTTCTTTGGTATCTTAGATTTACACCTTCTTGTTACTTCTTTGGTATCTTAGATTAACGCCTTCTTAATACTTCAGTGGGATCTTAGATTTATGCCTTCTTATTACTTCTTTGGTATCTTAGATTTACGCCTACTTATTACTTCTTTGGTATTTTAGATTTACGCCTTCTTATTACTTCTTTGGTATCTTAGATTTACGCCTTCTTATTACTTCTTTGGTATCTTAGATTTACGCCTTCTTATTACTTCTTTGGTATCTTAGATTTACGCCTTCTTATTACTTCTTTGGTATCTTAGATTTACGCATTCTTATTACTTCTTTGATATCATTCATTTACGCCTTGTTATTACTTCTTTGGTATCTTTGATTTACGACTTCTTATTAATTCTTTGGTATCTTAGATTTATGCCTTCTTATTACTTCTTTGGTATCTTAGATTTACGCCTTCTTATTACTTCTTTGGTATCTTAGATTTACACCTTCTTATTACTTCTTTGGTATCTTAGATTTACGCCTTCTTATTACTTCTTTGGTATCTTAGATTTACGCCTTCTTATTACTTCTTTGGTATCTTAGATTTACACCTTCTTATTACTTCTTTGGTATCTTAGATTTACGCCTTCTTATTACTTCTTTTGTATCTTAGATTTACGCCTTCTTATTACTTCTTTGGTATCTTAGATTTACGCCTTCTTATTACTTCTTTGGTATCTTAGATTTTCAGATTCTTATTACTTCTTTGGTATCTTAGATTTACACCTTCTTAATATTTCTTTGGTATATTGGATTTACGCCTTCTTATTACTTCTTTGGTATCTTAGACTTACGCCTTCTTATTACTTCTTTGGTATCTTAGATTTATACCTTCTTATTACTTCTTTGGTATCTTAGATTTACGCCTTCTTATTACTTCTTTGGTATCTTAGATTTATGCCTTCTTATTACTTCTTTGGTATCTTATTTTTACGCCTTCTTATTACTTCTTTGGTATCTTAGATTTACGCCTTCTTATTACTTCTTTGGTATCTCAGATGTACGCCTTCTTATTACTTCTTTGGTATCTTCGATTTACGCCTTTTTATTACTTCTTTGGTATCTTAGATTTACGCCTTCTTATTACTTCTTTGGTATCTTAGATATACATCTTCTTATTACATCTTTGGTATTTTCGATTTACGCCTTCTTATTACTTCTTTGGTATCTTAGATTTACACCTTCTTATTACTTCTTTGGTATATTAGGCTTACACCTTCTTATTACTTCTTTAGTATCTTAGATTTACGCCTTCTTATTACTTCTTTGGTATCTTAGATTTACGCCCTCTTATTACTTCTTTGGTATCTTAGATTTACGCCTTCTTATTACTTCTTTGGTATCTTAGATATACGCCTTCTTGTTGCTTATTTGGTTTCTTAGATTTACACTTTCTTATTACTTCTGTGGTATCTTAGATTTACGCCTACTTATTACTTCTTTGGTATCTTATATTTATACCTTCTTATTACTTCTTTGGTATCTTAGATTTACGCATTCTTATTACTTCTTTGATATCATTCATTTACGCCTTGTTATTACTTCTTTGGTATCTTTGATTTACGACTTCTTATTAATTCTTTGGTATCTTAGATTTATGCCTTCTTATTACTTCTTTGGTATCTTAGATTTACGCCTTCTTATTACTTCTTTGGTATCTTAGATTTACACCTTCTTATTACTTCTTTGGTATCTTAGATTTACGCCTTCTTATTACTTCTTTGGTATCTTAGATTTACGCCTTCTTATTACTTCTTTGGTATCTTAGATTTACACCTTCTTATTACTTCTTTGGTATCTTAGATTTACGCCTTCTTATTACTTCTTTTGTATCTTAGATTTTCAGATTCTTATTACTTCTTTGGTATCTTAGATTTACACCTTCTTAATATTTCTTTGGTATATTGGATTTACGCCTTCTTATTACTTCTTTGGTATCTTAGACTTACGCCTTCTTATTACTTCTTTGGTATCTTAGATTTATACCTTCTTATTACTTCTTTGGTATCTTAGATTTACGCCTTCTTATTACTTCTTTGGTATCTTAGATTTATGCCTTCTTATTACTTCTTTGGTATCTTATTTTTACGCCTTCTTATTACTTCTTTGGTATCTTAGATTTACGCCTTCTTATTACTTCTTTGGTATCTCAGATGTACGCCTTCTTATTACTTCTTTGGTATCTTCGATTTACGCCTTTTTATTACTTCTTTGGTATCTTAGATTTACGCCTTCTTATTACTTCTTTGGTATCTTAGATATACATCTTCTTATTACATCTTTGGTATTTTCGATTTACGCCTTCTTATTACTTCTTTGGTATCTTAGATTTACACCTTCTTATTACTTCTTTGGTATATTAGGCTTACACCTTCTTATTACTTCTTTAGTATCTTAGATTTACGCCTTCTTATTACTTCTTTGGTATCTTAGATTTACGCCCTCTTATTACTTCTTTGGTATCTTAGATTTACGCCTTCTTATTACTTCTTTGGTATCTTAGATATACGCCTTCTTGTTGCTTCTTTGGTTTCTTAGATTTACACTTTCTTATTACTTCTGTGGTATCTTAGATTTACGCCTACTTATTACTTCTTTGGTATCTTATATTTATACCTTCTTATTAATTATTTGGTATCTCAGATTTACGCCTTCTTATTACTTCTTTGGTATCTTAGATTTACACCTTCTTATTACTTCTGTGTTATCTCAGATTTACGCGTTCTTATTACTTCTTTGGTATCTTAGATTTACGCCTTCTTATTACTTCTTTGGTATCTCAGATTTACGCCTTCTTATTACACTTCTTTGGTATCTTCGATTTACGCCTTCTTATTACTTCTTTTGTATCTTAAATTTACGCCTTCTTATTACTTTTTTGGTATCTTAGATTTACACCTTCTTATTTCTTCTTTGGTATCTTCGATTTACGTCTTCTTATTACTTCTTTGGTATCTTAGATTTACGCCTTCTTATAACTTCTTTGGTATCTTAGATTTACACCTTCTTGTTACTTCTTTGGTATCTTAGATTTACGCCTTCTTATTACTTCTTTGGTATCTTAGATTTATGCCTTCTTATTACTTCTTTGATATCTTAGATTTACACCTTCTTATTACTTCTTTGGTATCTTGGATTTACGCCTTCTTATTACTTCTTTGGCATCTTAGACTTACACCTTCTTATTACTTCTTTGGTATCTTAGACTTACACCTTCTTATTACTTCTTTGGTATCTTAGATTTACGCCTTCCTATTACTTCTTTGGTATCTTCGATTTACGCCTTCTTATTACTTCTTTTGTATCTTAAATTTACGCCTTCTTATTACTATTTTGGTATCTTAGATTTACACCTTCTTATTACTTCTTTGGTATCTTTAATTTACGCCTTCTTATTACTTCTTTGGTATCTTAGATTTACGCCTTCTTATAACTTCTTTGGAATCTTAGATTTACACCTTCTTGTTACTTCTTTGGTATCTTAGATTTACGCCTTCTTAATATTTCAGTGGGATCTTAGATTTACGCCTTCTTATTACTTCTTTGGTATCTTAGATTTACACCTTCTTATTACTTCTTTGGTATTTTAGATTTACGCCTTCTTATTACTTTTTTGGTATCTTAGATTTACGCCTTCTTATTACTTCTTTGGTATCTTAGATTTACGCCTTCTTATTACTTCTTTGGTATCTTAGATTTACACCTTCTTGCTACTTCTTTGGTATCTTAGATTTACGCCTTCTTAATACTTCAGTGGGATCTTAGATTTACGCCTTCTTATTACTTCTTTGGTATCTTAGATTTACACCTTCTTATTACTTCTTTGGTATTTTAGATTTACGCCTTCTTATTACTTCTTTGGTATCTTAGATTTACGCCTTCTTATTACTTCTTTGGTATCTTAGATTTACGCCTTCTTATTACTTCTTTGGTATCCTAGATTTACGCCTTCTTATTACTTCTTTGGTATCTTAGATTTACGCATTCTTATTACTTCTTTGGTATCATTCATTTACGCATTCTTATTACTTCTTTGGTATCTTAGATTTACGCCTTCTTATTACTTCTTTGGTATCTTTGATTTATGCCTTCTTATTACTTCTTTGGTATCTTAGATTTACGCCTTCTTATTACTTCTTTGGTATTTAGATTTGCACCTTCTTATTACTTCTTTGGTATCTTAGATTTACGCCTTCTTATTACTTCTTTGCTATCTTAGATTTACGCCTTCTTATTACCTCTTTGGTATCTTAGATTTTCGCCTTCTTATTACTTCTTTGGTATCTTAGATTTACGCCTTCTTATTACTTCTTTGGTATCTTAGATTTACACCTTCTTATTACTTCTTTGGTATCTTAGATTTACACCTTCTTATTACTTCTTTGGTATCTTAGATTTACGCCTTCTTATTATTTCTTTGGTATCTTAGATTTACACCTTCTTATTACTTCTTTGGTATCTTAGATTAACGCCTTCTTATTTCTTTGGTATCTTAGATTTACACCTTCTTATTACTTCTTTGGTATCTTAGATTTACTCCTTCTTATTACTTCTTTGGTATTTTAGATTTACGCCTTCTTATTACTGCTTTGGTATCTTAGATTTTCGCCTTCTTATTACTTCTTTGGTATCTTAGATTTACACCTTCTTATTATTTCTTTGGTATCTTAGATTTACACCTTCTTATTACTTCTTTGGTATCTTAGATTTACGCCTTCTAATTACTTCTTTGGTATCTTAGATTTACGCCTTCTTATTACTTCTTAGGTATCTTAGATTTACGCCTTCTTATTACTTCTTTGGTATCTTAGATTTACGCTTTCTTATTACTTCTTTGGTATCTTAGATTTACACCTTCTTATTACTTCTTTGGTATCTTAGATTAACGCCTTCTTATTACTTCTTTGGTATCTTAGATTTAGGCCTTCTTATAACTTCTTTGGTATCTTAGATTTACACCTTCTTGTTACTTCTTTGGTATCTTAGATTTACGCCTTCTTATTATTTCTTTGGTATCTTAGATTTACGCCTTCTGAATACTTCAGTGGGATCTTAGATTTACGCCTTCTTATTACTTTTTTGGTATCTTAGATTTACACCTTCTTATTACTTCTTTGGTATCTTAGATTTACAGCTTCTTATTACTTTTTTGGTATCTTAGATTTACACCTTCTTATTACTTCTTTGGTATCTTGGATTTACGCCTTCTTATTACTTCTTTGGAATCTTAGATTTTCGCCTTCTTATTACTTCTTTGGTATCTTAGATTTACACCTTCTTATTAGTTCTTTGGTATCTTAGATTTACACCTTCTTATTACTTCTTTGGTATCTTAGATTTACGCCTTCTAATTACTTCTTTGGTATCTTTGATTTACGCCTTCTTAATATTTCAGTGGGATCTTAGATTTACGCCTATTTATTACTTCTTTGGTATCTTAGATTTACACCTTCTTATTACTTCAGTGGGATCTTAGATTTACAGCTTCTTATTACTTCTTTGGTATCTTAGATTTACACCTTCTTATTACTTCTTTGGTATCTTGGATTTACGCCTTCTTATTACTTCTTTGGTATCTTAGACTTACACCTTCTTATTACTTCTTTGGTATCTTAGACTTACACCTTCTTATTACTTCTTTGGTATCTTAGATTTACGTCTTCTTATAACTTCAGTGGGATCTTAGATTTACGCCTTCTTATTATTTCTTTGGTATTTTAGATTTACACCTTCTTATTACTTCTTTGGTATTTTAGATTTACGCCTTCTTATTACTTCTTTGGTATCTTAGATTTACGCCTTCTTATTACTTCTTTGGTATCTTAGATTTACGCCTTCTTATTACTTCTTTGGTATCTTAGATTTACGCCTTCTTATTACTTCTTTGGTATTTTAGATTTACGCATTCTTATTACTTCTTTGGTATCATTCATTTACGCCTTCTTATTACTTCTTTGTTATCTTAGATTTACGCCTTCTTATTACTTCTTTGGTATCTTAGATTTATGCCTTCTTATTACTTCTTTGGTATCTTAGATTTACGCCTTCTTATTACTTCTTTGGTATCTTAGATTTACACCTTCTTATTACTTCTTTGGTATCTTGGATTTACGCCTTCTTATTACTTCTTTTGTATCTTAAATTTACGCCTTCTTATTACTTTTTTGGTATCTTAGACTTACACCTCTTATTACTTCTTTGGTATCTTAGATTTACGCCTTCCTATTACTTCTTTGGTATCTTCGATTTACGCCTTCTTATTACTTCTTTTGTATCTTAAATTTACGCCTTCTTATTACTTTTTTGGTATCTTAGATTTACACCTTCTTATTACTTCTTTGGTATCTTCGATTTACCCCTTCTTATTACTTCTTTGGTATCTTAGATTTACACCTTCTTATAATTTCTTTGGTATCTTAGATTTACACCTTCTTGTTACTTCTTTGGTATCTTAGATTTACACCTTCTTAATACTTCAGTGGGATCTTAGATTTACGCCTTCTTATTACTTCTTTGGTATCTTAGATTTACACCTTCTTATTACTTCTTTGGTATCTTAGATTTACGCCTTCTTATTACTTCTTTGGTATCTTAGATTTACGCCTTCTTATTACTTCTTTGGTATCTTAGATTTACGCCTTCTTATTACTTCTTTGGTATCTTCGATTTACGCCTTCTTATTACTTCTTTGGTATCTTAGATTTACGCCTTCTTATTACTTCTTTGGTATCATTCATTTACGCCTTCTTATTACTTCTTTGGTATCTTAGATTTGCGCCTTCTTATTACTTCTTTGGTATCTTAGATTTACACCTTCTTATTACTTCTTTGGTATCTTGGATTTACGCCTTCTTATTACTTCTTTGGCATCTTAGACTTACACCTTCTTATTACTTTTTTAGTATCTTAGACTTACACCTTCTTATTACTTCTTTGGTATCTTAGATTTACGCCTTCCTATTACTACTTTGGTATCTTCGAATTACGCCTTCTTATTACTTCTTTTGTATCTTAAATTTACGCCTTCTTATTACTTCTTTGGTATCTTAGATTTACACCTTCTTATTACTTCTTTGGTATCTTCGATTTACGCCTTCTTATTACTTCTTTGGTATCTTAGATTTACACCTTCTTATAATTTCTTTGGTATCTTAGCTTTACGCCTTCTTAATACTTCAGTGGGATCTTAGATTTACGCCTTCTTATTACTTCTTTGGTATCTTAGATTTACACCTTCTTATTACTTCTTTGGTATTTTAGATTTACACCTTCTTATTACTTCTTTGGTATCTTAGATTTACGCCTTCTTATTACTTCTTTGGTATCTTAGATTTACGCCTTCTTATTACTTCTTTGGTATCTTAGATTTACGCCTTCTTATTACTTCTTTGGTATCTTAGATTTACGCCTTCTTATTACTTCTTTGGTATCATTCATTTACGCCTTCTTATTACTTCTTTGGTATCTTAGATTTACGCCTTCTTATTACTTCTTTGGTATCTTAGATTTATGCCTTCTTATTACTTCTTTGGTAACTTAGATTTACACCTTCTTGTTACTTCTTTGGTATCTTAGATTTACACCTTCTTAATACTTCAGTGGGATCTTAGATTTACGCCTTCTTATTACTTCTTTGGTATCTTAGATTTACACCTTCTTATTACTTCTTTGGTATTTTAGATTTACGCCTTCTTATTACTTCTTTGGTATCTTAGATTTACGCCTTCTTATTACTTCTTTGGTATCTTAAATTTACGCCTTCCTATTACTTCTTTGGTATCTTAGATTTACGCCTTCTTATTATTTCTTTGGTATCTTAGATTTACGCATTCTTATTACTTCTTTGGTATCATTCATTTACGCCTTCTTATTACTTGTTTGGTATCTTAGATTTACGCCTTCTTATTACTTCTTTGGTATCTTAGATTTATGCCTTCTTATTACTTCTTTGGTATCTTAGATTTACGCCTTCTTATTACTTCTTTGGTATCTTAGATTTACACCTTCTTATTACTTCTTTGGTACCTTAGATTCACGCCTTCTTATTACTTCTTTGGTATCTTAGATTTACGCCTTCTTATTACTTCTTTGGTATCTTTGATTTACACCTTCTTATTACTTCTTTGGTATATTAGATTTACGCCTTCTTATTACTTCTTTGGTATCTTAGATTTACGCCTTCTTATTACTTCTTTGGTATCTTAGATTTACGCCTTCTTATTACTTCTTTGGTATCTTAGATTTTCAGCTTCTTATTACTTCTTTGGTATCTTAGATTTACACCTTCTTATTATTTCTTTGGTATATTGGATTTACGCCTTCTTATTACTTCTTTGGTATCTTAGACTTACGCCTTCTTATTACTTCTTTGGTATCTTAGACTTACACCTTCTTATTACTTCTTTGGTATCTTAGACTTACACCTTCTTATTACTTCTTTGGTATCTTAGATTTACGCCTTCTTATTACTTCTTTGGTATCTTCGATTTACGCCTTTTTATTACGTCTTTGGTATCTTAGATTTACGCCTTCTTATTACTTCTTTGGTATCTTAGATTTACATCTTCTTATTACTTCTTTGGTATTTTAGATTTACGCCTTCTTATTACTTCTTTGGAATCTTAGATTTACGCCTCCTTATTACTTTTTGTTATCTTAGATTTACGCCTTCTTATTACTTCTTTGGTATCTTAGATTTACGCCTTCTTATTACTTCTTTGGTATCTTAGATTTACGCCTTCTTATTACTTCTTTGGTATCTTAGATTTACGCCTTCTAATTACTTCTTTGGTATCTTTGATTTACGCCTTCTTATTACTTCTTTTGTATCTCAGATTTACGCCTTCTTATTACTACTTAGGTATCTTAGATTTACGCCTTCTTATTACTTCTTTGGTATCTTAGATTTACGCTTTCTTATTACTTCTTTGGTATCTTAGATTTACACCTTCTTATTACTTCTTTGGTATCTTAGATTTACGCCTTCTTATTACTTCTTTGGTATCTTAGATTTACGCCTTCTTATAACTTCTTTGGTATCTTAGATTTACACCTTCTTATTACTTCTTTGGTATCTTAGATTTACGCCTTCTTATTATTTCTTTGGTATCTTAGATTTACGCCTTCTTAATACTTCAGTGGGATCTTAGATTTACGCCTTCTTATTACTTCTTTGGTATCTTAGATTTACACCTTCTTATTACTTCTTTGGTATCTTAGATTTACAGCTTCTTATTACTTCTTTGGTATCTTAGATTTACACCTTCTTATTACTTCTTTGGTATCTTGGATTTACGCCTTCTTATTACTTCTTTGGTATCTTAGACTTACACCTTCTTATTACTTCTTTGGTATCTTAGATTTACACCTTCTTATTACTTCTTTGGTATCTTAGATTTACGCCTTCTAATTACTTCTTTGGTATCTTAGATTTACGCCTTCTTATTACTTCTTTGGTATCTTAGATTTACGCCTTCTTATTATTTCTTTGGTATCTTAGATTTACGCCTTCTGAATACTTCAGTGGGATCTTAGATTTACGCCTTCTTATTACTTTTTTGGTATCTTAGATTTACACCTTCTTATTACTTCTTTGGTATCTTAGATTTACAGCTTCTTATTACTTTTTTGGTATCTTAGATTTACACCTTCTTATTACTTCTTTGGTATCTTGGATTTACGCCTTCTTATTACTTCTTTGGTATCTTAGACTTACACATTCTTATTACTTCTTTGGTATCTTAGATTTACACCTTCTTATTACTTCTTTGGTATCTTAGATCTACAGCTTCTTATTACTTTTTTGATATCTTAGATTTACACCTTCTTATTACTTCTTTGGTATCTTGGATTTACGCCTTCTTATTACTTCTTTGGTATCTTAGACTTACACCTTCTTATTACTTCTTTGGTATCTTAGACTTACACCTTCTTATTACTTCTTTGGTATCTTAGACTTACACCTTCTTATTACTTCTTTGGTATCTTAGACTTACGCCTTCTTATTACTTCTTTGGTATCTTAGATTTACGCCTTCTTATTACTTCTTTGGTATCTTAGATTTACACCTTTTTATTACTTCTTTGGTATCTCAGATGTACGCCCTCTTATTACTTCTTTGGTATCTTAGATTTACACCTTCTTATTACTTCTTTGGTATCTTAGATTTACAGCTTCTTATTACTTCTTTGGTATCTTAGATTTACACCTTCTTATTACTTCTTTGGTATCTTGGATTTACGCCTTCTTATTACTTCTTTGGTATCTTAGACTTACACCTTCTTATTACTTCTTTGGTATCTTAGATTTACACCTTCTTATTACTTCTTTGGTATCTTAGATTTACGCCTTCTAATTACTTCTTTGGTATCTTAGATTTACGCCTTCTTATTACTTCTTTGGTATCTTAGATTTACGCCTTCTTATTACTTCTTAGGTATCTTAGATTTACGCCTTCTTATTACTTCTTTGGTATCTTAGATTTACGCTTTCTTATTACTTTTTTGGGATCTTAGATTTACACCTTCCTATTACTTCTTTGCTATCTTAGATTTACGCCTTCTTATAACTTCTTTGGTATCTTAGATTTACACCTTCTTGTTACTTCTTTGGTATCTTAGATTTACGCCTTCTTATTATTTCTTTGGTATCTTAGATTTACGCCTTCTTATTATTTCTTTGGTATCTTAGATTTACGCCTTCTGAATACTTCAGTGGGATCTTAGATTTACGCCTTCTTATTACTTTTTTGGTATCTTAGATTTACACCTTCTTATTACTTCTTTGGTATCTTAGATTTACAGCTTCTTATTACTTTTTTGGTATCTTAGATTTACACCTTCTTATTACTTCTTTGGTATCTTGGATTTACGCCTTCTTATTACTTCTTTGGTATCTTAGACTTACACATTCTTATTACTTCTTTGGTATCTTAGATTTACACCTTCTTATTACTTCTTTGGTATCTTAGATCTACAGCTTCTTATTACTTTTTTGATATCTTAGATTTACACCTTCTTATTACTTCTTTGGTATCTTGGATTTACGCCTTCTTATTACTTCTTTGGTATCTTAGACTTACACCTTCTTATTACTTCTTTGGTATCTTAGACTTACACCTTCTTATTACTTCTTTGGTATCTTAGACTTACACCTTCTTATTACTTCTTTGGTATCTTAGACTTACGCCTTCTTATTACTTCTTTGGTATCTTAGATTTACGCCTTCTTATTACTTCTTTGGTATCTTAGATTTACACCTTTGTATTACTTCTTTGGTATCTCAGATGTACGCCTTCTTATTACTTCTTTGGTATCGTCGATTTACGCCTTCTTATTACTTCTTTGGTATCTTAGATTTACGCCTTCTTATTACTTCTTTGGTATCTTAGATTTACATCTTCTTATTACTTCTTTGGTATCTTAGATTTACACCTTCTAATTACTTCTTTGGTATATTAGGTTTACACCTTCTTATTACTTCTTTGGTATCTTAGATTTACGCCTTCTTATTACTTCTTTGGTATCTTAGATTTACGCCCTCTTATTATTTCTTTGGTATCTTAGATTTACACTTTCTTATTACTTCTGTGGTGTCTTAAATTTACACCTTCTTAATACTTTTTTGGAATCTTAGATTTACACCTTCTTATTACTTCTTTGGTATCTTCGATTTACGCCTTTTTATTACTTCTTTGGTATCTTAGATTTACGCCTACTTATTACTTCTTTGGTATCTTATATTTATACCTTCTTATTACTTCTTTGGTATCTCAGATTTACGCCTTTTTATTTCTTCTTTGGTATCTTAGATTTACACCTTCTTATTACTTCTGTGGTATCTCAGATTTTCGCCTTCTTATTACTTCTTTGGTAGCTTAGATTTACACCTTCTTATTACTTCTTTGGTATCTCAGATTTACGCCTTCTTATTACTTCTTTGGTATCTTAGATTTACACCTTCTTATTACTTCTTTGGTATCTTAGATTTACGCCTTCTTATTACTTCCTTGGTATCTTAGATTTACCCCTTCTTATTATTTCTTTGGTATCTTAGGCTTATGCCTTCTTATTACTTCTTTGGTATCTTAGATTTACGCTTTCTTATTACTTCTTTGGTATATTAGGATTACGCCTTCTTATTACTTCTTTTGTATCTTAGATTTACGCCTTCTTATTACTTCTTTGGTATCTTAGATTTACACCTTCTTATTACTTCTTTGGTATCTTAGATTTGCACCTTCTTATTACTTCTTTGGTATCTTAGATTTACGCCTTCTTATTACTTCTTTGGTATATTAGGTTTACACCTTCTTATTACTTCTTTTGGTATCTCAGATTTATGCCTTCTTATTACTTCTTTGGTATCTTAGATTTACATCTTCTTATTACTTCTTTGGTATCTTAGATTTACGCCTTCTTATTACTTCCTTGGTATCTTAGATTTACCCCTTCTTATTACTTCCTTGGTATCTTAGGCTTACGCCTTCTTATTACTTCTTTGGTATCTTAGATTTACGCCTTCTTAATACTTCTTTGGTATATTAGGATTACGCCTTCTTATTACTTCTTTTGTATCTTAGATTTACGCCTTCTTATTACTTCTTTGGTATCTTAGATTTACACCTTCTTATTACTTCTTTGGTATCTTAGATTTGCGCCTTCTTATTAGTTCTTTTGGTATCTTAGATTTACACCTTCTTATTACTTCTTTGCTATCTTAGATTTACGCCTTCTTATTACTTCTTTGGTATCTTAGATTTACACCTTCTTATCACTTCTGTGGTATCTCAGATTTACACCTTCTTATTACTTCTTTGGTATCTCAGATTTACGCCTTCTTATTACACTTCTTTGGTATCTTCGATTTACGCCTTCTTATTACTTCTTTGCTATCTTAGATTTACGCCTTCTTATTACTTCTTTGGTATCTTAGATTTACACCTTCTTATTACTTCTTTGGTATCTTAGATTTACGCCTTCTTATTACTTCCTTGGTATCTTAGATTTACACCTTCTTATTACTTCTTTGGTATCTTAGGCTTACGCCTTCTTATTACTTCTTTGGTATCTTAGATTTACGCCTTCTTATTACTTCTTTGGTATATTAGGATTACGCCTTCTTATTACTTCTTTGGTATCTTAGATTTTCGCCTTCTTATTACTTCTTTGGTATCTTAGTTTTACACCTTCTTATTACTTCTTTGGTATCTTAGATTTACACCTTCTTATTACTTCTTTGGTATCTTAGATTTACACCTTCTTATTACTTCTTTGGTATCTTGGATTTACGCCTTCTTATTACTTCTTTGGTATCTTAGATTTACACCTTCTTATTACTTCTTTGGTATCTTAGATTTACACCTTCTTATTACTTCTTTGGTATCTTAGATTTACGCTTTCTTATTACTTCTTTGGTATCTTAGATTTACGCCTTCTTATTACTTCTTTGGTATCTTAGATTTACACCTTCTTATTTCTTCTTTGGTATCTTAGATTTATGCCTTCTTATTACTTCTTTGGTATCTTAGATTTACACCTTCTTATTACTTCTTTGGTATCTTAGATTTACGCCTTCTTATTATTTCTTTGGTATCTTAGATTTACGCCTTCTTATTACTTCCTTGGTATCTTAGATTTACACCTTCTTATTTCTTCTTTGGTATCTTAGATTTACGCCTTCTTATTACTTCTTTGGTATCTTAGATTTACGCCTTCTTATTACTTGTTTGGTATCTTAGATTTACGCCTTCTTATTACTTCTTTGGTATCTTAGATTTACGCCTTCTTATTACTTCTTTGGTATCTTAGATTTACACCTTCTTATTACTTCTTTGGTATCTTAGATTTACGCCTTCTTATTACTTCTTTGGTATCTTAGATTTACGCCTTCTTATTACCTCTTTGGTATCTTAGATTTACGCCTTCTTATTACTTCTTTGGTATCTTAGATTTACACCTTCTTATTACTTCATTGGTATATTAGATTTACACCTTCTTATTACTTCTTTGGTATCTTCAAACTTTTCTTTCCGATATATGACAACTTTGATTCTCATTATAGAAAGTAAGAAATATATCAACATGACCAAATAAGAGTTACATCTACTCTTTATGCTTTAGCTAATTTGAAAAAAGATCCATAATTTGCTTTACGGTATCATATTATTCTATTTGTAATATTGGAGCATATATACAGTGTAATTGTTTATATGAATACTTATTTTTTACACAATTTCAAAAATGATAAAATGATTTGAAATTATTATCTTTTTAATTTTCTAACACCTTGCATGATTTCTTCTTTTTGTGGAAAGTATTACTGTGACACAAACTGAAGAAAGTGTTCACATAATGTAGTGAAGTGACAATAGCAAGACAATTATATAATGTACTTCAAAAATAAAGATCTAATTAGTGTCCTAGATTAAGATTGTGTTATCTTAGATCCATTATTGAATTATTTTACCGGGCTGTGAATCAGATGTTGGTTCTGAAATGTTCCAATGATATACTACAAAAGTACAGTAATCTATATTACGACATGACGACAAAATACATTACATTATTTGAAGGTAAAAACTTGTATCTATATTATATACTATTCGCTACAATACATTATTTAGCAGCTGTTTTCATGGTTTATGATAGAGTTCGTGTTACTCGAGATTTTCTACTGTTATATGAACATGCTTATAGTATTGTCGATATTGTATATATGCTACAGTAAATTTGTATAATCAGGAATTATGCATAATTACTGTATAATTACTAAACATGCTAGTGAATATATATAATCCCTGAAATTGACCAGTAAATATACATAATTACTGAAAATTTTGTTAATTATTCTACAGATTTACTGGTTTGATTTTTATTACTAAAACCGGTGGTGTACTCAGGTAATAAAAAAATTCCCAACTCTTTAGTTCACACTGATATGTGTATCAACTTTTTGCCTTCGGTACTCTTTGATACACTAAGCTGTTAATGAAATGTTGTCAAATGAGAGAGAATTATGAAACGGTAAAAGTGCTTTCTTGTTTTACTGGCGATGTGCTATTTTTTGCTTTTCATTTTTTTTTTTTTTTTTTTTTTACAAATATGGATAAATGCAATCTTCGAAAAACACTTTACATGTGAATAACAGAGAAAGTAGCATGATCAATGACTTATGAAATGTTAGATCTATCTTGTCTTATATTTAGCTGTTGGGTTTGCATTCAGATTTTGGAAAGTATAACACAATGAATAAATAAAATAAATATTACTATAGCTAGTTACTTTATTAGAGTGTTAGATTACACACAATTGTATGCATTAGATTGACAGAACATTAACTTGAAGAGATTTGGAACGAATTAAGTTTCAGGTTTTAAAATCGTATATGTTTCAGAGATCAATCATCATGAGATCGCCATGTGTAAATGATGGGATTAAAGGAACTATCTATAGTTGATACGCGGCCTGTTCTCAACGATGTCAGTCTCTAGATAATTAAACATATTCCTTAAAAACATTTTATGATATCTGTGCAAAATACCTTTACAGTGTTTCCAATAAAATGAGTTCGTCAGGAGAATTTAAATTGATCTGTTGATCCAATACGAACGATCACACAAAATATGTAGTCTCTTGGGGTGTCATTCAATAATCTTCGTCTGACATAAAGCTGCCCAAATTTCTTTGAAAAATTAAAAACATTCAAAGTCATTGACTTTATTCCAATTTGTCAATCAGAACTAAGCTTTCTTCATGTTTGTCGTTAATATGGGATGACGTTTTGACAGTCTTCGTGGATATGCGTAGTTTGTCTGCTTATATATTTTACCTAATTGCCATAAAATTATATTAATTATCTTCTAGATTGCAGAACAATAAAACCATGAATATACTACATTCAATTGTACTAAATTGAGTTCGTGCCTCAATACCAGCCAGTCGCATCGATGGCATAATGGTTAGCGTGCTCGCCTCGAGTGCGGTGGGTCGTGGGTTCGAGCCCCAGTCGGGTCAAACCAAAGACTTTAATATTGGTATTTGTTGCTTCTCCGCTAAGCACGCAGCATTAAGGAGAAAGAGCAAATACTGGCTAGCTCGGACTCAGAATAATGTGTCTGAGTGAAGCGACATGTCCCACCGCGGACTCTTGTTTCAGTGAGCTAGCACTATGAAAATCCAACTCGTTTTGAGTATTTCCCTGGATATTCAAAACAGAATTTCACAGGGATACTTCAGAGGAACTTGGACTCTGAAGTAAAAATGTAACAAGATATTTACTAAATAAAATCTGTGATATTGATGTTAAAAAAATAAAAATCCAACTCAGCTTGCTGGTCTAGAACAAAGTGGACCTCATCATCATTTCATTGCAAATTAACTTGTTCTCGCCATGATATAGCTGAAAAATTGCTAAATTGGTGCCAAGCATCACTCACTCACTCACTCACTCACTCACTCACTCACTACCAGCCTCAAATGTAAGATTTCCAAATACCTATTCGAACGCAGCGGCTTCACTTGATCTCACCCCGTTTTTATTGGGGTTCGTGTTACTCAATCGTTAGTTCTCTGAGTAGTATCTTGTCAATTTAAATAAAAATTGAATATAAGAGTAGTTTCTGGTAGGTGAAGACATTTTCCCTGTGAAGCTAAACTTCATGGAGTGAAAGCTATTTTTACGCTACGTACATGACGATAATTAGTTGTCAGAAACAACCAAAGCCACTGACTCGACAACGCTAAACATATTGTATGTCTTCTTTAATGTGAAGAATAACAGAGTAAAAAATCTGACTTAATCTGTTTTCTCAACATATATGATGCTATAGATAAAGAACAAAGAGCATCCTTGTTCGAAGGGACAATGCGGATATTATAAGTATCAAACAAAGAGCATCCTTGTTCGAAGGGACAATGCGGATATTATAAGTATCAAACAAAGAGCATCCTTGTTCGAAGGGACAATGCGGATATTATAAGTATCAAACAAAGAGCATCCTTGTTCGAAGGGACAATGCGGATATTATAAGTATCAAACAAAGAGCATCCTTGTTCGAAGGGATAATGCGGATATTTTAAGTATCAAACAAAGAGCATCCTTGTTCGAAGGGATAATGCGGATATTATAAGTATCAAACAAAGAGCATCCTTGTTCGAAGGGATAATGCGGATATTATAAGTATCAAACAAAGAGCATCCTTGTTCGAAGGGATAATGCGGATATTATAAGTATCAAACAAAGAGCATCCTTGTTCGAAGGGATAATGCGGATATTATAAGTATCAAACAAAGAGCATCCTTGTTCGAAGGGATAATGCGGATATTATAAGTATCAAACAAAGAGCATCCTTGTTCGAAGGGATAATGCGGATAGTATAAGTATCAAACAAAGAGCATCCTTGTTCGAAGGGATAATGCGGATATTATAAGTATCAAACAAAGAGCATCCTTGTTCGAAGGGATAATGCGGATATTATAAGTATCAAACAAAGAGCATCCTTGTTCGAAGGGATAATGCGGATATTATAAGTATCAAACAAAGAGCATCCTTGTTCGAAGGGATAATGCGGATATTATAAGTATCAAACAAAGAGCATCCTTGTTCGAAGGGATAATGCGGATATTATAAGTATCAAACAAAGAGCATCCTTGTTCGAAGGGATAATGCGGATATTATAAGTATCAAACAAAGAGCATCCTTGTTCGAAGGGATAATGCGGATATTATAAGTATCAAACAAAGAGCATCCTTGTTCGAAGGGATAATGCGGATATTATAAGTATCAAACAAAGAGCATCCTTGTTCGAAGGGATAATGCGGATATTATAAGTATCAAACAAAGAGCATCCTTGTTCGAAGGGATAATGCGGATATTATAAGTATCAAACAAAGAGCATCCTTGTTCGAAGGGATAATGCGGATATTATAAGTATCAAACAAAGAGCATCCTTGTTCGAAGGGATAATGCGGATATTATAAGTATCAAACAAAGAGCATCCTTGTTCGAAGGGATAATGCGGATATTATAAGTATCAAACACAAAATTATTTAAAAATAAAAGACAAAACCTCAGAGCACGAAATTCAATGAAAATCTAGCATGAAACCCATATAAACAGATTAACATACAAAATATTAAAATCAAATAACACAACAAAAAATCGGTGTAACGAATATAATCTCGCATTCACACAGAAATCAAAATAGACATTACAATGGCTTACAAATCACGTGTAGCATATTGGACAAAATGTCAATCAATTTTTCCTTTTTCTGATTTTCTTTAGAGTACATTTTAAGCAATTTTCAAAATACAAACTTCTAGGATACCAACAGACCACCAAGGTTAATCATATCTATACATGTTTTTTTCTACTTTCTTTTGCGTACATTTGTTTAAATTTCACAATACAAACTTCTAGGATACCAACAGATCACCAAGGCTAACCATACCTATAAATGAACACTAAGATTAAACATATACATCCATCAATAGACCAATGATACAGATCTAACTACCCCTTGTTGATTTCTATATTTTCTATTTGACTTGCCTTTAATTTTTCCATTCATCAAAGACAACGTTTATGGCGGTTTTATGACTATACTAGCTCTGATGGTTAGCAGATCAGTGGAGGAATCCTTTCATCTAATGCTTCGATTTAACATAACATGATGTACTGCCTGAAAACTTGACAGTGCAAAAATAAAATAAATAATGCATACCATAAAACTATCTAGTGACAAACCGAGCACGTAATACAAAATTAATGGATCAATACAGTATATATCATAAATTGTACTGAGATACAAAATACAAATTATCTGGGTTGATGTCCATGCAAATTTTATAATAAAATTCCTTTATAATAATACTCTGTAATCATTTCAAACTGCCTTGTCAGACTATGATTATTCTTTTTCAAATTATAAAATAAAGACTTTATATCACTTTTCCAATAAAAATAATTTCTTCTGAATCCTAAAACGCATAAAGAACGCACGTAATATGGCTACCAAAATGATGGAAAAGTCTCATTATTTTAATGATACACTAGTTTGTTTCCCTCCGACATTTTCGATCCAAAGCTACAAAAAGTATATATTTCCTATGTAATTACTATTAACCAGAACATTTGTTGTTATTATACCAATTACTTCCAATTAAACCTATTGATTGACATAATTACTATATTATTATTGTCTTTAAATGCTTGTTATTTTATTACACAAAATAACAACCGTTAGAACTTAAAACATTATGTCAATAATATCATTTAGATCCTGTCATGGCAAACACAAAATGTTAAAAGTTGTCAAAAATATTCCAATACAATTGTAGAAATTACAAGACAAATATACCGGATTCTTCATGGAAGCTTAATTAAAAAAAGAACCATGTCTTAAAAAGAAATCAATTACACCAAACTAAAGCAGCATTTATCAAATTAATTACACATATTCTCTCAACAAGTACCAAATTCAGTGTGTCTGATTTGTCGATCACCGCAAACATGACTAATTAACAAGTTCAATGAGATCAAGTTCAACACTATATATAAAAAATATAACAATAAAGAAATGAAAGACGGGTTCTTTGTCCGTTTTGTCTTTGATTATGATCATTTGTCTTTACCACCACTTTCATTAATGCTTATTTTTATTTATGGAAGAATCCAGAGTACACGGAGTTGAGGGTTAGGACTATGGTGTTTAGTGCCACTTTCAACAATATTTCAGTTATATCGTTGAGGTCAGCTTTATTGGTGGAGGAAACCGGAGAAGACTTCATAAGTTGGAAAAACTTGTATCCGATCCCTATTTGTTATATTTAGCAAATAAAAATATGCTTAAGCTTTAAACTACACCGGAGTACTCGGAGAAAACCACCGACCTGCTGTACGTCAATGACAAACTTTATCTCATAAAGTTGTATCAAGTACACCTCGTCATGAGCAGGATTCGAACTCATAAAGTCATAGTCCTGGAGTTGACCTCACAGACATTAGGAACTAGTAGGATAGATAGAGGTAAATTAGACCGCTACAGATAGACTTTATTTCTTTGATATAAAAGACTTTCTTGACATATGTTCATTGCAACATCGACAAACACCACGAACAAAGGCACGTATTTAGACTTAATCCTATTTGTTGATTAATACTCGATGTTATTTACAATCCAATATAATTCAATTTCACATTTCATTTTGCAATCAGAGACGAGCAAATAAAATCTCAACCTGAATAATGTCTTACCGTATAAACAGTCATAGCGATTTAGATTTCATTAATTACCTCAACTGATCAATACGACAGTGGAATGACAAGATACCAACTCTACGTCTGTGTACATTTGTACGAACTAGTGCAAGAGAAATGAAGTTCAAATTTCTTTAATTAGTTTAATAGGGCGACAATCAGTTCTCCTTTGAACGAAAAGGAAACCAGACGAATGTATCACTATTTAATTGACTTTCCTTGTACCATGAATTTCAACTTCGAAAAAACTTCATTAAATGGCTTTTTTGCAGTCAGGATCACTTTAGTGTTGTTTGTCAACGATATTATGTCTTCAAAGCTCGTTGAGGTGTTTCATTAAATTGGTGAAGCATTCTTATTAAATTACAGGTCATTCATGCATAACACTACCATTAAATTAAAAAGACATGTTTAAAGGACGTCACTATCAAACGCTGCATAATATGCGAATTTAACCCAGGTTTAGGAATGATATTTTATTTGTTTGATGTCTGATGTTGTTCACATTTTATCATATGGTTAGTTATTTCGATGCAGTTTTGAAATTTTAGTTTGAAGCTGAGTTTCATAATGGGTTTGAGTAACTCGGCTGTTTGTTTTGTTTGTTATGCTATAACCCGAATTAATACTTCTCGCTCAATAAAGATGCGAAGAAATACAGAAAAGAAGCTAGTTAGCTGTTATAGAATAATACCACAATATGTTGTTTTATCTATCAATTACACCTTATATAAGAATGCTGGATTCTGATTGGTTAATAGCAGTGATATTTTTTTTACAAATTCAGAATTTGCAGAATTTTTACTTCATGTAGGTGTATTTGCATAAGATTTAACTTTTTTTCATGGTATTTGCAAAATCGTATTTGCCATATTTACCCTTCATCGAGACGCTTGTAACGAAATTTGTGAAACGTTATCAGTTGTGCGTTTTATGTAACATCATTCGGTAGAATTAAACAGACACATCATGTTAGGTCCTGAAAACGACAAACAAAAGGTATTATTTATTTAGCCAGTGTTCTAAATAATATTCGGTGTAATTAAACAGATATATCATGTTTGGGAGGGGTATTTGCGAAAAATACCGGTCTTGAGACTAAATTTCCCTCGCCTTTCGGCTCGGGAAATTTTTCGTCTCTCGACTGGTATTTTTCGCAAATACCCCCCCCTCCCCCCCCAAACATGATATATCTGTATATAATGAACGGCATCGGTGGTGTAATGGTTAGCATGCTCGAGCCTTGAGTGTGGTAGATCGTGAGTTCGAGCCCCGATCGGGTCAAACCAAAGACTATAAAATTGGTATTTGTTGCTTCTCCGCTAAGCACGCAGCATTAAGGAAAAAGAGCAAAGGCTGATCGAATCGGAATCAGCATAATATGTCCGACTGGAGCGACGTCCATCTGCGGACTGTTGTTTCAGTGAGCTAGCACTATAACAATCCAACTGGGCGTGTTGTTCTAGTACAAAGCGGATCTCATCATCATTTCATTGAAAATTAACTTGTTCTCACCACGATATAGCTGAACAAATTTCTGAGTTGGAGTTAAACAACAATCACTCACTCTCTATATTAATGCTGCAGTAAGCATTTTGTTAGGAAACATGGGTCAGTTATGGAACAACTGTTCAGGGCAGTTAACTTGAAATAAAATATAAATCAATTACATAATCAAATCATAATTCGGATAGAAAAATAATAACACCAGTATAACATAAAATTTAAAAATAAATGATATAGCAAATCGGACACAACCCACATCCACGAATCCTGACTGAAACAAAACTTTACTAGGTCAACATTTGATAAAACAAACTCATCTTCATTATTATTAGATGTATTTAACATTTTGCATTGTCTGAAGATGCATAAGTGTCCACTTACGATTTCATAACTTTGTGATTAACAAACCAAGTTATGTCAAGTCTACACAAATGTTCTCAGAAGTGCTAATCTTTAATGGACAAATATCATGAACAAAATATTAGCAACATCTCCAATACACGCAAGGCATTATTGTAATGTACGAACAAAAAGGCGAGTTATAGATTGATATGGCAGCGACAGATGTCTTTCCAGGGAAAATCATAGTCAATCTACGCCTTTGTGAAAATAACGTCATCAATGATTTCTTCTTTCCTTTGTCAGCTTTCAATTTGTATTAGACTTCAATCCATCAAAATAAATCACCAATGACCTGACCTACTGGACAAGCTGCCAATCTCTTTCTTCATTAAAGATAGCAATGTTAACCCTTAAACACCGGACAGAGAAAAATCGACCAGACAACACAAAAACTGGCGACACCAATTCTATGTTGTTTTATGGTTCTTAAGTCAAGCGAAACACAGAAATTCATGGATAAATCTAATATCACGACAGAGGTTAGATATTCACGTAGCTGGACATTAACATAAAATAAACAAAAAGCTACAACGACCAAGCTACAAAAAATCAAAGATAAGTACAGATTTTCAGGTCATAAGCTCGTGTGAAGATTTCAGATTGTTGCACATGGTCGTTTTCACGCGCACATCAGATGATCATTTCATTTTCCTTTCGCTATAAACGACACATTTTTCTGTTTAACCGACATTCTGTTCGTTAAATGACAGCGTTACATAATAAATAATAAGAGATTTGTATGTAAATGAACACTAATGGTAGAAACACAATCACGAAGGAATGACATAATCAAAAACATGATGATCACAGTTTGGTACATGTATAATTTAAAATGACAAAATGATCACTGACAACGTGAATTTGAATGTTTAATCAGTTGATTACCAGCTACATTACCATAGTATTGCTATTTTAATTTAAATAACACATTTTGACAAACGATCTGCCCACAAATACTTTAAAAGTGCAAGTTTTAATACAAGTTCTGTCATCATCATGGTGAATTACAAATGACGACCCACATTTATTCAAACACCAATTTTCTTTGTGAGGATTAAGATACGTTTTATTGTCAGTGACATAATTACTTGGATTGAAACTGAATTTAAGCATTCAAATGATATTATTGCCTCTGAGCGCCTTCGCTTCCGAATCTTAATTTCACAAATTAGTTAGTTTTTACATATGTTATTCTGCTTCAACTTAACGTGTAGCCTCGGAGTATATTTTAGCATGAAGAGGGAAGAAAAACAGGAAATGACAAGAATTATGTTCAATTCGTTTAATTATAAGAACTACACTTTCTGATATACTTTTATCAATCTGTTGGCAACTGCATAAAGCTTAATAAGAAACTATTTTTATTTGATTGACGCGTCTGAGTTTATATTCAGTAACAATCGTTCAAAGTCCGCTAATGTTTATGATTTATTTATTATTAAGATTATGGTATCTTGACGCCACTTTCATCATTATTTCAATTTTATCATATAGGTCAGATTTATTTGAAGATGAGATTTAAAGTACCTCCCGTAAGACACTGAAAAGATATATGAGATTGCATCGAGTACACCTCGCCACTCAGAAACTCACAAATGTTGGAGTTGAAAGGCATGTGTTATATAGAGGTAGATATAACAATCAGTATTCTTTTCCTTTGATCTTTTTTTGGTTTATGTTACAGAATATAAGCAACAGCTATATATAAAGAACTATGAAATAATACGCGCAAATACGAGATATTGCATACATAAAATATGGGCTGTAGTTTTATTACTCACAGAGAGCCGTGAAGCAATCAACGACCTAGATGTGATATGGCATGGCTTCATGCTACAAATCATTTATAATAAATAAAGGTAATAACAAAATTACCGAACTCCGAACAATCTTACAAAGGGAAAGTCAAAACTCATAATTATATAAACAGACAAAATCAGTCAACAACCGGAAAACTGTGAACACCGTAATGACCCTGACTTGGTACAGGCATTTCTAAAGAAATGGTGGGTTGAATCAGATTTTAAGGCGCCAAACCTCCCGCTCTCATTACGGTTCAAAGGTTCCGGCTGTCACTGTAACAGTATTTAAATACAGGAACAAAATAGGTAAAATAGTTGTCAAAGCAGTACCATATTCGGTGACGTAAATGTCAAAAATACTTTTACGTCACACATTGACAAAAAAATTCTTGACATTTTTTACTTCTTTATCTTTATACATTTTCACTATATGAAAATGCATCGCTTATAATTCTTTCTGCAGAGACGGAATATATTTCTACAAGATATTGGTATCGGAATATAAACTTTTTAAGAGATCGAATAAGGCGAATCTTTTTATAGCCCTGGTCCAGTAGCCTGTTTCTCAGATGAAGATGACGTTTCAGGAAATCAGAATAATTGCTACTGGCCCTTGCATAGCGAAACAATTGCAAGATGTAAACACCATATGCAGGATAAGCTGGTATATTGCTGCACATGTTTGGAAAATTTATGATTTTAAAATTGAAGTCGTCCGGCTTATCATAAATTTTAGTACTGAGTTGACCACTGTCGTCAAATTCGAGGTATAAGTCCAAAAATGATGCGGACGAAGCTGTATCGGTGGTCTCTTTAACTTCCAGCTCTGGAGGATATATCAATGGAAGAAATTCTGCAAATCTAGAATTATTGATAGATAAAACGTCATCAATATACCTGTATGTGAAATTAAAGGCTCTAGCCTCATGAATCTTCTTATCTTTTACAAGCTTTTGAAGAAACTCCGACTCATATGAGTATAAAAATAAATCGGCTAGAAGAGGGGCACAATTCGTACCCATTGGTATGCCGACGACCTGCTGAAACAGTGTCCCTCCAAAGGAGACAAATATGTTATCGATGAGGAACTCCAGCATACTGATCACTTGTTCCTCGGAGTAGCATGTTTTACCTTTATGAATTTTGTTTGAAAAATATGTGGAATTGTAGCCTAACACAACAAATTTTGAGCCATAGTTTCTATGACTAAAAGCTTTATGAATACCACGGTTTCCGAGTTAAACGGTGAACAATCTCATGCTTCGTG
Organism: Bathymodiolus brooksi; assembly: GCA_963680875.1. Taxonomy (NCBI): domain Eukaryota; kingdom Metazoa; phylum Mollusca; class Bivalvia; order Mytilida; family Modiolidae; genus Bathymodiolus; species Bathymodiolus brooksi. Next base: position 98,264,038 of record OY804576.1, read on the forward strand.
TTCGATTATTTAACCTTTTACTCGGAAAACAGTGGTACAAATATTATTTAGATCGGGGGAAACTAATACACACATTGACACAGTATATACAAATAAAGACACAAATATGTGTTAGCATTTAACAAAGGGGACTGCTTTGGCTTGATATGACTTGAGGCTAAAGTTCAGTATGACAAAAATGATCAACAATGTATAAGACTAGATCAGCTGATTTGCTTTAGGTAATATATTTTCGTTTCGCAAAAACTATAATTACGAAAATAAAATTGAAGCCATGATGGTCAACAATTCCACAAATACCAGCAAAACGAACAACCATCTAAAACCATTGAACACAACATAATCATACCAATGTATATGACGATTTTGATGCAGATCACAGCTTGGGAGAGGCATGTGCCATGGTTCAACCTATTAATGGGTTCCCATCTCTCCGCATTTTATAATTTTTCCAACGGCAATACAGATATAAGCAAGCAATAAGAAACCCTGCACGTATTGGCGTCCACTCAATACAACCATATGTTATCCCGAAAATGAACTACATGTATAACATAAACATGGACAGTGCAATAGCAGGGTAAGTTAATACTTATATATAAGTGGCTAACAGTTGAGAAGGTATTATATGTTGGCTAACGACTATCAGTTTTGATCTCATTATGATCGTCGTTTGTGATAAAGCTATAATATTGTTTCGTTGAAACAGATAATCTGTAATGATCATGACTTAAATATTCACTAACAATAAGGTATCGCTTCTCTTACTTAATATGACAACCTTTCTTTTTAGGGTTTTTGCTGGTTGAGAGGGATATACCAACAACAGTCATTCAAACACAACGAGGGATAAATATATGACTTGGGCTTGAGAGACTGCCACCTTTCGTCATCGTTTAAGAACCAGTGTGGTAGCACTTAGTGAGCCACATCTGCTGGTCCGTTGTTGGGCAAATCTTCCGATATTCGTGCTTCTTGGAAAGCATAGAGACAATTCGTGTCAATCGGAAAACAAAGACACGTTCGATTCAGACCTTTTTACCTATATATTGATTATGTGCTAGCAACAACTTAACGATATAGCTGAAATTTTGTTTATTTTAGCATTAAGCTTCAATCACTCAAAAGGGCCGTCGTGGCCGTGATCGTATGGTAGTTGGATTTAAAATTACCAATGCAATAGGTGCCTATCACAACTGATGTTGCGGGTTCGACTCCCGCTCAGGGCGACGTGTACACCATTATGTGATAAAGTTTGTCAGTGACTTGCGGCAGATCAGCGGTTTTCTCCGGGTCCTCCGGTTTCCTCCACCAATAAAACTGACCGCCACGATATAACTGAAATATTGTTGAAAGTGGCGTTAAACACCACAAAAAAAAACAACAAAAAAACAATCAATCACTAAATCAATTACCAATGCTAAAATAGAATACTAGAGAATCCACGAAGCAAACAAAGGATTATCATTTGTTTTCATATGGAATATGCTTTGAAGAAGTAGACAAGAATATAATTTAAAAAATCTGATGATTGGACTTTGGCACTGCTGGCTATAAAAGTACGAAGATTTACAATCAAAAATGTTTCGTTCAATTTTTATGCATATAATTTTATTTCAGACAGACGAATATTGGAAGCAAAGTTTCAAGATACTAAAGAACAATTAGAAACTGTAAATTGAAGCACAGACAATACCATTGAAGCACAGACAATACTATTGAAGCACAGACAATACCATTGAAGCACACACCATACCATTGAAGCACAGACAATGCCATTGAAGCACAGACAATACCATTGAAGCACAGACAATACCATTGAAGCACAGACAATACCATTGAAGCACAGACAATACCATTGAAGCACAAACAATACCATTGAAGCACAGACAATACCATTAAAGCACAGACAATACCATTTGAGCACAGACAATACCATTGAAGCACATACAATACCATTGAAGCACATACAATACAACTGAAGCACAAACAATACCATTGAAGCACAGATAATACATTGAAGCACAGACAATACCATTGAAACACAGACAATACCATTGAAGCACAGACAATATCATTGAAGCACATACAATACCATTGAAGCACAGACAATACCATTGAAGCACAGACAATACCATTGAAGCACAGACAATACCATTGAAGCACAGACAATACCATTGTGAAAAGAAAAAAGAATAAAAAGACAATCGCAAACAATGATCTTCAAAACACTATGCAGAACAGTAAAGATTGATCGCAATGAACCCCCCAAACAGGGGGGGGGGGAACTCAGGAAGGATAACCAGTTCCAGCTTTACTAGAGGCATCCGTCGTGTTACTCTTGTCAAAATCCGGTGCTAAAACATGAATGAGAGAAGGACGGAATTATGATTACGACATAATCATTACGATAAGTTGTGACTAAGACATTCCGTAACAGCTAACCAAGTAATGGTGTTGGCCATAAAACATTCGAAATGATGACTTCAACTTAGTCACTAGGAACATTAGATTCTAGTTAAAGTTAGCAGTGACTGTATCCATGGACTTATGAAAGGAACCACATCAACTGAGAGGCCGCTGCATGAATTCTGCCTCATACGAATAAAGAATGAAGTTGACGAAACGAAGAGCATAGTCAGCAGCCATAAGAATGTCTGTTGAAAAACACGCCCACCAAGCATAACAAATAATGATGTCAATCAAAAACTGGAGCATTCTAATGATGTAAATATACCGTTGAGAAAACCGAAAGGGCAATCAAGAATGGACAATCCAGAAACACTGGCTACATTGGGTACACAAGACACGGGACGAAGACAAAACAAAAAAAAAACAAAAAAAACACAGCATAGAAGACTAATAAAAGCAACAAGGAAGGGTAAGACGCCTCTTATAAAACACAACACAGAAGACTAATAAGATGAGCAACAAGGAAGGGTAAGACGCCTCTTATAAAACACAACACAGAAGACTAATAAGATGAACAACAAGGAAGGGTAAGACGCCTCTTATAAAACACAAAACAAGACTAATAAGATGAACAACAAGGAAGGGTAAGACGCCTCTTATAAAACACAACACAGAAGACTAATAAGATGAGCAACAAGGAAGGGTAAGACGCCTCTTATAAAACACAACACAGAAGACTAATAAGATGAACAACAAGGAAGGGTAAGACGCCTCTTATAAAACACAACACAGAAGACTAATAAGATGAGCAACAAGGAAGGGTAAGACGCCTCTTATAAAACACAACACAGAAGACTAATAAGATGAACAACAAGGAAGGGTAAGACGCCTCTTATAAAACACAACACAGAAGACTAATAAGATGAACAACAAGGAAGGGTAAGACGCCTCTTATAAAGCACAACACAGAAGACTAATAAGATGAACAACAAGGAAGGGTAAGACGCCTCTTATAAAACACAACACAGAAGATTAATAAGATGAACAACAAGGAAGAACAAGACGCCTCTAATAAAACACAGCACAGAAGACTAATAAGATGAACAACAAGGAAGGGTAAGACGCCTCTTATAAAACACAACACAGAAGACTAATAAGATGAATAACAAGGAATGGTAACACGCCTCTTATAAAACACAACACAGAAGATTAATAAGATGAACAACAAGGAAGGGTAAGACGCCTCTTATAAAACACAACACAGAAGACTAATAAGATGAAAAACAAGGAAGAGTAAGACGTCCCTTATAAAGCACAACACAGAAGACTAATAAGATGAACAACAAGGAAGGGTAAGACGCCTCTTATAAAACACAACACAGAAGATTAATAAAATGAACAACAAGGAAGGGTAAGACGCCTCTTATAAAACACAACAAAGAAGACTAATAAGATGAACAACAAGGAAGGGTAAGACGCCTCTTATAAAACACAACACAGAAGACTAATAAGATGAACAACAAGGAAGGGTAAGACGTCTCCTATAAAGCACAACACAGAAGACTAATAAGATGAGCAACAAGGAAGGGTAAGACGCCTCTTATAAAATACAACACACAAGTCTAATAAGATGAACAACAAGGAAGGGTAACACGCCTCTTATAAAACACAACACAGAAGACTAATAAGATGAACAACAAGGAAGGATAAGACGTCTCTTATAAAACACAACACAGAAGTCTAATAAGATGAACAACAAGGAAGGGTAAGACGCCTCTTATAAAACACAACACAGAAGACTAATAAGATGAACAACAAGGAAGGGTAAGACGCCTCTTATAAAACACAACACAAAGACTAATAAGATGAACAACAAGGAAGGGCAAGACGCCTCTTATAAAACACAACACAGAAGACTAATAAGATGAACAACAAGGAAGGGTAAGACGCCTCTTATAAAACACAACACAGAAGACTAATAAGATGAACAACAAGGAAGGGTAAGACGGCTCTTATAAAACACAACACAGAAGACTAATAAGATGAACAACAAGGAAGGGTAACATGCCTCTTATAAAACACAACACAGAAGATTAATAAGATGAACAACAACGAAGGGTAAGACGCCTCTTATAAAACACAACACAGAAGACTAATAAGATGAACAACAAGGAAGGGTAACACGCCTCTTATAAAACACAACACAGAAGACTAATAAGATGAACAACAAGGAAGGGTAAGACGTCTCTTATAAAACACAACACAGAAATCTAATAAGATGAACAACAAGGAAGGAAAAGACGTCTCTTATAAAACACAACACAAAAGTCTAATAAGATGAACAACAAGGAAGGGTAAGACGCCTCTTATAAAACACAACACAGAAGACTAATAAGATGAACAACAAGGAAGGGTAAGACGCCTCTTATAAAACACAAAACAAAAGACTAATAAGATGAACAACAAGGAAGGGCAAGACGTCTCTTATAAAACACAACACAGAAGACTAATAAGATGAACAACAAGGAAGGGTAAGACGGCTCTTATAAAACACAACACAGAAGACTAATAAGATGAGCAACAATCAAGGGTAAGACGCCTCTTATAAAACACAACACAGAAGACTAATAAGATGAACAACAAGGAAGGGTAAGACGCCTCTTATAAAACACAACACAGAAGACTAATAAGATGAACAACAAGGAAGGGCAAGACGCCTCTTATAAAACACAACAGAGAGGACTAATAAGATGAGCAACAAGGAAGGGTAAGACGCCTCTTATAAAACACAACACAGAAGACTAATAAGATGAACAACAAGGAAGGGCAAGACGCCTCTTATAAAACACAACACAGAAGACTAATAAGATGAACAACAAGGAAGGGTAAGACGCCTCTTATAAAACACAACACAGAAGACTAATAAGATGAACAACGAGGAAGGGTAAGACACCTCTTATAAAACACAACACAGAAGACTAATAAGATAAACAACAAGGAAGGGTAAGACGCCTTTATAAAACACAACCCAGAAGACTAATAAGATGAACAACAAGGAAGGGTAACACGCCTCTTATAAAACACAACACAGAAGACTAATAAGATGAACAACAAGGAAGGGTAAGACGTCTCTTATAAAACAAAACACAGAAGACTAATAAGATAAACAACAAGGAAGGGTAAGACGCCTCTTATAAAACACAACACAGAAGACTAATAAAATGAACAACAAGGAAGGGTAAGACGCCTCTTATAAAACACAACACAGAAGACTAATAAGATGAACAACAAGGAAGGGTAAGACGCCTCTTATAAAACACAACACAGAAGACTAATAAGATGAGCAACAAAGAAGGGTAAGACGCCTCTTATAAAATACAACACAGAATACTAATAAGATGAACAACAAGGAAGGGTAAGACGCCTCTTATAAAACACAACACAGAAGACTAATAAGATGAACAACAAGGAAGGGTAAGACGCCTCTTATAAATCACAACACAGAAGACTAATAAGATGAGCAACAAGGAAGGGTAAGACGCCTCTTATAAAACACAACACAGAAGACTATTAAGATGAACAACAAGGAAGGGTAAGACGCCTCTTATAAAACACAACACAGAAGACTAATAAGATGAACAACAAGGAAGGGTAAGACGCCTCTTATAAAACACAACACAGAAGACTAATAAGATGAGCAACAACGAAGGGTAAGACGCCTCTTATAAAACACAACACAGAAGACTAATAAGATAAACAACAAGGAAGGGTAAGACGCCTCTTATAAAACACAACACAGAAGACTAATAAGATGAACAACAAGGAAGGGTAAGACGCCTCTTATAAAACACAACACAGAAGACTAATAAGATGAACAACAAGGAAGGGTAAGACGCCTCTTATAAAACACAACACAGAAGACTAATAAGATGAACAACAAGGAAGGGTAAGACGCCTCTTATAAAACACAACACAGAAGACTAATAAGATGAGCAACAAGGAAGGGTAAGACGTCTCTTATAAAACACAACACAGAAGACTAATAAGATGAACAACAAGGAAGGGTAAGACGCCTCTTATAAAACACAACACAGAAGACTAATAAGATGAACAACAAGGAAGGGTAAGACGCCTCTTATAAAACACAACACAGAAGACTAATAAGATGAGCAACAAGGAAGGGTAAGACACCTCTGATAAAACACAACACAGAAGACTAATAAAATGAACAACAAGGAAGGGTAAGACGCCTCTGATTAAACACAACACAGAAGACTAATAAGATGAATAACAAGGAAGGGTAAGACGCCTCTTATAAAATACAACACAGAAATCTAATAAGATGAACAACAAGGAAGGATAAGACGTCTCTTATAAAACACAACACAGAAATCTAATAAGATGAACAACAAGGAAGGGTAAGACACCTCTGATAAAACACAACACAGAAGACTAATAAGATTAACAACAATGAAGGGTAAGACGCCTCTTATAAAACACAACACAGAAGACTAATAAGATGAACAAGAAGGAAGGGTAAGACGTCTCTTATAAAACACAACACAGAAATCTAATAAGATGAACAACAAGGAAGGATAAGACGTCTCTTATAAAACAAAACACAGAAGACTAATAAGATGAACAACAAGGAAGGGTAAGACGCCTCTTATAAAACACAACACAGAAGACTAATAAGATGAACAACGAGGAAGGGTAAGACACCTCTTATAAAACACAACACAGAAGACTAATAAGATAAACAACAAGGAAGGGTAAGACGTCTCTTATAAAACACAACACAGAAGACTAATAAGATGAACAACAAGGAAGGGTAAGACGCCTTTATAAAACACAACCCAGAAGACTAATAAGATGAACAACAAGGAAGGGTAACACGCCTCTTATAAAACACAACACAGAAGACTAATAAGATGAACAACAAGGAAGGGTAAGACGTCTCTTATAAAACAAAACACAGAAGACTAATAAGATAAACAACAAGGAAGGGTAAGACGCCTCTTATAAAACACAACACAGAAGACTAATAAAATGAACAACAAGGAAGGGTAAGACGCCTCTTATAAAACACAACACAGAAGACTAATAAGATGAACAACAAGGAAGGGTAAGACGCCTCTTATAAAACACAACACAGAAGACTAATAAGATGAGCAACAAAGAAGGGTAAGACGCCTCTTATAAAATACAACACAGAATACTAATAAGATGAACAACAAGGAAGGGTAAGACGCCTCTTATAAAACACAACACAGAAGACTAATAAGATGAACAACAAGGAAGGGTAACACGCCTCTTATAAATCACAACACAGAAGACTAATAAGATGAGCAACAAGGAAGGGTAAGACGCCTCTTATAAAACACAACACAGAAGACTAATAAGATGAACAACAAGGAAGGGTAAGACGCCTCTTATAAAACACAACACAGAAGACTAATAAGATGAACAACAAGGAAGGGTAAGACGCCTCTTATAAAACACAACACAGAAGACTAATAAGATGAGCAACAACGAAGGGTAAGACGCCTCTTATAAAACACAACACAGAAGACTAATAAGATAAACAACAAGGAAGGGTAAGACGCCTCTTATAAAACACAACACAGAAGACTAATAAGATGAACAACAAGGAAGGGTAAGACGCCTCTTATAAAACACAACACAGAAGACTAATAAGATGAACAACAAGGAAGGGTAAGACGCCTCTTATAAAACACAACACAGAAGACTAATAAGATGAACAACAAGGAAGGGTAAGACGCCTCTTATAAAACACAACACAGAAGACTAATAAGATGAGCAACAAGGAAGGGTAAGACGTCTCTTATAAAACACAACACAGAAGACTAATAAGATGAACAACAAGGAAGGGTAAGACGCCTCTTATAAAACACAACACAGAAGACTAATAAGATGAACAACAAGGAAGGGTAAGACGCCTCTTATAAAACACAACACAGAAGACTAATAAGATGAGCAACAAGGAAGGGTAAGACACCTCTGATAAAACACAACACAGAAGACTAATAAAATGAACAACAAGGAAGGGTAAGACGCCTCTGATTAAACACAACACAGAAGACTAATAAGATGAATAACAAGGAAGGGTAAGACGCCTCTTATAAAACACAACACAGAAATCTAATAAGATGAACAACAAGGAAGGATAAGACGTCTCTTATAAAACACAACACAGAAATCTAATAAGATGAACAACAAGGAAGGGTAAGACACCTCTGATAAAACACAACACAGAAGACTAATAAGATTAACAACAATGAAGGGTAAGACGCCTCTTATAAAACACAACACAGACGACTAATAAGATGAACAAGAAGGAAGGGTAAGACGTCTCTTATAAAACACAACACAGAAATCTAATAAGATGAACAACAAGGAAGGATAAGACGTCTCTTATAAAACAAAACACAGAAGACTAATAAGATGAACAACAAGGAAGGGTAAGACGCCTCTTATAAAACACAACACAAAAGACTAATAAGATGAACAACAAGGAAGGGCAAGACGCCTCTTATAAAACACAACACAGAAAACTAATAAGATGAACAACAAGGAAGGGTAAGATGGCTCTTATGAAACACAACACAAAAGACTAATAAGATGAGCAACAATCAAGGGTAAGACGCCTCTTATAAAACACAACACAGAAGACTAATAAAATGAACAACAAGGAAGGGTAAGACGCCTCGTATAAAACACAACACAGAAGACTAATAAGATGAACAACAAGGAAGGGCAATACGCCTCTTATAAAACACAACACAGAAGACTAATAAGATGAGCAACAAGGAAGGGTAAGACGCCTCTTATAAAACACAACACAGAAGACTAATAAGATGAACAACAAGGAAGGGCAAGACGTCTCTTATAAAACACAACACAGAAGACTAATAAGATGAGCAACAAGGAAGGGTAAGACGTCTCTTATAAAACACAACACAGAAGACTAATAAGATGAACAACAAGGAAGGGTAAGACGCCTCTTATAAAACACAACACAGAAGACTAACAAGATGAGCAACAAGGAAGGGTAAGACGTCTCTTATAAAACACAACACAGAAGACTAATAAGATGAACAACAAGGAAGGGTAAGACGCCTCTTATAAAACACAACACAGAAGACTAATAAGATGAGCAACAAGGAAGGGTAAGACACCTCTGATAAAACACAACACAGAAGACTAATAAGATGAACAACAAGGAAGGGTAAGACGCCTCTGATTAAACACAACACAGAAGACTAATAAGATGAATAACAAGGAAGGGTAAGACGCCTCTTATAAAACACAACACAGAAGACTAATAAGATTAACAACAATGAAGGGTAAGACGTCTCTTATAAAACACAACACAGAAGACTAATAAGATGAACAAGAAGGAAGGGTAAGACGTCTCTTATAAAACACAACACAGAAATCTAATAAGATGAACAACAAGGAAGGATAAGACGTCTCTTATAAAACACAACACAGAAGACTAATAAGATGAACAACAAGGAAGGGCAAGACGCCTCTTATAAAACACAACACAGAAGACTAATAAGATGAACAACAAGGAAGGGTAAGACGCCTCTTATAAAACACAACACAAAAGACTAATAAGATGAACAACAAGGAAGGGCAAGACGCCTCTTATAAAACACAACACAGAAATCTAATAAGATGAACAACAAGGAAGGGTAAGACGGCTCTTATAAAACACAACACAAAAGACTAATAAGATGAGCAACAATCAAGGGTAAGACGCCTCTTATAAAACACAACACAGAAGACTAATAAAATGAACAACAAAGAAGGGTAAGACGCCTCTTATAAAACACAACACAGAAGACTAATAAGATGAACAACAAGGAAGGGCAAGACGCCTCTTATAAAACACAACACAGAAGACTAATAAGATGAGCAACAAGGAAGGGTAAGACGCCTCTTATAAAACACAACACAAAAGACTAATAAGATGAACAACAAGGAAGGGCAAGACGTCTCTTATAAAACACAACATAGAAGACTAATAAGATGAACAACAAGGAAGGGTAAGACGGCTCTTATAAAACACAACACAGAAGACTAATAAGATGAGCAACAATCAAGGGTAAGACGCCTCTTATAAAACACAACACAGAAGACTAATAAGATGAACAACAAGGAAGGGCAAGACGCCTCTTATAAAACACAACAGAGAGGACTAATAAGATGAGCAACAAGGAAGGGTAAGACGCCTCTTATAAAACACAACACAGAAGACTAATAAGATGAACAACAAGGAAGGGTAAGACGCCTCTTATAAAACACAACACAAAAGACTAATAAGATGAACAACAAGGAAGGGCAAGACGCCTCTTATAAAACACAACACAGAAAACTAATAAGATGAACAACAAGGAAGGGTAAGACGGCTGTTATAAAACACAACACAAAAGACTAATAAGATGAGCAACAATCAAGGGTAAGACGCCTCTTATAAAACACAACACAGAAGACTAATAAAATGAACAACAAAGAAGGGTAAGACGCCTCTTATAAAACACAACACAGAAGACTAATAAGATGAACAACAAGGAAGGGCAAGACGCCTCTTATAAAACACAACACAGAAGACTAATAAGATGAGCAACAAGGAAGGGTAAGACGCCTCTTATAAAACACAACACAAAAGACTAATAAGATGAACAACAAGGAAGGGCAAGACGTCTCTTATAAAACACAACACAGAAGACTAATAAGATGAACAACAAGGAAGGGTAAGACGGCTCTTATAAAACACAACACAGAAGACTAATAAGATGAGCAACAATCAAGGGTAAGACGCCTCTTATAAAACACAACACAGAAGACTAATAAGATGAACAACAAGGAAGGGTAAGACGCCTCTTATAAAACACAACACAGAAGACTAATAAGATGAACAACAAGGAAGGGCAAGACGCCTCTTATAAAACACAACAGAGAGGACTAATAAGATGAGCAACAAGGAAGGGTAAGACGCCTCTTATAAAACACAACACAGAAGACTAATAAGATGAACAACAAGGAAGGGCAAGACGCCTCTTATAAAACACAACACAGAAGACTAATAAGATGAACAACAAGGAAGGGTAAGACGCCTCTTATAAAACACAACACAGAAGACTAATAAGATGAACAACAAGGAAGGGTAAGACGCCTCTTATAAAACACAACACAGAAGACTAATAAGATAAACAACAAGGAAGGGTAAGACGCCTTTATAAAACACAACCCAGAAGACTAATAAGATGAACAACAAGGAAGGGTAACACGCCTCTTATAAAACACAACACAGAAGACTAATAAGATGAACAACAAGGAAGGGTAAGACGCCTCTTATAAAACAAAACACAGAAGACTAATAAGATAAACAACAAGGAAGGGTAAGACGCCTCTTATAAAACACAACACAGAAGACTAATAAGATGAACAACAGGGAAGGGTAAGACGCCTCTTATAAAACACAACACAGAAGACTAATAAGATGAACAACAAGGAAGGGTAAGACGCCTCTTATAAAACACAACACAGAAGACTAATAAGATGAGCAACAAGGAAGGGTAAGACGCCTCTTATAAAATACAACACAGAATACTAATAAGATGAACAACAAGGAAGGGTAAGACGCCTCTTATAAAACACAACACAGAAGACTAATAAGATGAACAACAAGGAAGGGTAAGACGCCTCTTATAAATCACAACACAGAAGACTAATAAGATGAGCAACAAGGAAGGGTAAGACGCCTCTTATAAAACACAACACAGAAGACTAATAAGATGAACAACAAGGAAGGGTAAGACGCCTCTTATAAAACACAACACAGAAGACTAATAAGATGAACAACAAGGAAGGGTAAGACGCCTCTTATAAAACACAACACAGAAGACTAATAAGATGAGCAACAAGGAAGGGTAAGACGTCTCTTATAAAACACAACACAGAAGACTAATAAGATGAACAACAAGGAAGGGTAAGACGCCTCTTATAAAACACAACACAGAAGACTAATAAGATGAACAACAAGGAAGGGTAAGACGCCTCTTATAAAACACAACACAGAAGACTAATAAGATGAGCAACAAGGAAGGGTAAGACACCTCTGATAAAACACAACACAGAAGACTAATAAGATGAACAACAAGGAAGGGTAAGACGCCTCTGATTAAACACAACACAGAAGACTAATAAGATGAATAACAAGGAAGGGTAAGACGTCTCTTATAAAACACAACACAGAAGACTAATAAGATGAACAACAAGGAAGGGTAAGACGCCTCTTATAAAACACAACACAGAAGACTAATAAGATGAGCAACAAGGAAGGGTAAGACACCTCTGATAAAACACAACACAGAAGACTAATAAGATGAACATCAAGGAAGGGTAAGACGCCTCTGATTAAACACAACACAGAAGACTAACAAGATGAGCAACAAGGAAGGGTAAGACGTCTCTTATAAAACACAACACAGAAGACTAATAAGATGAACAACAAGGAAGGGTAAGACGCCTCTTATAAAACACAACACAGAAGACTAATAAGATGAGCAACAAGGAAGGGTAAGACACCTCTGATAAAACACAACACAGAAGACTAATAAGATGAACAACAAGGAAGGGTAAGACGCCTCTGATTAAACACAACACAGAAGACTAATAAGATGAATAACAAGGAAGGGTAAGACGCCTCTTATAAAACACAACACAGAAGACTAATAAGATTAACAACAATGAAGGGTAAGACGTCTCTTATAAAACACAACACAGAAGACTAATAAGATGAACAAGAAGGAAGGGTAAGACGTCTCTTATAAAACACAACACAGAAATCTAATAAGATGAACAACAAGGAAGGATAAGACGTCTCTTATAAAACACAACACAGAAGACTAATAAGATGAACAACAAGGAAGGGTAAGACGCCTCTTATAAAACACAACACAGAAGACTAATAAGATGAACAACAAGGAAGGGTAAGACGCCTCTTATAAAACACAACACAAAAGACTAATAAGATGAACAACAAGGAAGGGCAAGACGCCTCTTATAAAACACAACACAGAAATCTAATAAGATGAACAACAAGGAAGGGTAAGACGGCTCTTATAAAACACAACACAAAAGACTAATAAGATGAGCAACAATCAAGGGTAAGACGCCTCTTATAAAACACAACACAGAAGACTAATAAAATGAACAACAAAGAAGGGTAAGACGCCTCTTAGAAAACACAACACAGAAGACTAATAAGATGAACAACAAGGAAGGGCAAGACGCCTCTTATAAAACACAACACAGAAGACTAATAAGATGAGCAACAAGGAAGGGTAAGACGCCTCTTATAAAACACAACACAAAAGACTAATAAGATGAACAACAAGGAAGGGCAAGACGTCTCTTATAAAACACAACATAGAAGACTAATAAGATGAACAACAAGGAAGGGTAAGACGGCTCTTATAAAACACAACACAGAAGACTAATAAGATGAGCAACAATCAAGGGTAAGACGCCTCTTATAAAACACAACACAGAAGACTAATAAGATGAACAACAAGGAAGGGTAAGACGCCTTTATAAAACACAACCCAGAAGACTAATAAGATGAACAACAAGGAAGGGTAACACGCCTCTTATAAAACACAACACAGAAGACTAATAAGATGAACAACAAGGAAGGGTAAGACGCCTCTTATAAAACAAAACACAGAAGACTAATAAGATAAACAACAAGGAAGGGTAAGACGCCTCTTATAAAACACAACACAGAAGACTAATAAGATGAACAACAGGGAAGGGTAAGACGCCTCTTATAAAACACAACACAGAAGACTAATAAGATGAACAACAAGGAAGGGTAAGACGCCTCTTATAAAACACAACACAGAAGACTAATAAGATGAGCAACAAGGAAGGGTAAGACGCCTCTTATAAAATACAACACAGAATACTAATAAGATGAACAACAAGGAAGGGTAAGACGCCTCTTATAAAACACAACACAGAAGACTAATAAGATGAACAACAAGGAAGGGTAAGACGCCTCTTATAAATCACAACACAGAAGACTAATAAGATGAGCAACAAGGAAGGGTAAGACGCCTCTTATAAAACACAACACAGAAGACTAATAAGATGAACAACAAGGAAGGGTAAGACGCCTCTTATAAAACACAACACAGAAGACTAATAAGATGAACAACAAGGAAGGGTAAGACGCCTCTTATAAAACACAACACAGAAGACTAATAAGATGAGCAACAAGGAAGGGTAAGACGTCTCTTATAAAACACAACACAGAAGACTAATAAGATGAACAACAAGGAAGGGTAAGACGCCTCTTATAAAACACAACACAGAAGACTAATAAGATGAACAACAAGGAAGGGTAAGACGCCTCTTATAAAACACAACACAGAAGACTAATAAGATGAGCAACAAGGAAGGGTAAGACACCTCTGATAAAACACAACACAGAAGACTAATAAGATGAACAACAAGGAAGGGTAAGACGCCTCTGATTAAACACAACACAGAAGACTAATAAGATGAATAACAAGGAAGGGTAAGACGTCTCTTATAAAACACAACACAGAAGACTAATAAGATGAACAACAAGGAAGGGTAAGACGCCTCTTATAAAACACAACACAGAAGACTAATAAGATGAGCAACAAGGAAGGGTAAGACACCTCTGATAAAACACAACACAGAAGACTAATAAGATGAACATCAAGGAAGGGTAAGACGCCTCTGATTAAACACAACACAGAAGACTAACAAGATGAGCAACAAGGAAGGGTAAGACGTCTCTTATAAAACACAACACAGAAGACTAATAAGATGAACAACAAGGAAGGGTAAGACGCCTCTTATAAAACACAACACAGAAGACTAATAAGATGAGCAACAAGGAAGGGTAAGACACCTCTGATAAAACACAACACAGAAGACTAATAAGATGAACAACAAGGAAGGGTAAGACGCCTCTGATTAAACACAACACAGAAGACTAATAAGATGAATAACAAGGAAGGGTAAGACGCCTCTTATAAAACACAACACAGAAGACTAATAAGATTAACAACAATGAAGGGTAAGACGTCTCTTATAAAACACAACACAGAAGACTAATAAGATGAACAAGAAGGAAGGGTAAGACGTCTCTTATAAAACACAACACAGAAATCTAATAAGATGAACAACAAGGAAGGATAAGACGTCTCTTATAAAACACAACACAGAAGACTAATAAGATGAACAACAAGGAAGGGTAAGACGCCTCTTATAAAACACAACACAGAAGACTAATAAGATGAACAACAAGGAAGGGTAAGACGCCTCTTATAAAACACAACACAAAAGACTAATAAGATGAACAACAAGGAAGGGCAAGACGCCTCTTATAAAACACAACACAGAAATCTAATAAGATGAACAACAAGGAAGGGTAAGACGGCTCTTATAAAACACAACACAAAAGACTAATAAGATGAGCAACAATCAAGGGTAAGACGCCTCTTATAAAACACAACACAGAAGACTAATAAAATGAACAACAAAGAAGGGTAAGACGCCTCTTAGAAAACACAACACAGAAGACTAATAAGATGAACAACAAGGAAGGGCAAGACGCCTCTTATAAAACACAACACAGAAGACTAATAAGATGAGCAACAAGGAAGGGTAAGACGCCTCTTATAAAACACAACACAAAAGACTAATAAGATGAACAACAAGGAAGGGCAAGACGTCTCTTATAAAACACAACATAGAAGACTAATAAGATGAACAACAAGGAAGGGTAAGACGGCTCTTATAAAACACAACACAGAAGACTAATAAGATGAGCAACAATCAAGGGTAAGACGCCTCTTATAAAACACAACACAGAAGACTAATAAGATGAACAACAAGGAAGGGCAAGACGCCTCTTATAAAACACAACAGAGAGGACTAATAAGATGAGCAACAAGGAAGGGTAAGACGCCTCTTATAAAACACAACACAGAAGACTAATAAGATGAACAACAAGGAAGGGTAAGACGCCTCTTATAAAACACAACACAAAAGACTAATAAGATGAACAACAAGGAAGGGCAAGACGCCTCTTATAAAACACAACACAGAAAACTAATAAGATGAACAACAAGGAAGGGTAAGACGGCTGTTATAAAACACAACACAAAAGACTAATAAGATGAGCAACAATCAAGGGTAAGACGCCTCTTATAAAACACAACACAGAAGACTAATAAAATGAACAACAAAGAAGGGTAAGACGCCTCTTATAAAACACAACACAGAAGACTAATAAGATGAACAACAAGGAAGGGCAAGACGCCTCTTATAAAACACAACACAGAAGACTAATAAGATGAGCAACAAGGAAGGGTAAGACGCCTCTTATAAAACACAACACAAAAGACTAATAAGATGAACAACAAGGAAGGGCAAGACGTCTCTTATAAAACACAACACAGAAGACTAATAAGATGAACAACAAGGAAGGGTAAGACGGCTCTTATAAAACACAACACAGAAGACTAATAAGATGAGCAACAATCAAGGGTAAGACGCCTCTTATAAAACACAACACAGAAGACTAATAAGATGAACAACAAGGAAGGGTAAGACGCCTCTTATAAAACACAACACAGAAGACTAATAAGATGAACAACAAGGAAGGGCAAGACGCCTCTTATAAAACACAACAGAGAGGACTAATAAGATGAGCAACAAGGAAGGGTAAGACGCCTCTTATAAAACACAACACAGAAGACTAATAAGATGAACAACAAGGAAGGGCAAGACGCCTCTTATAAAACACAACACAGAAGACTAATAAGATGAACAACAAGGAAGGGTAAGACGCCTCTTATAAAACACAACACAGAAGACTAATAAGATGAACAACGAGGAAGGGTAAGACGCCTCTTATAAAACACAACACAGAAGACTAATAAGATAAACAACAAGGAAGGGTAAGACGCCTTTATAAAACACAACCCAGAAGACTAATAAGATGAACAACAAGGAAGGGTAACACGCCTCTTATAAAACACAACACAGAAGACTAATAAGATGAACAACAAGGAAGGGTAAGACGCCTCTTATAAAACAAAACACAGAAGACTAATAAGATAAACAACAAGGAAGGGTAAGACGCCTCTTATAAAACACAACACAGAAGACTAATAAGATGAACAACAGGGAAGGGTAAGACGCCTCTTATAAAACACAACACAGAAGACTAATAAGATGAACAACAAGGAAGGGTAAGACGCCTCTTATAAAACACAACACAGAAGACTAATAAGATGAGCAACAAGGAAGGGTAAGACGCCTCTTATAAAATACAACACAGAATACTAATAAGATGAACAACAAGGAAGGGTAAGACGCCTCTTATAAAACACAACACAGAAGACTAATAAGATGAACAACAAGGAAGGGTAAGACGCCTCTTATAAATCACAACACAGAAGACTAATAAGATGAGCAACAAGGAAGGGTAAGACGCCTCTTATAAAACACAACACAGAAGACTAATAAGATGAACAACAAGGAAGGGTAAGACGCCTCTTATAAAACACAACACAGAAGACTAATAAGATGAACAACAAGGAAGGGTAAGACGCCTCTTATAAAACACAACACAGAAGACTAATAAGATGAGCAACAAGGAAGGGTAAGACGCCTCTTATAAAACACAACACAGAAGACTAATAAGATAAACAACAAGGAAGGGTAAGACGCCTCTTATAAAACACAACACAGAAGACTAATAAGATGAACAACAAGGAAGGGTAAGACGCCTCTTATAAAACACAACACAGAAGACTAATAAGATGAACAACAAGGAAGGGTAAGACGCCTCTTATAAAACACAACACAGAAGACTAATAAGATGAACAACAAGGAAGGGTAAGACGCCTCTTATAAAACACAACACAGAATACTAATAAGATGAGCAACAAGGAAGGGTAAGACGTCTCTTATAAAACACAACACAGAAGACTAATAAGATGAACAACAAGGAAGGGTAAGACGCCTCTTATAAAACACAACACAGAAGACTAATAAGATGAACAACAAGGAAGGGTAAGACGCCTCTTATAAAACACAACACAGAAGACTAATAAGATGAGCAACAAGGAAGGGTAAGACACCTCTGATAAAACACAACACAGAAGACTAATAAGATGAACAACAAGGAAGGGTAAGACGCCTCTGATTAAACACAACACAGAAGACTAATAAGATGAATAACAAGGAAGGGTAAGACGTCTCTTATAAAACACAACACAGAAGACTAATAAGATGAACAACAAGGAAGGGTAAGACGCCTCTTATAAAACACAACACAGAAGACTAATAAGATGAGCAACAAGGAAGGGTAAGACACCTCTGATAAAACACAACACAGAAGACTAATAAGATGAACATCAAGGAAGGGTAAGACGCCTCTGATTAAACACAACACAGAAGACTAATAAGATGAATAACAAGGAAGGGTAAGACGCCTCTTATAAAACACAACACAGAAGACTAATAAGATTAACAACAATGAAGGGTAAGACGTCTCTTATAAAACACAACACAGAAGACTAATAAGATGAACAACAAGGAAGGGTAAGACGTCTCTTATAAAACACAACACAGAAATCTAATAAGATGAACAACAAGGAAGGATAAGACGTCTCTTATAAAACACAACACAGAAGACTAATAAGATGAACAACAAGGAAGGGTAAGACGCCTCTTATAAAACACAACACAGAAGACTAATAAGATGAACAACAAGGAAGGGTAAGACGCCTCTTATAAAACACAACACAAAAGACTAATAAGATGAACAACAAGGAAGGGCAAGACGCCTCTTATAAAACACAACACAGAAAACTAATAAGATGAACAACAAGGAAGGGTAAGACGCCTCTTATAAAACACAACACAGAAGTCTAATAAGATGAACAACAAGGAAGGATAAGACGGCTCTTATAAAACACAACACAAAAGACTAATAAGATGAGCAACAATCAAGGGTAAGACGCCTCTTATAAAACACAACACAGAAGACTAATAAAATGAACAACAAGGAAGGGTAAGACGCCTCTTATAAAACACAACACAGAAGACTAATAAGATGAACAACAAGGAAGGGCAAGACGCCTCTTATAAAACACAACACAGAAGACTAATAAGATGAGCAACAAGGAAGGGTAAGACGCCTCTTATAAAACACAACACAGAAGACTAATAAGATGAACAACAAGGAAGGGCAAGACGCCTCTTATAAAACACAACACAGAAGACTAATAAGATGAGCAACAAGGAAGGGTAAGATGCCTCTTATAAAACACAACACAGAAGAC
Source organism: Bathymodiolus brooksi (assembly GCA_963680875.1). Classification (NCBI taxonomy): domain Eukaryota; kingdom Metazoa; phylum Mollusca; class Bivalvia; order Mytilida; family Modiolidae; genus Bathymodiolus; species Bathymodiolus brooksi. The sequence goes on from OY804576.1 coordinate 98,283,879, forward strand.
TAATAAGATGAACAACAAGGAAGGGTAAGACGCCTCTTATAAAACACAACACAGAAGACTAATAAGATGAACAACAAGGAAGGGTAAGACGCCTCTTATAAAACACAACACAGAAGACTATTAAGATGAACAACAAGGAAGGGTAAGACGCCTCTTATAAAACACAACACAGAAGATTAATAAGATGAACAACAAGGAAGGGTAAGACGCCTCTTATAAAACATAACACAGCAGACTATTAAGATGAACAACAAGGAAGGGCAAGACGTCTCTTATAAAACACAACACAGAAGACTAATAAGATGAACAACAAGGAAGGGTAAGACGCCTCTTATAAAACACAACACAGAAGTCTAATAAGATGAACAACAAGGAAGGGTAAGACGTCTCTTATAAAACACAACACAGAAGACTATTAAGATGAACAACACGGAAGGGTAAGACGCCTCTTATAAAACATAACACAGAAGACTATTAAGATGAACAACAAGGAAGGGCAAGACGCCTCTTATAAAACAGAACACAGAAGACTAATAAGATGAACAACAAGGAAGGATAAGACGCCTCTTATAAAACACAACACAAAAGACTAATAAGATGAACAACAAGGAAGGGTAAGACGTCTCTTATAAAACACAACACAGAAGACTAATAAGATGAATAACAAGGAAGGGTAAGACACCTCTGATTAAACACAACACAGAAGACTAATAAGATGAACAACAAGGAAGGGTAAGACGCCTCTTATAAAACACAACACAGAAGACTAATAAGATGAACAACAAGGAAGGGTAAGACGCCTCTTATAAAACACAACACAGAAGATTAATAAGATGAGCAGCAATCAATGGTAAGACGCCTCCGATAAAACACAACACAGAAGACTAATAAGATGAACAACAAGGAAGGGTAAGACGTCTCTTATAAAACACAACACAGAAGATTAATAAGATGAACAACACGGAAGGGTAAGACGCCTCTTATAAAACACAACACAGAAGACTAATAAGATGAACAACAAGGAAGGGTAAGACGCCTCTAATAAAACACAACACAGAAGACTAATAAGATGAACAACAAGGAAGGGTAAGACGCCTCTTATAAACACAACACAGAAGTCTAATAAGATGAACAACAAGGAAGGGTAAAACGCCTCTTATAAAACACAACACAGAAGTCTAATAAGATGAACAACAAGGAAGGGTAAGACGCCTCTTATAAACACAACACAGAAGTCTAATAAGATGAACAACAAGGAAGGGTAAGACGCCTCTTATAAAACACAACACAGAAGTCTAATAAGATGAACAACAAGGAAGGGTAAAACGCCTCTTATAAAACACAACACAGAAGACTAATAAGATGAACAACAAGGAAGGGTAAAACGCCTCTTATAAAACACAACACAGAAGTCTAATAAGATGAACAACAAGGAAGGGTAAGACGCCTCTTATAAAACACAACACAGAAGTCTAATAAGATGAACAACAAGGAAGGGTAAGACGCCTCTTATAAAACATAACACAGAAGACTATTAAGATGAACAACAAGGAAGGGTAAGACGCCTCTTATAAAACATCCGCCGTTTTTCTCATTAAGTCAAGGCGTTTTTTACACCAATATGCGCATACATACACAAATAAGACATGAGCCCTGCAACAAACTGTTCGGGGTAAAGACGAACCGAACATAGGTTTAATGAGGAAATCGTAGCAGACACCACAACACGAAACTAAAAACGTAAAGACATATATTTAGACAAAATACCAACTCAACTATTTAAATGCCGGGACAAACTCAAGACTCTGACAACATTGGGCACAAGACACAGAACAAAGACAAACAAAGGCCCAAAAAAAAACCACAGCTCAAGAAACTATAACAGATGAGCAACACGGACCCACCACAAAACCGGGGGTGAACTCAGGTGTAGCTTGTGGAGAACGTTTTGTTAGAATCGAAGTGTCTTTATTGTTTTTTTTCTATACAAAATAAGAGTTGTCCCTTCCGAAAACAAAAGTTATTTGATATAGGTTGACTTAATTTTGATGAAACAAGGATTTGTGTAGTCGTTCTGTTATTTTATAGGAGACTCAGCTTGGATGTTGATATATATTAAGTGAACTTACAGAGAGAAAAGTAAAGGTTATTAGCGGGAATGTGGTTAATGTGATTCAATTCCATCCAGTGTAGTAGAGTGATTAACAATAGTATGAATACGACGTATATATTATCTCTATTATACAGGTAATACAATGAAAACTTAGTAGTGTACAATACCTATGCATACGGCATGAATTCATTGACAGGCAACACAATATGAAGCCAGAAGGCATACTTAAAGCTATTCGTTCAGTGGTTTGCTATGAGAAGTACAGTGTACATTTTTCCACCATATATTGTTATACATCAGTTATGGATTAGACATATTCATATATTATTCTATTAAATTCGTTAATAAAGAGTAATAAAGATAAACTTTCATCATGCAAATATAATGAAAAGATTCCCAAAAGTAAAGTGATGAAGAGGAATGTCCCAACAGAGGACAATAAATTTGCAGTGACAGAAGCCAAACCTATAAGGGGACTATTTTGTCATTTGTCATTTGTAGTAATATGTCAATAACAATGTGTTACTTTATTAAGGAAATGTGGATAAACGTAGAAAAAAAAATGAAATGATATAAGATAATCAAAATCGAATAAAATTCTCATTTTATCACTGGTAACATTGTATAAGAAAGCAAAATAATTCATCAAAAATTATAATTTTCTGTTGAAAGAAAGATTTATCATTTTTGACAATTATTGGAAAATTACCCCGAAAGACAAAACTACAATTGGGAAGGCGTCATCTCTTTAAATAATTTGAATTATTTATGTCAGAGAGTTGTTATCCTTTATAGGTTTACAAAACATAAATAAGTAATATATCAATTAAACCTGAATACAACATCCGTCCTTAACCATGCAAGTTCCGGGAACTATGTCATGATGTTGTATTTTTAACATCATACTAACAAGGATTTAGATACTCCATTGCATCATCCATACACCAATACATAACACAGATCATACACAGTAAGATATCAACAAGAACAGCAGGCTCACTTTAAATTGGCGTCTGGAAGTTGTAGGTGAAAGAGTGACATCACCGTGTTAGGTACAAACTACTGTGCAAAACAATACAAAATATGAAAGCGTTAACTTCAATCATATAACGTTCCATGAAGTATACACATTGTAGACAGGTGTACCCTGCTACACATTGATTAGTAAATCCATCATTTTGTCGATGTCATGTTCTGTGCTATTTCCTTTTCCGAAGAACTAAATACGTAATCTATAAAGTTCTTTTTTCAAGCAATATTGAATCTGTGACTGTTCATCGATTTTGATTTGTGATTTCTTAAAATTGAATTAAAAAAATACTTATTTATTTCATAGAAATTCAGCAATTCAGATTTCAAAGTTTAATTTTTAAACAGTACGAGTGATATTTTCATCTCAATAATATAAACCATTCATATTGAATCATTTGTTTTGCTCTCTGCGCATGTAACACTTGTATGTCACTCAATTTAAAATGATACTTATTCTTTTATTTTTGATCTCTTCGCACTTAAGACTTGCATGTTGCAAACTACTTTTAAAATATTTCTTAACTCTTAAAGCTTGCATGCTACTTCATACAAAGATATGTTAGATATTTCTACTTTCTCCACACTTATTGAAGATGCCAAAGGAATAATGATAAGCCGTGAATTAAATGTTACATAGTACCATGGCCAAACAAACAGGACAAAAAGACAAGCAATGGTGGACAATACACAGAAAACTACATATTGAGAAAGACAACCCCACTGAAAACCGGGGTGGAAATGGAGGTGAACTCGAGTGTTCCAGAAGGGTGAGCAGTTCTTGTTCCTCAAATAACACTCGTCGAGTTACTCTTGCTACACATCCGTTGACTACGACAAAACAGAACATATCCGTGGTAATGTGGGACATAGATGTTCTGTAGCAGTTAATCTAGCGATGATGGCGCCCGTAAAACATTCCAGGAGGAGATGACTTCAAGCGAGCCAATAGAAACCCTTGGTTCTACATCTTTCTTTTTAGCACACAGTCTATCAGGAAAAGTATTTGATACTTGCATTATTCTACATAAAAGTCATACTGACTGGTTCTTGCTTTCGTCAGACTTAACACGTGAATGCTGTTCAGTAATGCTTGAATGTTATCAAATAACGCTTGAATGTTGTTTTTTTTAAATAACACTTTCATGTTGTTCAATAACACTTGCATGTTGCTAAATAACACTTACATGTTGTTCAATAACACTTTCATGTTGCTAAATAACACTTTCATGTTGTTCAATAACACTTTCATGTTGCAAAATAACACTTTCATGTTGTTCAATAACACTTTCATGTTGTTCAATAACACTTTCATGTTGCTAAATAACACTTTCATGTTGTTCAATAGCACTTTCATGTTGCTCAATAACACTGTCATGTTGCTAAATAACACTTTCATGTTGTTCAATAACACTTTCATGTTGTTAAATAACACTTTCATGTTGCTAAATAACACTTTCATGTTGTTCAATAACACTTTCATGTTGTTCAATAACACTTTCATGTTGCTAAATAACACTTTCATGTTGTTCAATAACACTTTCATGTTGTTAAATAACACTGTCATGTTGTTCAGTAACACTGTCATGTTGTTCAGTAACACTTTCATGTTGTTCAATAACACTGTCATGTTGTTCAATAACACTTTAATGTTGTTCAATAACACTTTCATGTTGTTAAATAACACTTTTATGTTGTTAAATAACACTTTCATGTTGTTTAGTAACACTGTCATGTTGTTCAATAACACTGTCATGTTGTTCAATAACATTTACATGTTGTTCAATAACACTTTAATGTTGTTCAATAACACTTTCATGTTGTTAAATAACACTTTCATTTTGTTAAATAACACTTTCATGTTGTTCAATAATACTTTCATGTTGTTCAATAACACTGTCATGTTGTTAAATAACACTTTTATGTTGTTAAATAACACTTTTATGTTGTTCAATAACACTTTCATGTTGTTCAATAACACTTTCATGTTGTTAAATAACACTTTTATGTTGTTAAATAACACTTTCATGTTGTTCAATAATACTTTCATGTTGTTCAGTAATTCTGTCATATTGCTCAATAACATTTACATGCTGTTCAATAACACTTACATGTTGTTCAATAACACTTTCATGTTGTTCAATAACACTTTCATGTTGTTCAATAACACTTTCATGTTGTTCAATGACACCTGCATGCATAACAGTACAGTCATATTGAATATTTTAGTTCACCAGCAGATATATCGAATCAGTTATAATAATGACATTGTAGATATCTGATGCAAGGTGCACATTGCAATACTGGAATAACCATAATCGGGTGCTCAAAGTAAAAAAAAATGGAAAGAAAAATACTTTAAAAGTCCTTAGAAGCAACAAAATCAAAGGGCTTAAATGGGATAGCAAAATTCGGCAAAAGCTGTCCATGCTTAAGGGAGATGAAACTTAATTTTAATAATATGATTTGAATGATTTTTGGTGTTTTAACGCCACTTTCAGCAATATTTCAGCTATATCATAACGACCAGTTTTAGTGGTGGAAGAAGCAGGAGTACATGGAGAGAACCACCGAACATGGGCAAGCAACTGGTACACTTTATCACTTGCGCTGCGAGTTGAGTGCACCCTTTTTGTAATTTACAAAGCCGGACGCGAACCCACGCCGTATTGGTGATAGGCTTGTATGAGTTGTTAGGTAATCCAACTACCTAACTCATTGAGCCACCCGGGTCCTATTTGTTTTTAATGATAATTATACGATTTAAGATATGTAAATTTCAGTAATAAATATATGTATTATACCATATAAGTGTCAAAAACACTGATTAGTGGGCGGATGATATCATCTGGGAATTACAGTCCATTTCAGAGGTATCTATCCTGGTATAGAAATACAATTTAGATATATTATTAAGAACATACTATTAAGAACATACTATTAAGAACATACACTGAGTTTCTAGAATAACACTTTGAGTTAAATAACACTCAAGGTTTATAGTTTGGAATGTCAAATAACTAGTCTAATAAAAAAATACTCAAATATTTGTACAGTTAAAAAATTATACGTTTGTAGGATCCCATTTTATTTTATTTTTATCCGGCAATTTACTGACACCTAACGTCAGATAACCCCTCGTTCACTACGGAAGCTATCTACTCCTTCATAGAGATTGATGTTTTGATTTCTAGTTTTCATTTCGTGTCAGAATATGATTACATAAAACAATTACATTGACATAGATTATTCTTTCAAATCTACGTTCAGTTTCACGCGAAACTATTTACTAATGGTTAATATTAAAAATAAATAGCGAGGGGTCAAACCGACTCTTAATGGGATTTCAACCCTTGAAACCTAGATATCAAACAGCCAAACAGATATAAAAAAATGTGCACATATACGCCTCTACTCAAAACTGCTACAAACAAAAGAGCATGACATTAAGCATGAACAGTACAATCTTCAATTAACGATTTCCGGTTGCCCACAACTTTCTTTGTTGTTCATATGGAAGCGTGATCATTGAAATAAATTGACAAAAACACAGAAAAAACCCCAAAACAAAACAAACAAACCAGCCAAACCAGATCACTAAATTATTCATAAAATTCACAATTATTCATCCTACATTCACTTTATTGACAAAGAAGTGACGTAGTAAAGCTTAGCGATCAGCAGACTTTGTACATATAGGAGTTGTTGTTTATTATATCAATCCTTTATCTTTTGACATGTACAGATATACTGATATTAGTTTTCAAACTACCATTCTTTTTATTCTAATTATTTTTTTATATCTGTATCTCGCCATTTGGAGATTGTATGGTAGCTGGGAACGGCCATTTCGAGTTTTCGCTTTTTAATTTTTTGGATTCGCCTTTCTTGGCTTTGTAAAAATTAAAAGACGGAAATACGAAATGACCGCTCCCTGCTTCTGTAGAATTGTTTAGTTTACGGTTTTTCTTACCCTTGAACACTCCTGTTGTGGTATATTTAACAATTAGTTACATGTAACAATTATTGTGAAACAGTACATATTGACTTTATTCTTTATCACTGGTATTATTCCATTATAGATTTTTGAATTGTTTTGAATCCTTGGCAGTGCTTTATAATGTTTATTCTGGAGAATATACCAGTGTTTGTACTTTTGACAAATGTATTGATTATATATTTTATTTAGTTGGGGTTTTTTTTTGCTATCCATACGAAATAAATTGTCAACAGTTTGTTAGGCTGCAGCGTTCTGTTTCCACTATTATTTAACAGATGACTGCAAAAGGAAATTAAATCATTGATTTAGAAAAGATGATAACATTCATTTGTACTTTTCAATATTTTTAAACTAGATACCAACGACGAGGGGCTGTTAGGAAGATCTTAAAATCAAATATTGGTGTAAAACCACAAATTCTACAATATAGATATTACAGAGTTCCTCTGATTGAATGACACAAACAATAACTGTGAATAAAAGTTGATATATACGAAATATCTTGAGCCCTTATTGACTGGAGTTAGTTACATTTTAATACCTGTATAGATGAATTTTTTTCTATGAATTATGTTTTACACGATTGCCTTGCTTGTTATCTAATACTTCAATCATGGTTGAGATCATCGGTTACTCTTGATCAGGACTAACATTATATATATGACAACTTCTGTGTCAGGAAGATATAATATGAGGCAGGAGCAACCTAAAACGCTCCCGAAGAACAGTAATTTTTCTTCCTGTTTACAAAATATCAAGCTTAATAATAACATCACCTAAAACTCCAAACTCCGGACAGTTTTCGTATCCGCTACCGAACATTGTTTCATTTTTATTTGAAAACAAATCGACTGGAGTTCCGGTTTAGATCACGTGATTTTTCTTTTAATTTATTTCCGGTTTGGCAGCCATGTTGTTGAAGATTTTGAAGTGTCATAGTACCTATTCATACTTCTACCATTAACGCTCCCGAACCCTTCGGGAGTGTATTATGTACAAATTTCAAGATTATAGAGTTCTTTATAACAACGGTGTTCGCCCGGTGATATGCGAGGATTGTCATTTTACTCACATGTGGAAATTAAACTCTTGCATGACCGCACTATTTCACTAAAAGGGGAGGCTTGTGCCCATAAAACTAGTTTAACCCCGCAACCGTACATGCACCAGGCCAGGAACGTGAGTGGTCATGTAACGGATATAGATAAATATAGAAAATCACCGATCTTCGATGTTAATCACATTCGGAAGCCGTTTGACATTTCTTTAAATCAGTATACTGTCATGCCTTAGGATTTCGTTGATTTTTGCCTGTCGCTGATTGGTTGTTTGAACTTGTGACGTTTCCAAAAGTAGTTTGGTGTAAATGGTAACCGTTATCCGTAAGAAATAGATTTGAACCAAATGGGAATATAATCGCGTCAAACTTTCAGGTTAACATTTAAAATGTTTTTTTATATATACCTTTGATAGCTATTCTCACTTTGTACATCATTTTTTCAATTTTTATTCACTCGATTAAATCACTTCTCAATCATGATTCTTTAGTTAGAATACTTACCAACGGTGTTTTAAAATGATGCGATAACTGATGTTTCCCAATTGAATGGAAACCCCCTTCTTCTTCTATGTATTGTGTAGACACTTTATATGGCTTAAAGGCATCAGTAGAGAAATAATAGGAAATAAATAACAACGTACGCTATTGTTTTTTTTTCTCAACTGATGGCGGGCACGTTAATTATTTGTTGTCAGTGAATATAATACAAATGTAAATGAACTTAAGTTATCAACAAAAATGTATCGTTATGAAAGGAGAAATTAATGTGTTTGACAAAACATTAATCTATATCATCAATACTTCTTTATCATTTATTTATAATACAATGCAATACATTTAACAATCAATGTTTATGGTTTATGGTGTTTAACGCCACTTATAACAATATTTCAGATATATCGTGGCGGTCAGTTTTATTGGTGGAGGAAATAGGAGTATCTGAAGAAACTTTATCACATAATGTTGTATCGAGTACACCTCGCCATGAACGGGGATCGAACTCACAACTTTAGTTGTAAATCCAACTACCATACGATCACGACGTCTCCAACAGTCAAGGACCTGGTTGTCGAGTCTATACATTTTTATAAATATTTAGTATAGATATTAAATTACAAAGATAATTGATTACATACTCGTATACTGATGTTAAACGCTTTAATACAAAACTCATTTTAGTATTGTCTTGTTATTTTTCATACCGAAAATAAAATAGTAATTTCATAGACAACCTACCTTCTTTTCAAATTCACCAACTGGTATCTGTCTTTGTTTTTAGTTAAAACGCGGAGGAACTGATGAATAAAACATCGGCTCAGGCATTTGGATTTATAGCGCGTTTTAATTGCAACGTGAAGCGTTTCTAATTGAAATTAAGAAAAAAATACAGTGCATTATATTTTAGTGTTCGTTTTTAGTACCCACAGAAAGCCATATTATTACAGTTGCCATGGATATTTCACAACAGCGTCAAGTTATCATATCATTATATATAATAAAGACAAAATTAAAGTTTGGTGAAGCATTCAAATCGGAATATATTCACATATCTGTCAACGATATCTATTATTTTTGTCGAATTCAAAATTTCAGTGTCATGCAGAGAATGTTTAAAAGCACTAGAAACTCCGTCCTACTTACACACGAAAGCACTTTTGCTAAACATATTTACCATTGATAAGCGTGAACAACATGTCCAAACGCATTTTTTGATCGATCTGGGTTTTCTTTTACTATCAGCTTAAAATGAAATTATCCACTCCTAATGGTGCAGGAAATAGATTGAATACCATGTTAGTGTTAAATTATCTATATAGAGACCTAAGATTACTGCTACTCACTATGCTTAAGAAAATCACCATGTTCAGTTAATTTACTCTGTGTTCATTTACCATGCACCTTTGTAAAAACAAATCTATGTTCGAAGATAAACAACACTAACCTAAGAAGTTGAAGCGAAGCTTTTCCTTTAATAAAATAGAATATATTCCAGGATAGAGAGAATTAATATATTCCAGGAGAGAAAGAATCAATATATTCCAGGATAGAGAGAATTAATATATTCCAGGATAGAGAGAATTAATATATTCCAGGATAGAGAGAATTAATATATTCCAGGATAGAGAGAATTAATATATTCCAGGATAGAGAGAATTAATATATTCCAGAAGAGAGAGAACTATTATATTCCAGGAGAGAGAGAATTAATATATTCCAGGATAGAGAGAATTAATATATTCCAGGATAGAGAGAATTGATATATTCCATGATAGGGAGAATTGATATATTCCAGGAGAAAGAGAATTAATATATTCCAGGATAGAGAGAATAAATATATTCCAGAATAGAGAGATTTAATAACATTATTCCAGGATAGAGAGAATTAATATATTCTAGGAGAGAGAGAATTAATATCTTCCAGGATAGAGAGAATTAATATACTCCAGGACAGAGATAATTACAGAGGCGATCCAGAGACTCTGCTGACGGGAGGGGGGGGGGGGGGCTCAGTTATGGAGCAATATTTTCAATAATTGATGGAACCAACTGTAGTCCCAAAGCGGTTCTGGCGTGTAGGTCGGTAAACCTTGTTTTCATTTCATTTAGCGTACAGCAGAGAAAAGGTACAGTTATTGACTTCCTAAAGTAGTCTTCCGGACTCTCTGCTTCAACATTATCTCTCATTATTTGTCTCCCGCATATTCCAGGTTTTTTAACCTCTATGTCTAGCGGTTCACATATTTTAGCACTCCTCTCAAAACACTGGTGGTTGAATTGTTCAACATTTGCTCTGCAGTCTAGTGAGCTCTGAATTAAATTTACGCTGAAGCCCCCAAAGCCCCCTTGAATCCACCACTGAATTAATAAATTCCAGGAGAGAGAGAATTAATATATTCCAGGATAGAGATAATTAATATATTCCAGAAGAGAGAGAATTGATATATTCCAGAAGAGAGAGAATTAATATATTCCAGGATAGAGAGAATTAATATATTCCAGGATAGAGAGAATTAATAACATTATTCCAGGATAGAGAGAATTAATATATTCCCGGGAACCGTTATGTATGTTATTGACCTACATATACTATGAAATCAATGCTCCAGAAAACAATTCAACCAAATCTCTCTTACAGGCTGTATATCTGATTGATAAAAAGATAGGAGTGGATAATGACTTTTAATTTTTAATGCCGGGTTCAACAATTTTTTAGTTATTTCGTAGGAGTCAGTTTTATTAGTGGAATACTCGGATACAGCCGTCGACATGCCACAAATAACATACACATTAAAGTTGAATTGAGTGTACCTCGCTCGCCCAGAGAAGAATTAAGATCACATACTGTAGTAGTTGGTAGCCACCGATTGCATAGCTACGTGTATATCAAGTTACCATAAGATCGCGACTACCGCTCCACACTGATTGAAAAGAAACTTAATAAAATTGTATATGAGACAACTATATCGTCTACAGTAGTTCGGAATGTGTAATACTTTATTTTGTTTCATTATGACGATGACATTTGAAGGCCATTTCACACTTTTATGTTTTCTGGCCATAACAATCGTGCTTTTAAGTTTAACTGAAATCTTATATTTATAATAAATGTTTGTTAATATACAATTAACCAGTAGATATGATTTATTTTTGTATTTTGTCCATGACAATTTCAGATATTGTTCAGCTACCATGTTTCGTGAAGCCTGAATATGCTGGTAGAACACCACGGAATGCTAATAGATAAATGGTAAACAACTTTAACAAGGTCTATAGTATATATTGTGTCCTGAACTTTCATTGGCTTCTCTACTGAGTATACACGATCGATTGCCCACAAAAAAGTTGTTACAAGAAATATCGTTCATATACATATAGTGAAAACGATCATTTATATTCAAATATCATATTATTAAACTTGTTCTTATTGAGCAAATTAAAATTATAACAATGCATGTTTTAAAAAGTCAGAAATACCATAACTGTGGGCGAAGGTAGGTACAACTGGAATAAAACAATCTAAATGTTTTCTTAATCTCAAAATGATATGATGAATAGCATGTTGATATGTATCTTCGAGAGATCTGGTATATTGATAGATATGACGTGAGGCCTAAACATTGACAGATCATTTGGTGAGAGCTGAGTTATCATCAAAGACCGTTAACTCACAATATTGTAGTAATAAATGTACTACAGATTGGACAATAGATACCACGTACACAAATGTAGATATCTAATTTAGTGAGCACAACGACTTTCTGGGATAGCTTTCACCAGATATGTTCAAATTCAAAAGATTCGAGAATTGTCGAGAGGAAGAAAACAAAACGGTTATAAGCAGGAAAGCCAATACATTGTAACCGTGTCACATATCAAAACCACCTCATCTTAAAAATGACATGACAATATGCAAAAAAGGATATCTGGAAATATATACATGTAAATAAAATATTTATTTGTAGTATCAATAACATCATCAATATCTACTTCTCTCAACAAATCTCCGGAGCAGAACTCCTGTTTACTTGCTTTAATGTGAGTGTATGGCTCTCTTGGGGAAGGTACATGGCCTTCCCCAAAATCAACCAATTATCAACAAAAACTTGCCAAAATACAGATTACAAGCGGGAGGATCAACAAAGAGCACAAACAAAACCATAATAAGTATTATCTTATATCAAGTCTTCGCAATGATAATGAAAAATCATTTCTCTAAATCGACACAAATAATTCTGTTTTATGTGTTAATTTCAAATATTTTCACAAAAACTTAAGAAAAGGAAATTAACATATTTCTTATCAAAAAGCAATTTCTCTCCACTTTGTGTATTTTTGAAATTTAGAATGTTAATAAACGTTAGCCGCATACACACGATTTACTCATATCTCGCCATTCCGTGTGTCACGTCCAGGAAAAGCGTAAACACAAAATTGAAAAGGTAGGAACAAGTGGAATAGATTAAATCATCTGGCAATGATTATATAGTGTGGACACATTTTGACAACCTTTATTTTAAACGTAACAATGATCGTGAAATGAGTTACCATTTCACACGGGTGACAACAGCCAACAAGTAATTACATTTCAGTACGTGAACTTAATTGATTATACACACCAATGTTTGTTTGTGACGCCTAGTTAGACATTGCCCTAATTTGATCACACTAATTGATTTTGTTATTGGGGCTAGTGCTTTAATCCTTTCATTATCTAGTTTTCACATCATCAGTAACTAAGCGATACTGACAGATTTGACGAAGATAAAAAGAAAATGCTAAAGTGATAATTGGTACAGAAAATATGAAATTATTAATTGGATCATCATAAGACAGGTGTTCAAAACTAACAGGTTTACTCAGGAATATTGTCTATTCAGTCCGTATTTACACATGAACTGTCGTTCAATACGGCAGCTTTATACTCCATGTGATATAAAAAATCTAACAGAAGTTGAAATGAAAATAAAATGGAATAACTAAAAACAAAAACAAACAAAAAAACCCAACAACATTGGCACGTGACGATTATACTAAAACAGATGTGTATTATTGAAAGATGCACATTAATTTATTAATTCATTTTTTTTTCGTATAAAAGTTGCTATTCTGAAACCACATGTTTTCCAACATTTTGTTTAATTTGTTTCTATAGATCCCGACTTGATTAATCGATCAAATCGATCATCGATCACTAATCGATCAGTTTTCGAACACTAATCGATTGATGAGTTTGGCTAATCGAACACTTATCGATTAGTGATTGATTATTTTGATTAGATTTATTTGATCGATAAGTGATCGATACATGATCGATTATGATCAATTTGGATGGATATTGAATTTGTACATAATATAAGTAATTTAAAAAGCTTAAAATTATTTCACCTTATAAAAAATCATACATACATGTATACAAGTACAGAAATGTAAATATCATGTAAATATCAACATTTCTTTAAAACCCTTAACAATGTAAATGTTTTGGTATTAAGATTTTGTCATACCTGTTAACCCTCCCCCTTTTCGGGGGAGTGTTCCGCGTAAGAGCCTTATCTCCCGCATGGACTGGGTCTCATGCGTGGGAGACATTAATCTCCCGCACACTCCTTTTCCTCCCGCACGATATCCCCCCAACAAAAAAATCAAATACAATAAAATCTTGACCTACAATTTGCGATCAATAGTTTTGGAAATTCACCATTTGGAACTCCCGCGCTGATGAAAAACGCCGAGAGATACGAATGTAAATGATATCCGGTTATTGATCTGTTTGACACCTTTACAGGTAAATTGGGTCATGGTGATTAATTAAGGTGTTGATGATTATACAACAATTATCCACTGATTGACAGTTAATTGGGGATAAGGAAGTGGGTTTGTGGCACACCCTTAGATGATTAGAAGTGTGATAGCGGCAATTAAAAATAGTTATAAACCGTTGTGTAAACAGGAGTCGGACAACCTTTGATGCCGAGGAAAGCTTCTTATTTCGATCAAACGTGCAATGAATTCATCTCGGATTGAGTTGTTATGGCTTGTTTGGGACCAAAGCCGATCAAAGTATTATTTAAGGACTAAGTTCCAGGATGGAATTGATAAACCACAAAAATGCCAAAACGTATGCTATCACCCAACGGACCAGCAGCAAAGTGACTTTTTTAAATATTAGTGCTCTATGACTTTATTGTTCAGAGCATTCTGTCTTCATTTTTATTGCTTTGTTATAACCTTATGATTATGAATGATTATGAATAAATTATAAATACAGTTTTTATCCTTCATTCATCATATGAAACACTACTAATAAGACAGAAATGTAAACAATATATATTGAAATGGGATGCAGTTGGTTCAATACTGAAACAAACAAAAAGAAAACATCAATTAACAATAAAAACATGCACCTGAAATACGTCGATACAAAATCTCCAGTTATGAGACCAAATCTCCAGCCAAAAATTTACAAATCTCCAGTTGTAGCATAGCAACTCTATCACATGTATGCAACTACAAGGTACAATTTTGTACGTTTAAAGGTGATGCACAAAATCTCCCCCTTAGAAGAGTTGGTAGGGGGGAGATCTCCCCCCTAGCAGTTCCCAGGGGTTAACAGGTATGTTTTGTCAGTTTCCATACAAAAAGTCCCACACACACCAACAATTTGCATGGAACACATTTCATTAGAGATAATTTTCATAATTAAACAGATTTTCTTATAGCTTTAAATAAATCCTCTGTTTTTCCATCTGACACATGTGTTACAACTGTGAGCATTACAAGGTATATCCACAGCAATGACATTTATGGTATATGTATTATTCCAGAATTATTGAATGATAAATACTTTATTCCACCTTGATCAGATCAGCCGGATATACATTGGAAACTTGATACATTCAGTTGACAGATGACATACATGTTGTATATACTTGTGTATGTCTTGTTGTTTAAAAGAAATGTTTTATTTGTTTCAATATTCACAATATTAACTAATACATTATTTTGTAATGTACCAGTAATGAATTTTAATTCAAATATTTTACAAATACTTGTAACATTTGAAATTAATTAAAAACTGAAAGGCAGTATGATGAGACTATTTATAAGCATATTTCAAACTTCATTGACATTATAAAATTAATAACTGCATGCATTCTTAAGAGGATGGACTGTTACATATTGATTATTTTTTTGTGAACCCTTTTGCTTACTGTTTTTATTTCCATATCATGTAACTTAATCCAAATTATTTCAATATACAAATATATGTTACACCCAGGGTTACAGTGATGATGGTCAAAACATGTCTCTGTCTTAAAAGTTACATTCACTCACTCTTTCTACTATCTTAGACACCTCCAATACATGTAATCTATTCAAAGATGCCAAAATATTTAGATGGAACTATTATAAATATGAAGATGTCACTTATAAATACATAGATATGATCAATGTCATATACCAATAATCTTATTATGTGAAAGTTGTATTTGACCAAAGATTTGTAGATAACATCTACAAGTAATTAATAGATACACATTCCATATGTCACTGAGAAAGTTGTAAACCAAAAATATACATGTTTTTTGGTGTTTATAATACAACAAATGATTCTGGCAGTGATACATGTAGTGAAAAAGCTGAAAAAAGTAGTCATGAGACTGATGAAGCAGCATCCTCACAAGAAGAATCTGCACATATTGCTGCACAAAATATAGAAAGTGAAGCAACCAGAAATGCTGAAAATCAAAGTGAAAAGTGCAACAACAACACTGAAAAAAGTTCAAGTGACAATCATTCAGAAACTGGCAACACTGATAGTACAAACAATAGCACAAAGGAGATTGACATAAATGTGACAACTGAACTTTTTATGAAAAAACTTTTAAAAGTATGGAATTTCACAGAGACAGGCTGCAAAAATTGTTCCCAGTCAAATCTGTCAGAAGCAAAAAGGCTGAAAACATCCAAAAGTATTTTCTACTAGAGGAATGTTCCTCTATATAAACAGATGGAAAATGTTTAGGTGATCATTCTGTCCAGAGAAGCACAGCACAGAAAAATGCACAGTTATGGTTTTTTGTTTCGTTCAGAATTTTTTTTCGGAAAACACAAGAGTTATAATATTTATTTTTTTTTGTCGCTCAGAATTTAACATTAGATTTTATGACAAAAACTCTGAATCAGTATTATTATTATTTGCAAACAATTCTTGAATACATTTACAGTATGATATGACACATTGGAGATATGGAGTGGAGAAAAATATTATATAATATTTGTAACTTAGTAATATTATAAATAGGTCAACATTTGTATGAACCATTAAGGTAAGGACAGACCATTTTAATCTTACTGATTTCTTATGTCAAAAAATATTCTGATTTTTGTTTTGTGCAAAACAAAAATATGGCTTGGGGAATAAAATAACATACTATTACATAATGTTGTATTGAGTATGCCTCACCATGAGCGGGATTCAAAACTTGCATTGATTGCACAGGTAGTTGTAAATTTATTAGGCATATATGATCAGTCGGTTGTGTCTCATTTTTTTTTTTAATATGTGCAGAAACCTCTGGGCCAATATATATTGTTTAAAACTACAATGTATAAATAAAACACTAATAATGATCTTTTCCTGTCATGTGACAAGGTAAATTGTTACAAAATTGTTTAATTACCAAATTGTAAACAATGTTTATTGTTAATGGAAGCTTTTCCCTCTTTTGAGCTTAATTGTCCAAAAGCTGTCTGATCTACTACCATCACTTTGTGTGTGTCTATCTGTTATTAACAATTTACATTTCAATCATCTCCTCTCTACTGGGCCAATTCAAACCATTTACAGGCACTATGCACTAAACAAAAGGTCCTCTATAAGATTACCTCATCTTGTTTTGTTTGGACAAAAACCACATTGGCAATTATTAGTTCTAATTGGCTGAATCTTAAAAAATCTTATAGGAAAGTGAAAGTCAAAATGCTATGTAAATTGGTAGATGTTCTAATTGACTGTCTCTCTTGAAAGTTTGTCTATTATTTTTATTATTATTTTAATAAATACAATTAGTATTTTTTTATTGCAGTGGTAAATATCATTTAAAAAATATATAGAATATAAATGAATATATGATCTTTAAATCAAACATAGTTGACAAGCCACAAAAAAAGTAAGAAATGTTCTACCAGGTATTATTGTTGCCTTTCATCTCAGTCGTAGTAGTTGTAAGGCCTTAATTTCATGCTTTAAAATGTTTGAAGGTGTAAACCCCTCATTTTTCATCAGTACCCTCTAAAACTTGACCATTTATTTGATTAAATAATCAGCTGAATTCCCAAAATCCCCCCAAAAACCTGAATCAAAAGACAGTATTAAAACTACAAAGAATCTCATGAAGTGTCTGGTCAACACCAAAATATTAAAAATCTACACCACTCACGTATCAATACAAACATGACCACATGTTAATTTGCTTAGCAGATGATGGGTCATAAGGTCAAAATAACAGTTAGTAAACCCAGATTAAAGATAAAATTATAAAAGTTTATGGTGCTAATTAGAGATTCTTGACCCTGTGTGATAAATTTCAGGAAAGTCTCAAGTCATGCAAACACAAATTTGATGGTGTAGAAATTCTTTGAGAATTATAATTTTGGCATTTCATGCAAGCTGTCCTATGAAGTTAGAGATGTTTATGAAAATTGGGGATAAGAATCCCCCCCCCCCCCCGCCCCTTCTCATTTTGGTGGATTGCATAATTTGTGCAAATGTGAGTAACACAATAATGAATGAAATTCAAGAATAGAAGACAGATAATTCTTCAACACTAATAATGTTTCTGGACTGTATTAGTGGTGCATTTGATTTTTTAGACAAAAGATTTTTGTGGATTATTTTCCATTCTGAAGAAGAAAATAAATTGGCATAATTCTAATTGAAATTTAGAGTTTTATTTATCTCCATGGAGTAAAATATGACAACTATTTATTACCCAATTTTCACTATGTTGGGAATGAAACTACTTTTTTTTTTTTTACATAAACCATATATAATTTTACTCAACTTTTTATCTTGTATGTTATTTTTTAACATACCTGTTAACCTCTGGGAACTGCTAGGGGGGAGATCTCCCCCCTACCAACTCTTCTAAGGGGGAGATTTTGTGCGTCGCCTTTAAACGTACAAAATTGTACCTTGTAGTTGCATACATGTGATAGAGTTGCTATGCTACAACTGGAGATTTGTAAATTTTTGGCTGGAGATTTGGTCTCATAACTGGAGATTTTGTATCGACGTATTTCAGGTGCATGTTTTTATTGTTAATTGATGTTTTCTTTTTGTTTGTTTCAGTATTGAACCAACTGCATCCCATTTCAATATATATTGTTTACATTTCTGTCTTATTAGTAGTGTTTCATATGATGAATGAAGGATAAAAACTGTATTTATAATTTATTCATAATCATTCATAATCATAAGGTTATAACAAAGCAATAAAAATGAAGACAGAATGCTCTGAACAATAAAGTCATAGAGCACTAATATTAAAAAGTCACTTTGCTGCTGGTCCGTTGGGTGATAGCATACGTTTTGGCATTTTGTGGTTTATCAATTCCATCCTGGAACTTAGTCCTTAAATAATACTTTGATCGGCTTTGGTCCCAAACAAGCCATAACAACTCAATCCGAGATGAATTCATTACACGTTTGATCGAAATAAGAAGTTTTCCTCGGCATCAAAGGTTGTCCGACTCCTGTTTACACAACGGTTTATAACTATTTTTAATTGCCGCTATCACACTTCTAATCATCTAAGGGTGTGCCACAAACCCACTTCCTTATCCCCAATTAACTGTCAATCAGTGGATAATTGTTGTATAATCATCAACACCTTAATTAATCACCATGACCCAATTTACCTGTAAAGGTGTCAAACAGATCAATAACCGGATATCATTTACATTCGTATCTCTCGGCGTTTTTCATCAGCGCGGGAGTTCCAAATGGTGAATTTCCAAAAATATTGATCGCAAAATGTAGGTCAAGATTTTATTGTACTTGATTTTTTTGTTGGGGGGATATCGTGCGGGAGGAAAAGGAGTGTGCGGGAGATTAATGTCTCCCACGCATGAGACCCAGTCCATGCGGGAGATAAGGCTCTTACGCGGGAGACTCCCGCGAAAAGGGGGAGGGTTAACAGGTATGTTTTTATTGAGGAATTATTCTCATGTAATATAAATAATATCCAATAATTTGATTAACTTGAGTCTTAAAAATATAAATTTGAATTACTCAATTAGATTTGCATAAATTAGAGATCACAGCCAGATTCCTGTTTTTGACATAAAAGGAACCAAAACAGGGGAATTTCAAAATGTTGTTTTTTCGTTTATTTGCAAAACGATGGGCCTTAAAATGCTATTTTCTTTTCTTTGAATTGATTGTTTAATTATTTTCCATTATATTCTTTATACCATTTACTGTCTATGTTTTTATTCAGATTTGACCTAGCTGGTATAGTGTCTATTGTGGACCCCTTCTCTATGACAAACTTATGAATGAGTTGGATATAATACAGGCTGACATTGAGGTAAGTATATAGATATGGCAAGGAGATATGGGAGATATGAGAGGAGAATCTTCATTTGATTTTAAAGAAAAATTGAACATCAAAACCAATTCTTGACCCTGAATAGCCCTATTTGAAATTATTCCATTTTGAAACCAAATTCTTCAAAAAGTAAACATTGCGATTGATAACTGTGACATCCACCACTACAACGTTTCCTCATTTTGTTTGTTTTGAGTGGTCATGGTAGCTACAGTGTCACATACCTGTAGGTTCCTATTAATGAACCCTATAGAAAGTCATATTATCAACTTCTTTGAAACTTGCACTTTACCAATTCAGAATTAGGATCAAACTGGAAAGTGTATGGAAGGTCTTTTGTAAAGATACATCACTTCTTGCTGATTGGATAAAGCATGGCCACCAGAGGCAATTATTTATTCCATTTATTTTTCTCTCTCATCTTTATGACTTAATACACACAATATAATGTAGCAAGTTAAGGATTACCTCCATAGTGTGTGTGTGTTTGTTTCATTATGGATATTATTTTACTGAACAGAATGAATTGGCTCTTACTGGCAATCTGATTTTTGTTTTTTATATTTTCAATGGAAGCATAAAAAATGTATGTGTCTTGACCGGTAATACAAGCAATATGATAGGATAAATATAATTTAACAGTTGCCTATGCAAATAACCAGTAGCAAAATATTAGAATGTTCCCTCAATTATTAGATTGTAATATTTTTAGTTTTTTTATTATTTATTTTTTCAGATGGAACTTTTTTTGGACTGCAAATAGAAGGATCTAACTGCAATTTGAAGATGAAGATCAAAGACCAATTTAGAAAATTGAATAATAATAACAATTATAAATGTGGCTACCTTTAACTGTTGGACTCGATGGTTTTCTTGTAATATATTAAAAAGATGTACATGTTTTGACAATCTTACATGTGTGATCCTATGATATTTACAAATTAATCCTGATGATAGTTAATAATATACTGATATCATATCTGGATAAATTGACAGTACAAGTTGAGTTTGATTTTTAAAAATTGCTGCAAATCTTCAAGCTGAAACCCTCAAAATCCATGTGAATCTTGCACATCTACAGTTTTGAGTGAAGAAATATGTTTTATGCATGGCTAATGATGTGCATATACATGAACCCATAGCCTATTCATATTAATCTGTTCAAATCAGAACTGATCATAATCGATCATGTATCGATCACTTATCGATCAAATAAATCTAATCAAAATAATCGATCACTAATCGATCAAACTCCTCAGAGAGTTTGATCGATAAGTGTTCGATTAGCCAATCTCATCAATCGATTAGTGTTCGAAAACTGATCGATTAGTGATCGATGATCGATTAATCAAGTCGGGATAGATACACTAATTGCATGTTTTACCACTGCATACATATAATACAAAGGGGGCTATAATTGAATTTTGAAGAGTTGTGTTATAATATCTAGGAGCTGAAATATGAAGAACAATAACCAACACAATAAGTCTATAGACAAACAAATACATGAGTAGGACTAAACAATTAGAGGATTTACCGGTAAACAATTAGAGGATTTACCTGTAAATATGGGTTAAGATTTGATTGATGTGATGATTCTCTGTACGAGAGTTATTAGTCCATCAATTGATATTTGTCGTGACTTTGAATAGATATTCAGTTATGTCGTGGCTTGTCGTGACTTTTGAGTAGATATTGAGTTATATTGTGGTTTATCGTGACTTTGAGTAGATATCCAGTTATATCGTGGTTTATCGTGACATTTGAGTAGATATTCAGTTATATCGTGGTTTATCGTGACTTTGAGTAGATATCCAGTTATATCGTGGTTTATCGTGACTTTGAGTAGATATTCAGTTATATCGTGGTTTATCGTGACTTTGAGTAGATATCCAGTTATATCGTGGTTTATCGTGACTTTGAGTAGATATTCAGTTATATCGTGGTTTATCGTGACTTTGAGTAGATATTCAATTATATCGTGGTTTAGCGTGACTTTTGAGTAGATATTCAGCTATATCGTGGTTTGTCGTGACTGAATAGATATTCAGTTATATCGTGGTTTATCGTGACTTTGAGTAGATATCCAGTTATATCGTGGTTTATCGTGACTTTTGAGTAGATATTCAGTTATATCGTGGTTTGTCGTGACTTTGAGTAGATATCCAGTTATATCGTGGTTTATCGTGACTTTTGAGTAGATATTCAGTTATATCGTGGTTTTTCGTGACTGAATAGATATTCAGTTATATCGTGGCTTGTCGTGACTTTTGAGTAGATATTGAGTTATATCGTGATTTATCGTGACTTTGAGTAGATATCTAGTTATATCGTGGTTTATCGTGACATTTGAGTAGATATTCAGTTATATCGTGGTTTGTCGTGACTTTGAATAGATATTCAGTTATATCGTAGTTTGTCGTGACTTTGAGTAGATATCCAGCTATATCGTGGTTTGTCGTGACTTTGAATAAATATTCAGTTATATCGTGGTTTATCGTGACTTTGAGTACATATCCAGCTATATCGTGGTTTATCGTGACTTTGAATAGATATTCAGTTATATCGTGGTTTGTCGTGACTTTGAATATATATTCAGTTATATCGTGGTTTATCGTGACTTTGAATATATATTCAGTTATATCGTGGTTTATCGTGACTTTGAATAGATATTCAGTTATATCGTGGTTTGTCGTGACTTTGAATAGATATTCATTTATATCGTGGTTTATCGTGACTTTTGAGTAGATATTGATTTATATCGTGGTTTATCGTGACTTTTGAGTAGATATTGAGTTATATCGTGACTACTAGACGTTTTGGTGGGAGTAAAACACAGAACATTATAACGATCCCACCGGTGGAACATCGGACATTGGGTAGGTGTCTGGAAACCTTTAATTCTTCAAAAGACTATCGGGGCTCGAACCAACGTCAGTATATTTATACTTGTATTCAGACGTCAATATTTTTTTGGTAAATATGTCAGCATGTCTATGTTGTGCCGAATAAACGTTAGAGAAAATCGAAGAGGCAAGCAAGAATGGACAATACAGAGGAATATGCAACATTGGGCACAATACACAGAACGAAGACATACAAATCAAATAACAAACCACAGAAAATAAAAAAAAATACCAGCACGGAAATCATACATAATCGGTGGTGAACTCAAGTGCTCACGAATGGTAAACAATTCCTGTGTATGAGACACCCACCATGTTGGAAGGCTCATGCCAACTGTAAAGTTGCATGCAGCTGCTTTGATGCAGCAGTACGGATCTAGTAATACCCCCTTCCCCGGAAACCCCCTGAAATTGAAATAAGATTTACTTTCTCCATAGTGGAATGAATCAAATACACAATGCTGCTTTGGGTGATACAATGATAATTTTGCTTGCCGTGAGTGCGGTAGACCATAGCCTGGAGATCTGTCAGGTCAAACCAAAGACCATAAAATTGGTATTTGCTGTTTCTCCATTAGGTATTTAACATTAAGTAATAAGAATGGTTGATTCGGAATCTGGACACTGTGTAAGAGTGGAGCAACATGTCTATCCGCAGACTGTTAACTTAATGAGCTTGCACTATAAAAAAAAGCTTAGCACCAAGCGGATATTATCATCAACTCATCGAAATGTACCCTTTTCGCGGCATGATATTGGTGAAAAATTGCTCGATTGGCGTTAAGCAGCAATCACTCACTCAATTCATTTCGCGCTAAAGAAAACTTGTAGCAGCCACAAATAAACAATACATGTACATTGTTAGGACTGGTCCCAAAATGTCCGTTTCAATGCACATATTTCAGATCATATTCAAAATATGTTCTATTTTCCATGGCAATATAAACTTCCGGCCATGGTCCAATCCCAATACCACCTTTTGCCTACATGAAGTACCCTTCCTTTGTTTATAAACTTGTTGTCGTCGTAAATATAGATGAAAGATAGATCACTTGCTATCAATCTATCAAAACTGTCAACAAGAACTTAATACAATGTGCTATCAGTAAAACGATCATATATATTAGAGGTGAAACCGTCAAAATTGGTATGATATTCAATAATATGGTTCACAAGGGCAATAACAGAGGCGCCCTAAAATTCGCAAAGCATATGTTATACAACGTTAATTAAGCAGTTCAACAAACAACTTTTTCATGAATGGTTAACTCGTGACCTGTAAGTCAAAATGAATAGTAATGATATTAGGAGTATATTTGGGATATCATTCTAAAAAGCTCTACCCATTGATAAATGATCAGTATACTGTCCGTCCGGATGAAGCCGTTGGTTCATTCATTGAAAACGTATGATTCGTTCTTGTTTATAGACAAGCAAAGGCGAATATGTTAACATTAATGCTGCATGAAACGATTCTGATCATCTAATTTAGTTACGTTAGCTTTTCAGAAATCAATAACAAGTTCATGTATTGACAATTTCCGCTTTTGTTTGTCTATAAACAAGAACGGTCGAATCATGCGTTCTCAATGAATGAATCAAACGACGAAAAGAAAAGCTCCATCCGAACGGGCAGTATTAACTAAAACCACCCGAAAGAACAAGCACCGAAAGTACAGACCAATTAGTGAAATGAGGAATGCGTTAAAACTAAACCAATAGTTATTTGAAGGGTTAAAATATCGTGATCGATCAGTCATGAGTTGAACGATTCGCATCACGGTTGTTAAAGAAAAGTTTTACTTTAGTTTCTTATAATCTGACAAAAACATACTGTTAACAATTATCCGACAAAATTAAAACTCAAAGTAAATTTTTTTTTTTGGTCTGATAAAAATGGTGTGGTTCGTTCAAAATTGTCGTTCAAATAAATGTCTGTAATTCCGCAAACCCCCAGAGCTTCCGGGGGGCTTAGCCCTCCTGGCCCCCCTACCAGGGCTCTGCCTTGGACCCGCTGGGAACCTTAAGCGGTCCCAGACCCCTCGCCTACTCACGCCCCCCCCCCCCCTAACCACAAATCCTGGATCCGCCCCTGAATAAGATATTCTATAAAGCGATACATGACCAACATATTGTCACAAATAGATATAGTTCCTAAAGCAAAGCCAATGATTGTGTCATTGGAAAATGAAACAAAAAAGTTTTAATCTTTTAAAACGGATGAGAATTGCAGGGGCGGATCCAGGATTTCAAGTTAGGGGGGGCGCACTTAAAAAATTGCGCCGAGCGGAGGGAGGCGAGAATTTTTTTTGGGTATTTCGTGTGAAAAATCACGATTTTACGCCAAAAAATCATATTTTTTCCATTTTAGGGGGGGCGCGCGCCGGGTGCGACCCCCCCTCCCCTGGATCCGCCCCTGAATTGAGAAACTTTTATATATTAAGCTTTATAAGTAGCTATGTGAAATCCTTGATGGATGAAATTAATTGGAAAGCGACTCCTACTAGATCACTCTCTTACTCAAATGAATAACCTTCTCTGACAGTTAAACTGCTTTAGAATAATAATGAGCAACTGAAAATCAGTAAATTAAAGACAAAGAATTAAAACAAGAAGAAATTAAGACATCAAAGTTACATACAGTATATGTCTCTACTGAATGGTAATACAGAAAAACAGGAAAATGGCAAATCGATTTTAAGAAGAGTTTGAAGATGCCAAAGGGATAATCAGAATCTGTAAATCGAAGAAAGACAGATATCATAATGGCCAAAAGAAAAAGGACAAACAACGATCTACAAACTTAATTATCAAAACAAGACATTAAAATGCTGCTAGAGAAAGTGTAATGAGAGAAACAAGTATAACAAACATGACTGAGCCAGACGACATATACCATACGTACATAGGACGTAAAGATAATAAAATGAAAAAACCAAAAATACTATACTGCCTGAACAGCTTTAAAATCTAATAGAAAAACCGTAGAGGCAAAATGGATACCCTTAGCATACATATACATGAAGGCTTAATTACAGGTACTTCAAGAAAGATACTATTTATATTGATACTCCTAGTCGCTAGAAGTGTACAAACTGCATTTAGTAAACCAAGAGCTATTTACACTTCCGGAGCAACTGCGGTCACCCTCCGTTTTTAGTGGTGTTCGTGTTTCTCTATCTTCTTTTTAGTTTTCTGTGTAATGCTTTATTTTCGGCTTCTGGTAACACCTTTGGTATCTTCAAACTTACCTCGCTACAAATCTAAAACATGGACAATATTAGACGATAAATACCAAGAATTTATTAGAATATCGCTTATACTAGGATGTCAAAGCAAGGTAAAATTCATCACTTTACTTAATTACAGACCGCTTCGACAAGAACTTTGCTATCGGCTACCATCTCTGGGCAAATATGCTTTTATGATGTACGTGCTAACATTTTGAACGTGTAAAAAGGTTACATGTAAATGGTTTAATGTGTTAAAAATGTTAACGTGCAAAACATTCTGATGTGTATACATTTCTTACAAGTCAAATTTTTTAATGTGATAAAAATGTCTAATAAGCAACCATTTGCAATGTGTTGAAAACATTCTGACAAGTAAACATTTTTAATGTGCTACAAGTCTTACGTGTAAGAAAGTTTAAACAGACTGATAGAAAACACCATCAAAATTATGTGCTAAAGTATTTTGGATTTTATCAGACAGAGACACCCTTGAATAAATACGCTTTTTTTGCATGAATATATCTACATCATACACATTACAAATGGACCATAAGATACTAGCTAGATGATATACATGAACGTCAAGAATACGTTGGCCATTTTATGTATACCCACGTATCAAGTAAATACATTTGTGTTTATGTAACTTGACAAATTATGTGTAGCTTAAGCTACATGTAACATTTTTGGAGTATTAATATATATTAGCACCAACTGAATCACTATGTACATATATATTATATTACGCATTAAAATATTAGGAGTTAAATATATATTGATTGCAGACTTTATACTGCGAATGAAGAAATTTAATAGTATTAAAAACGGTAGATATCAAATTTAGTGCGCACGACGCGTTTCTGGAACATTTTAAGTGTCTTATTTATCTCCCTTTGTGAGGCGCACGACGCGTTTCTGGAACATTTTAAGTGTCTTATTTATCTCCCTTTGTGAGGCGCACGACGCGTTTCTGGAACATTTTAAGTCCCTTATTTATCTCCCTTTGTGAGGCGCACGACGCGTTTCTGGAACATTTTAAGTGTCTTATTTATCTCCCTTTGTGAGGCGCACGACGCGTTTCTGGAACATTTTAAGTGTCTTATGTATCTCCCTTTGTGAGGCGCACGGCGCGTTTCTGGAACATTTTAAGTGTCTTATTTATCTCCCTTTGTGAGGCGCACGACGCGTTTCTGGAACATTTTAAGTGTCTTATTTATCTCCCTTTGTGAGGCGCACGACGCGTTTCTGGAACATTTTAAGTGTCTTATTTATCTCCCTTTGTGAGGCGCACGACGCGTTTCTGGAACATTTTAAGTGTCTTATTTATCTCCCTTTGTGAGGCGCACGACGCGTTTCTGGAACATTTTAAGTGTCTTATTTATCTCCCTTTGTGAGGCGCACGACGCGTTTCTGGAACATTTTAAGTGTCTTATTTATCTCCCTTTGTGAGGCGCACGATGCGTTTCTGGAACATTTTAAGTGTCTTATTTATCTCCCTTTGTGAGGCGCACGACGCGTTTCTGGAACATTTTAAGTGTCTTATTTATCTCCCTTTGTGAGGCGCACGACTCGTTTCTGGAACATTTTAAGTGTCTTATTTATCTCCCTTTGTGAGGCGCACGACGCGTTTCTGGAACATTTTAAGTGTCTTATTTATCTCCCTTTGTGAGGCGCACGACGCGTTTCTGGAACATTTTAAGTGTCTTATTTATCTCCCTTTGTGAGGGGCACGACGCGTTTCTGGAACACTTTAAGTGTCTTATTTATCTCCCTTTGTGAGGGGCACGACGCGTTTCCGGAACATTTTAGGTGTCTTATTTATCTCCCTTTGTGAGGCGCACGACGCGTTTCTGGAACATTTTAAGTGTCTTATTTATCTCCCTTTGTGAGGCGCACGACGCGTTTCTGGAACATTTTAAGTGTCTTATTTATCTCCCTTTGTGAGGACGACTAGTTGTGAATTTTATCGTCACACACAACCAGCTGATGCTCCCTTCTATCGAGTAGTATCCACAGTGGGGGAAACTAGATAATATATTTATATCCCAGGGATTTATTCAGACATATTCTTTGTATATTTGATGTTCATTGTCAAGATACAATATCTACTATTTTAATTACCGTCTTTAGATCAGAAACAGATATACATTGGTCTTTATAAATGTTACAATGATTTAGTAATACTTATCAAGTATTTGCGTTCTGGTTATAAAGGAAAAAAACGAAAGTTTTGATAATTTCGATGACAAGAAAATTTATTTGGTTGACCATTTTCCCACCGTGAAATGAAAAATAATAAAATTAAAAGTATAATATTTAAAAATTACACATATCACTTCTCTGTTGTAAGAATGTGATACAAAGAATGTATGGTGTCTATGGTTTTACTCTGGGACGATTTTACAAAATCACAGAGTAAGGGTTATCCCTTTTTATCTAATATTAATGTTAATGCGAGTTCAATTACATTGCAAGTGTAACCTGTAAAGTTAACAATATCACAGCTTAGTTTCAATGGATTCAACGCATTCAGTTGGATGTCAGTACTGTAAGTACGTACGTACTATATCACTCTTAATGATATTCATTTTACAGATACGGTTAATAAATATAATAAAATAAAAATAAATATTGGGAACATTTTGGTACTTTTGATTACGAGAATGTCTCAACCCCTCCCCCCCCCCCCCCCCACCCCACCCCACCCCTCAAGGACATAATGTAAACGTTGGAGTAATGCTAACCCCAATATTTGTGGATTGTGACACATCTTTTTTATTGGTTTTACTTATAGGTTAAATAACGACCAGGTCGTGATCGTATGGTAGTTGGATTTACAACTACATATGCATCAGTGCCTATCACCACAAAATGTGTGAGTACGAATCCCTTTCATGGCGAGATGCCCTCCATACAACTGTATGTGATAAAGTTTATCAGTTACTTGCGGCAGGTCGGTGGTATTTACTCGGGGTTCCTACATCAATAAAACTGACCACCACGTAAGTAACTGAAATGTTGTTCAAAGTGGCGTTAAACACTATATCCCTAACCCTATCTACTAACCAAATTCATTACAGTAACACTTAACAATTTTTTTTAACTATGTACAGCAATATAGAATGTAACTTTATGAAATTTCCCATTTAGAAAAAAGTCCATCAATTTATCACAGACTTTTTCATTAGAATTTGACTGATATTTCTAGAAAGTTGCATTTTTAACGCATTAGTGTTTAACATTATGCAAACAGAAAAAATAATTAAATTATTCCCTGTAGATTTCCTAGCAGTTCAAAAAGGTTGTAATATGTGTATTACACTAGCAGTTGATACTTATTTGTACTGGTGAACCTTTGAATACAAATAAATAAATAAAAAGTGCTAGACAATTTGGATCAGCATACGTTTATTTGATGTTGAAATTCACAGTTTGTTTAAATTGATGACAATTTAAATAATTTTGTCAGCTACGGATGGAAACTGTCTTTAAGATTTTTCCGTTCGATGTTGATATTATACTTAAACGGTATGCTTTCATTGAGTTCCTTTATAGCAAATTGCTTTAAATACAAATATCAATTTGCCTTTTCTGTTTCAATTTTCAGCATGCCAGATATCTACCCATTTTACAATTTTGTTTACCATGGACATACAAGGCATGTGTCTGCTAGATAAATGATAGCTATCACTAAAACACTCCCTTTAAATAACATGCAATTTTCTCTTATGTCTAATGGACCAGTACACAAATTTCTTCATTCTCTCTGGTAAATATTTCTTTTGCTCAGCTTACTCATAAATGTTAGATTGACAAATTTTAAACATCACACGAGACGTTTTTTCTTTGTACCCATAATCAATTGTATTTCTGAATTGGTCCCTAACATTGATGTAAATTCATTGTCAGATTATAGAAAAAATGTTTAAACAGCAGAAAAAAAGATAAGACAATCTTATTTACTGTGGGCATTATCTTAAGACATCATTACTTAAGCTTGTCCTCTAACACACAGCAACTTCACTTCTCAATCCAAGATATCTTATTCAAGTTATCACAGATTTTGAGATTTCAGATACAGTCAAACCTGTCCATGCGGTTACCTCTATTAAGCAGTGACCTACATTAAAAGGTCACATTATTTGTCCTGTCATAGAAAATTTCATATGAATTGAACCTCTCTTAAGAGGACACCGATCATATAAAGCCACTTTTTCTTTTTCCCAAATGTGACCTCATAATTTCAAGGTCCTAAATTGTAATTCGTTTTTACTAGGCGTCCTCGTAAAACTTAGATTTACCAATTTCAAACGTCACAAGAGAAGTTGATCCATAATCTGAATTGATCCATAACATGAATGTTAATTCCTTGTCAGATTATAGAAATAAAGATGCCTTGATGACACAAAAATACCAAGAAATGGGGACAAATATTCTTTTTACTGTGCGCGATATCTTAAGACTTTAGTGTTTAAACTAATCTGCTAACATATAACCGCTTCACTTCGTAATCCCAAGTTATTTTATTTCAATTTTTCAAATCTGCAGAAAGAAATATTTCAATGGTTTCTTATACAAATTATAACTGATTGT
The DNA here is from genome assembly GCA_963680875.1 of Bathymodiolus brooksi. NCBI lineage: Eukaryota > Metazoa > Mollusca > Bivalvia > Mytilida > Modiolidae > Bathymodiolus > Bathymodiolus brooksi. The sequence continues at coordinate 98,314,929 of OY804576.1, forward strand.
GAGATAGAGCTTCACATTTCATTGTAATTTGATTTATCAAATAAAACATTACATAATTGAGAAATTTGATATGAATGAAATATCATTGTTAACTTTTTGCTAGAAAACAATTAATTTCAAACAGCAAAGATTAGGTTATCGTATGAAGAATCTTTTCTCATCAAACGGAATGATTCGAACACACCATAACTTGACAGCCGATATTATTCATTTTTCTATCAAATTGGAAACTGCTTTTTAATTAAGTTATAATCCCATACGGATCTTGATTCATATATATGCCCTAGAATTTCCGGTTAGATAGCTGTTTATGTAAATATAGTTAAGATATGATGGATCTCTCGTACCAGAACCTAGCAGACTAGGAGTAGATATTTCAGACTGAAGACAAATAAGTGTGGTGTATTCTTAACCTATTTGATTAAATACCCAGTAATCGAGACAGCATTGTAATAATTTAAACTTTTAACAATACCAAAAGCATTTTGATAGAAACTTCTCTGCAATATTTCTTAAATACAATATTTCTTTTCATTTTGATAAGGAACTTAAATTTGATATCTAGTTCAAGGTTTCACTGAATTACATTTTGAAATGTCATAAAAGCTTCATATCATATGCGAATTATGCTCCTTGGTGGAATGCTTTTTAAATTTAATGTTTTACTTATTTTCTGAAAATATGTATGTAAATTTTCAATATATTACAGACGTCACAAACAATACAGTACATATGCACTGTAATGCATTTTTTTTTATCGAATGGAACAAAACAATGGAGAAGTAGTCATTTCAGTGCATAGAACAACCTACCATTCTGAAATTAGAATTTACTAACACTGTGTCTGGTTGGCTGTAATTGAATAAGACATGTTTGGGTTGTCATATCAAGCAACAGCTGATTTTTTCTCTTGAGATAAAACGACTAAAATATTGACTTGAAGAATGCGATTAGATGTAAATCCATTTTTACTAAAAGATAAAAGTTGTGAAATATGTTTTCTGTTGTTAAGTAAACAAATCACAATAAACCGAACTTAGGTGGACAACTTTTTTTTATATACACTTGGTATGTCAAATATGTTTAGGCAAAGCTTGCCTTAATACTGGTTAAGAATAAAATCAAGAACATGATAAACACACATCCATGCAGTCTCGCTTCGCTAGTTGGACAGCTTATCCTTGGAGTGGAACATTTCCATAGACAATTGTTTTTATCTTGAACAAGAGAGAAACGAAACGATTATATTAACTATTTGGTTTCTAAGCTGTTTGATGTTAATATATATCGTTCTAGGATAAAACAGCTAGATTTGCAACTACATGTGCAATCAGTGCCTATCCCCACTATTGGTGTGAATTCCAATTCCGCTACTGGCCAGGTTTACTCGCTGCAATATTATGTGATAAAGTTTGTCAGTGACTTCCGACAAGTCGTTGGTATTCTCCGGATACACCGGTTTCCTCCGTCAATAAATCTGACCACCACGATATAACTGAACCATTGTTGAAAGTGGCGTAAGCACCATACCCCCAAATAACCACAATATGGATCGACAAATAAGAAAAACAAATTTAAAAAGTAAAGTGTTCAAAAACCAAATTAACAATCAACACGAATTACAACTAAACAGACACATGATTTTTACAAACAAAAAACTCACGTTAATAACTATAAGAAAAATGACTTTTCTATAGTATAACTCAGTTATTATTAGTATTAGTTTCTATTCTAAAATTAAAAAAAATATATAAATTCGAAACCACCTGGCAGATATCTTTCAAATTTTACCCGAACGAATTGATCAAGTAAAATGTTATCAAAATTTCGATTCGTCTAAAAATAAAATACCATGTCAAAAAATATCACATGAAAAGATTGTCAGATCTCAAATATGACATTTAATGATGTCATAAGCCTAATTTTTAATAAAAGCGATGGGAGGTAGGACAAGTTATATTCACTAAATGTCTATTTATATCTTTGAATCGTCAGAGATATTGCTATAATATAGGATATGATCAAAGAAAGGTCAGCCATTAAAACAACTAGATTGACTACCACTAAAATATTGATGATGCCAGACATTAATACAACTAGATTGACTACCGCTAAAATATTGATGATTCTCGTTTATATTAAAATATTATTACCTGGACAAGACCACATTATTATATAAATAGTAAAAGGGGTGTTGGTGTGAGTGGTTGGTTCTGTACGACAGCTTACATTTCAAAATTTGTTTTCATATTTATGTAATCTTTGAAATTTTCAATACAGCATTAGTCTTGTTTTCATTAATTATAATAAAGATTATTAAAAAGGATGCAAAATTATAAAATCGAGCAAACAAAATGCCCCCTCCCCCCCACCCCCCCCCCCCCCCCACAAAAGGAATCATCTATCATTGACCATTTCCCTAATTAATTCCTAGTCTGAACCACCTTAACCGGTTAGCGGGGATCCCAACTCTCCACTCTGATAATTGAAACCTTAACAACAATACATACATAAACAAACAATACAAAATCTGCGCATATAAAACAAACAATACAATATCTGCGCAGATTCGCTTTCACTCGAAAAGACCACATGTCATAAAAATGAATAACAACATAAAGGATGGACGGTTCAAAGGTCACTGGATAATGTTGTAGTTAACTGAAGGTAGAATCTGTTGATTAGATACCATTACTCGTAGGACAAAGATGATTGAAAAAGCCAGTTTTCCTCTTTTATGCTTTCATTATCTATAATTAATTTGATTTAAAGCTATACCCTGGGTACGGATAAAATATCAGATACATAATAAGTACATAACAACGTAATCATAGACAACAGTCAGCTTTACTTTCTTTTGTAGTAATAATATAATAGCACCAGCTTATGGAGTTTACATTTCACAAGGTTTGTTTAGGGCTTGTGCCTGAGTATACTGATTTTCTGAACAGAACTCACGTGCTGACGCAAAGGCTACTCAAACATGGCTACGTTGCTCATATGTTGAAGTCATCGGTATAAACAATGTACGGTCGTCATCACGAAATGTATGGCCGCTACGAAATATATATTTTTTTAACTGGCAATGGTTTAATACCCTTTTACGTAGATTTTTTTTATCTTTCCTCTATCACAGACAATACATTTACCATATTTGTCTAAGAGTAACACTGATGGTGCCTTATTAGAAACATGAACTGCTTACCCATTTCGAGCACCAGGGTTCACTACGGTCGCCTGAGGGGGTTTCGTTTTGCTCATGTATGTAGTTTTCTCGGTTGTATTTTTATGTTGTTTGTCATTGATCTGTTCCTGTTGCTAAGTGTCTGCTGTGTTCTTGAATTTTCCATTTTTGATTGCACTTTCGGTTTCCTGTAATTTGTTATTGCACTTTCGGTTTCCTCTAACGTTTATAACAAGCATTAAAAGATTACAAATGGAAAATATACGTACACATAGAAATGTTTTATTACAAGAAGAACACGCAAACTGGTTTGACCTCGACATTTTGTGTTGAAGTGACTGTGCCAAACCAGGAAAGTGATCGTTCATATATATTTGTGCTAGGAATATCAAGTTTAACTCTGTTTCTACGATTGTTGATAAGATTTTAGATATTTGTGCTAGGAATATCAAGTTTAACTCTGTTTTTACGATTGTTGATCAGATTTTAGATATTTGTGCTAGGAATATCAAGTTTAACTCTGTTTCTACGATTGTTGATCAGATTTTAGATATTTGTGCTAGGAATATCAAGTTTAACTCTGTTTCTACGATTGTTTATCAGATTTTAGATATTTGTGCTAGGAATATCAAGTTTAACTCTGTTTCTACGATTGTTGATCAGATTTTAGATATTTGTGCTAGGAATATCAAGTTTAACTCTGTTTCTACGATTGTTGATCAGATTTTAGATATTTGTGCTAGGAATATCAAGCTTGACTCTGTTTCTACGATTGTTGATCAGATTTTAGATATTTGTGCTAGGAATATCAAGTTTAACTCTGTTTCTACGATTGTTGATCAGATTTTAGATATTTGCGCTAGGAATATCAAGTTTAACTCTGTTTCTACGATTTTTGATAAGATTTTAGATATTTGTGCTAGGAATATCAAGTTTAACTCTGTTTCTACGATTGTTGATCAGATTTTAGATATTTGTGCTAGGAATATCAAGTTTAACTCTGTTTCTACGATTGTTGATCAGATTTTAGATATTTGTGCTAGGAATATCAAGTTTAACTCTGTTTCTACGATTGTTTATCAGATTTTAGATATTTGTGCTAGGAATATCAAGTTTAACTCTGTTTCTACGATTGTTGATCAGATTTTAGATATTTGTGCTAGGAATATCAAGTTTAACTCTGTTTCTACGATTGTTGATCAGATTTTAGATATTTGTGCTAGGAATATCAAGCTTGACTCTGTTTCTACGATTGTTGATCAGATTTTAGAACTGGTATTTTTGCTTTTCATTTCAAACTATAATGGCAAAAAGTAAAAAGACAAAATGACAAACAACGATATACACAACACTTGACAGAAAACTTAAGATTGATCAACACGAATCCCACTGAAGCACTCAGGTAAGCTTCAACAATCTGTAAATTGAGTGTTCCGATGTAATATCTCAACTAGGAATACGATAGAGTATGTATATTGGAAGCATTGCAAGTATAACATACATTTATAGGAAGTCTTACAAAAATAAGTTGATTATTGCAGCGTTACTTGACGTAGATGCTTCCAATAGTCCTCAATTGGGCTTCAAGTTCTGGGTTCGAACACCGTTCATGAAGAGGTGTACTCGATACAACACTATGTGATCAAGTTTGTCAGTGACTTGAGACAGGTCGTTGGTTTACTCCTGGTACTCCGATTCCCCCATCAATAAAGGTGACCGCCACGATATAACTGAAATATTGTTGAAAGTGGCGTTAAACACCTTAAACCTAAACTAAACCCATTAATTGAGCTTTAAAGGTAACCTATTTCTGTGGATGAAACAGAGGAAACGTGTAGGAGTGTAATTAAATTAAAGTATAATATTTTCTGAACAAGGGGAAAAGTCTTGACAATTTTCAGTTACAATAATAATCAGTAAGATAGATAATGTTCAACATATAAATTTTATATATAATTTTATTTGTTATTTTATTATGTCATTCTTTCATGTACTATCTCATAATCTTTGTCAACCTTAATGTTCAATGATTGAGCTTTCTTTAATAAAGTATTTCGTATTTCGTATTCGTATAAAAGATAAGTATATATTTAACCATCAAATATATCTTCAATGTTTACAAGAATTTGTATACATTTCTCATTTCATGTTTGAATAGAATGTATGTGTTGTTATAAATAGAATTGTAAATTGTATAATATTTTAAATTAAAGAGAGGCTCAATTCTCTGGATGTGTGCCTCTCTTCATAAATTATTTAGATTGTGCAACAAACCATTTGTACCTCGTAACAAATAAATTGAGCCGCGCAACAAATATTTTAAAGACATGGGATAAATATTTGAGTTGCTGTAGATTTGTAGTATTTATATGGACTTCTAGATAGAGATATAGTCACGTGTCAAAATGATGCATCCAAGTCATGTAATATTTCATTCGTTTTAATTAACACTTTTGGATTTTTTGTTTTCACATCGTAAATTTCATGTGAAGAGGATCGCGGCACAAACATTTGGAACGTGACGTCAAAGACGAGATACGTTCCGGTCAATAGTTGTGATGTCATTAATGTTCCAGTGGCCTTGAAATTACTGCGACGTAAAGACAAGTGATTGAAAACTTCTAAGTAAAATGTCACAACGTTTCCCCCTATTCAATTGTCACAGAAGCTGCTTTTTCGTGAATGCTCACTTTAAGACGTTTACAGGCTAATATTAAACTAGTGACACATTTATATATCTAATAAGAATGCTTAATTAACAATTATACCTTGTAATCATGTCTTAGATATTCTATACCCTGCGTCATGAGCCATTTGTTTACGTAAGTGAAAATTTAAACTTGAAGAAGCCCTTTGTTGGCTAATAAATCTCCATTGTAAAATTATTTCCGTATCGAATTAAAATTTCTACAGGCATACTGAGTTAAGACCTTATTTATGGAGAAGCAAATGCCAAGAGCTTGTAGTTGTAATGCAATTTTCTCTGATTTCATCCCCATTGATCCAATCATTATAACAACTAACGTTCGCTTAAATAACTACAGAAAATAATAAATAGATTATGATCCCGATAAAACATTCGGTACATTTTCTAAATTGATTGATGGCTCTGTTCAAAATGTGAAAAGCCGTTACTGAATATTATTACATCTTAGTAAACATAATACAAGACATTTTACACTTCAATGACCGGACTGGTACTGGTTTATTTGTGGTATTATTCCGCTGGTTACATTTCTGATTTACGATTAAGCCAGTAAACAGTCTCAAGTATCCAGAATTTAAATAATGAAATTGGACCGAAGGAACAGTAAATGTTATAACTTTAATATGATAAAAAGAAACTTGGTCAGTTTCAACCAGAGGTAAGCTTTTTGTTTATTGAACATTAGTACTGTGGGAATCTATAAGAAAAGCCCGAAGATACCAAAGGGGTAATCAGAAGGCGTAAATCGAAGGACAGACAACACAATGGTCAAAAGAAAAAGCACTAATGACAAACAACGATCAACAAAACATTGCACAGAAAACTAAAGATTGAGCTACACGAAACCCAATAAAAACCGGGGGGTGAACGCATGTGCTCTAGAAGGGTTTGCAATTCCTGCTTCACATGTGACACCCATCGTGATATTGTTTTTACTCGGAAATTGTAGTGGACATCACAACAAGGAGCTAAAAACGTAAAGACATAACATTTGACAAGATTAACCCGACTAAGATAAGCAAAAACACGGTGGCGAGCTCAGGTGCTTTGGAAGGGTAAGCAGTTCCTGCTCCACATGTGACACCCGTCGAGTTGTTTTGTCCCAAATCCGGTGATATCAATTTTGCTATCAGAACTGTGTATTTTACATGCGAAACCACGTACACAATTACAACAACTTATGTCTATGGCAGGAAAAACAAATGAGAAATAAAAATAGATTCTTTAGTTACCACGCTAATCTCTAATCTTTTAGAAAATAAACGTTAGAGAATACCGAAGGGGTAATCAAAAAGGGAAATCCAGAGAAACTTGCAATATAGGGTACAGAAGAAGACGAAAAACAAAGCCAAAAAACAACACGATATGTGATGGACACCACTAACGCACATAAACACAAAGAAAACGCAAATAAGACATACGCCATCCTATGAACAACTGGGGGTAGAGATGAACCAAACATCGTTTTCTCTTTCAAATCGGAACGGACATCATAACACGGAACCCAGAACGTAAAGACACATAATATGACCGCACAAAAAACTAAAAAGATAAGCAACAGGGATACCGACAAAAAACCGGGAGTGAACTCAGGTGCTCGCGAAGGGTAGATATTCCTTCTTCTTAACAGACATCTGTCGTGTTACTCATATATACAGTCGGGTAAACAGACATCTGTCGTGTTACTGATATATACAGTCAGGTAAACAGACATCTGTCGTGTTACTGATATATACAGTCAGGTAAACAGACATCTGCCGTGTTACTCATATATACAGTCAGGTAAACAGACATCTACCGTGTTACTGATATATACAGTCAGGTAAACAGACATCTGCCGTGTTACTCATATATACAGTCAGGTAAACAGACATCTGCCGTGTTACTCATATATACAGTCAGGTAAACAGACCTCTGCCGTGTTACTGATATATACAGTTAGGTAAACAGACATCTGCCGTGTTACTAATATATACAGTCAGGTAAACAGACATCTGCCGTGTTACTGATATATACAGTCAGGTAAACAGACATCTGCCGTGTTACTGATATATACAGTCAGGTAAACAGACATCTGCCGTGTTACTCATATATACAGTCAGGTAAACAGACATCTGCCGTGTTACTCATATATACAGTCAGGTAAACAGAAACCTGCCGTGTCACTCATATATACAGTCAGGTAAACAGAAACCTGCCGTGTTACTCATATATACAGTCAGGTAAACAGACATCTGCCGTGTTACTCATATATACAGTCAGGTAAACAGACATCTGTCGTGTTGCTGATATATACAGTCAGGTAAACAGACATCTGCCGTGTTACTCATATATACAGTCAGGTAAACAGACATCTGCCGTGTTACTCATATATACAGTCAGGTAAACAGACATCTGCCGTGTTACTCATATATACAGTCAGGTAAACAGACATCTGCCGTGTTACTCATATATACAGTCAGGTAAACAGACATCTGTCGTGTTGCTGATATATACAGTCAGGTAAACAGACATCTGCCGTGTTACTGATATATACAGTTAGGTAAACAGACATCTGCCGTGTTACTCATATATACAGTCAGGTAAACAGACATCTGCCGTGTTACTCATATATACAGTCAGGTAAACAGACATCTGCCGTGTTACTCATATATACAGTCAGGTAAACAGACATCTGCCGTGTTACTGATATATACAGTCAGGTAAACAGACATCTGCCGTGTTACTGATATATACAGTCAGGTAAACAGACGTCTGTCGTGTTACTCATATATACAGTCAGGTAAACAGACATCTGCCGTGTTACTGATATATACAGTCAGGTAAACAGACATCTGCCGTGTTACTCATATATACAGTCAGGTAAACAGACATCTGCCGTGTTACTCATATATACAGTCAGGTAAAAGTCTTGGCAGTGATAGAGGAGAGAAAACATCTAGGTAAAAAGTAAAAGATCCATTGTCATTTGAGATATGGATATTTCGTCACTGTCAACCAGATTGCGATGACGACCGTATAATTTTTGTAGCGAAAACTTCAACCTAGGAGCAACGTAGCCTTGTTTGAGTAGCTTTTGCGTCAGCAGCTGAGCTCTGTTAAGAAAATCACTGTACTGAGGACAAGCTCTACAATAACGTATGAGTTGTGAAATGTAAACTCCATACACTGGTGATGCTGGAGAAACGTAATTACGATTTCTTTCTTTTTTTATTTTGTAAACATAATTATAGTAAACACGTTTTAGTCGTCAACTACAAATAACTTTAGTTCAAATAACTATTCCTCATACAACGTATATACAACACATATTAACACACCATGATTCAATCAGGATTATAAGTCATACTTGTCTATCTCGATATCAATGTTGAAAACGGAAACATTGATTGAAATAGAACACTAAATAGAGTAGCGATGGTCATAATCGACCAACAAGTCAATAGCTTTACTGAACTGTTCTACCATCATGTTGTTGTGATTGTCCTATTTAATATGCATTAAGAACATTTACGGTATTTTAAAGTATTCTATTGATAACAACCAAGAGGTTACTTAACAACTATCATTGTTTTATTAATTTAATTATTCTGCGGAGATTCATGCGATATATTTGAAAGCATCCATTAACATCAGCCATTGGACTTCCTTTGTAGTGCGTCAGAATTTGTTGTATTTTTCCCTGATAGAAAAAATTGTAGCCGGCAAGTCATTGCCACTCTGTCTTTCCTGGAAGATGACATTATGAGAGAGAGAGAAAAAGAATAGAACAATGACGTTAATCAAGGATTAATGTCAAACGATGCATCAGAATGTTGACAAAAGAATATTAGTGTTATTGTTCAGAGTACGCACTATCTAGTTACCCAGTTATTGAACTTGTCAACGGTGAACACAAACATATTTCTTCAGAATGGCGAACGTAAGCCATTAGCACTTCTACTATATTCAAGTAATAAATAGACAATAAAATACAAAACACTATACATGTCAATGAAACTTTCTGAGGAGTCAAATCTAGATTTATTTACTATTAGAGCTTACAAAAAATAGAATAACGTAATTGGAATCCTTTCCAATTATAGCAAGCTGTTAAAAACATTGACAGCGATTAATAGTGTGCCGTTTAATTCCTTAATTTTGTTCCAGAGATAATATATTTCAGGAATACTATTGAATTGTGAAAAATATTATTATTTTTTTTTTTTTATTTTTTTTTTTTTTTTTCTCATCATAATATAGTTTATTCAAAATCCAAAATCTCCTGTTTACAATAACCTTAATGGCCCAGGAGTGAACATTAAGGGTCCCTGTTTTACATAAATCTCACTTGTCCAGGGGTAGCAAGTGAAAATATTAATAAAAAGTCCACTTAAACTGACATATTTCATATTCATTTGTTTTTACATTTCATTATAATATACACAATTAGACGATACAATTATTACCATGCATTAGCTTTATGTTCATAAATAATAAATACTCATATGTTATTCCGAAAAAGTTCTAATTTGTTTTTATCATTTTCATTAATATGCGAAGTTTGTAATGTGCAATGTAAATGTTTTTTAAAATCATTTTTCCAAGTGTTGAAAATTGTTTGATCTCCAATTCGGGATTGGTTATATTTCACCTTATTACGTATTTTCAATATTTCCCACTTTGAGATAAATATTACGGTATTAAAAATGACGTCTAAATCCTCACCCCCATATAGCCCTAACATTATATTTAATTCCTTGATTTCTATATTAGCTGTTAATCCAGATCTGTTAAATATTGCTTCTATTTCTTTTATAATTTTATTCACAGAAGGACATTTAAAAAATAGATGCTGCATCGTTTCATCGTTGTCTCTAATTTGGCAGAGATGGCATCTTCCGTTTGACAAATTCATTTTTTTCAATCTATGTTCTGTATAATTTATATTATGGAGACATTTCCACTGGAATTCTTTGACCTTATTAGTAACTTTGATTTTCTTTAATTTTGTCCAAATTTGTGTCCAATCAATATTACCCCCGTACTGTTCTTCCCACTTAATCTGACATTTTGGTTTTATATTTTGTTTAAAGATTCTCTGAATTACTTTTATTTTCAATTTATCAGGTGATATAGTTGTATTTGACTCATTTAAAAATTGTAGCTTATCGTTGATATTTAAGGTAACTCTACGTTCTGGTACTATTGTAGTTTCACCTTTAAAGACTTTTATGAACTTTTCGGGGATTTCTTTTTTTATCTTAGAAAACTCTGAAATACAGTTCCTCCTATCTATTAATAAATTGTATATATCATGACAACTTTTAAAATTTGTATTATTTGAATCCCAAATATCGTTTATAGTTCGTAAGTTACTTTGCAGAAACGAGGTAAACCCTAATGGTTTGTTTTTAAAAGTTATTGAAGAGTTACAAAATATTATGGTTTTTAGAATGGAATCAATGTCATTATTACACAATTGAATAAGTTCCTGTAATTTTGACCATGATTGGATACATATTTTGTAAAAAATTGGTAACATATTTAAATTTAGAGTTGATACATTAGAGCACTTACATACAAAATATTTTTCATTAAACTTGATGTCTAACTTACGGAGCCAATACTTACCAATTACATTCCAACTTTCTAATGGTTCATGTAAAATTCGGTATAGAAGCTTAATTCTTTTGCTGTCAATAAACTCTTGTATGTTAATCATACCCATGCCTCCATTTTCTACTCCCAAGCAGCAAACTTTCCTATCTATTTGATTAATACCCCCTCCCCAGATAAAACCCCATACCAAAGTTGTTATTTCTTTTACGTATTTTTCTGGTATTCCCCGCATTTCAATTTCGTAACCACAAAGAGAGATCAAGAGATTTTTCACTATTAAAGTTTTTCCTGTATATGTCAAGTTTCTACTTTTCCAAACGTGGACACAATTTTTCATTTGATCTATTATTGATTTCCATATCTCATCATTTTGTATATTATAACCATGATGAATGCCAAGAGTTTTAACATTATCCTTTGTCCAAACTATTTTTGTAAACTTGGGTCTGTTATTTTTAGCCAATCCAATATATATACCTTTTGTCTTTTCATAATTGACTTTTGAACCAGAGGCTTTTTCATATATAGTTAAAATATCAAAAGATTTTTTGACAGATTCATCATTTTTATTAAATAGCTGAGTGTCATCTGCAAACATGCAGAGCTTAGTCTCGATATATTCCTCATCTTTCACCCCAGGTAATTTGATTCCTTGTATTTCACTATCCCCCCTTATAGCACAGGCTACAGGTTCGGCCTGTAGTATGTAAACAAGAGGCGCTATTGGACACCCTTGTCTACAGGACCTTGAAATATTGAAATATTTAGACACAAAACCATTGGTCTTGATACAAGTTTGTGCATATTTGAATAACATTTGAACCCATTCCCTAAATTTTTCACCAAAGTTAAATTTGCTTAATACATGATCCACCCATCCCCATTCTACCCGGTCGAAGGCCTTTTGTTGATCTAAAAATATTATGATACCGTCATCATCTTCACGATCAGTATATTCTATTACATCTTGTATTAGACGGTTAGCTTCACTGATATTACGACCTTTTACAAATCCCTTCTGGTCCGAATGTATTAATTTTGGTAAAACAACTTTTAATCTTTCTGCAAGAATTTTTGCAATTATTTTGTAGTCACTGTTTAATAGAGTCAGTGGTCTCCAGTTCCGTATATCTTCCCGTTCCCCACTTTTATGTAATAGAGTAAGAACCCCCTTATATTGTGAAGGAGTTAGTTCTTTTTTTTCGAAAGTATCATTTACAAGCAGAAAGAATTCGTCTTTGATTTGTTCCCAGTGAGTTATATAAAACTCAGAAATTATTCCATCCTCTCCGGGTGATTTATTTGGTTCCAAAATTTTTAAAACATTTTTAATTTCTTCTATACTTACATCCAATTCGAGAGTTTCTTTTTCATCCCCATTTAACTTACTTTCAATATGTTGCGTTAATTTATTAGCACTGTTTTCATCCCATCCCTCGGTTGTAAATAGCTTGGAGTAAAATTTTATCTGTTCGTCAATTATTGAATCTATATCATAGTTATACTTACCTTCTGTGTTTTTAATTCGATTCCACATTTTATTATCTCCCTGTTTTTTTTTCAAGTTTAAAGAAATATCGAGTTGACCTTTCCCCTTCTTCCGCCCATTTTATTCTTGAACGAATTATTGCGGCTTCCGCTTTTTGTGTATAATATTTCTTAATTAAATTTTCTAATTCTAGTATCTTACCTTTGATGATATCGCCGTCATCTATACTAGATTTAAGATCTTCTAACTGTTTCTCAAATTTTTCTATGTCTTTTTTATTTTGACCTTTTTTTAATTGCTTACTTATTTGCATTGTCAAATATTTAATTTTAGTCTTTGTAGCATCCCACCATTCTTGAATATTTCGGAATCTTTCTATCTCGTTCTTCCATATACCCCACCAAGTATTAAATGCTTTTGTAAATAGTTCACTAGTCATAGTGTTAAAATTCATTGCCCAAATTCCCGGGCCCCTCTCATTGTCATCTAATTTTAATTTAGTGGATACTAAGTCGTGATCGCTGAATGGAAAGTGTTTTATATTGGTATCAAGCACTTTACTACATAAACCATTTGAACATAAAATAAAATCAATACGTGATTTTGATTTCCCTCTTTGAAAAGAATATCGTTTTTTATTTGGGTGAAGCTTTCTCCATGCATCATATAAATCATACCTAGTAATAAGATTTTGTAGTTCTATTTTGCCTATGTCGTCCGTCCGTCTATTGGGATATCTATCAATCTTTTTATCGAGAATACAATTAAAATCTCCCAAAACAATATTGCAATGATAGATACTATCATCTTCATGGTTGTAAGAAATGTTTTGAAAAGAATCGAAAAATTGTTTTCTATCACTGCATAGATTTGGAGCATATATATTAAAAATATGAAACACTGCATTTTCTGTGTTTATCTCACATGTTAATAGTCTACCAGTCTTGTCAGAAAAATTAAAATTAATATCAAAAGCAAAATGTTTACTTAAAAGGATAGCCACGCCCTTTGATTCGCTAGATCCACATAACCATGCACTAGCACCGCCCCCTTGTGTTTTCCATTCACTTTCCCACCGGTTAATATTAACTTCCGTACAGTGCGTCTCCTGTAAACAAATACAATCATATTTCTTTGATACGAGCCAATTAAACACCAACTCACGTTTTCTATTATCTCGTAGTCCATTAACATTAATTGTGACAAGTTTCAATGACATTATCTAAACTATTGTCTGGGTATTTACTCACTTGTGACGGATTTATTTTAACTTGACAAATAAACACATTTTAACCTTTTCATCAGCTGTGAAAAAAATTCACATTGACCTTTAAGATAATACATTTTCATTTTAAAATTGAGACAATATTTCCAAAAACAATTATAAATATCGTCACTGGATTCATTTATATATACACATTTCAAATAATAATTCAATAAGAAATACAAATCTTGCAAATACACATACATATAACATATATTACAGTTTAAAGAAAAACACGCCTGTTTAAAGGCTACAAATTGTAAAGAAGTGGACATTATTATGTACAATCAAAATAATAGCAAATAATAATACATTCAACTAGTAATTACCGTCTGTTTATTTTTAATTCTTGATTGTGTATTTTCTTTAAATAAGATAAAACAAAATATAATGTAAATATCAAATAAAGTTACTAAATTCAATATTCAGTTGCGGATCCTAATTTCGAATGTTTTGTTTTTCTATCAACGGATGAGGGTGTCGTTGTAATGTCACTTAAGTTTCTTTTACGATCAGTATTCGTCAAATCAAATACGTCATTTGGTGCCTTGAGAAATTCACGGATTTTTTCTTGTATTTTTTTTGAACCATCAGGACCGATGTGTACGCCACTGTGATCATTTTTATCAAACATTGACTTCACAATCGCACGCTGATTGAAGAAGTCACTGATTGTGTCAATGTATTCAACTGTTGGATCTTTCATACACAGTTTACGGATAAACTTATTCACACTGGTAGTAGTCGCATTTAATATATTTGTGTTCTTGCCGGTCCCTTTTCGTGGAAATATACCACAAATACAAACCAAGGAGTCGGGAAAGTAACTTTTGACCTTAGCAATAGCTTGTGTCAATAGTACATTCACTTGATCACTATCATCTTTACATTTGCTCACATCATTTGTTCCCAAACCCATAACAACTTTATTAACCATGCTGTTTGTATTTTCTAATTTTGAAATTGCCCTGTCAATGCATTGATCAATATTGTTTAGAGTTGCGCCCGATAAAGATGCGTTTATAAAGTTGTCATCAAATGCGCCAAGTCGTACACCATTTGATGTACCTAACAGTATATTAACAGCACTGATTGTACTTGTGTCTTTGTTATCACCAAGTTTATTGTCTACATTATTTGTTTGTGATGTTTGTTGTGCGTCTTGTTCAGTAGTTTTCCTACCCTCAATAATTTCAAGGGCATAGCTCCCAAAATCTCGACGTGCTTGATCCGTATCATATAGCTCACAATCGCGCCTTATATGTCCTTCCTGTTTACAAAATGAACAAGTTGGTGCACTCATACAGTCTCTTGCTAAGTGACCCAGATCGTTACAATTATAGCATCGCTTTTGCCATGTTGGTTTCTGTCTACATGCGTAGGATGGGTGGTTGGTTTGTTTACAGTGTAAGCATTGAGTTCGGTTATTGTCTGCGAATAACCTAACTTCAAATCGCCCAAAGTCAGTTCTATTGGGTAAAGTTGGGGCACAGTTTATGATTTGGAGATACCTTGAACCGTTCTCTATATTTGTACCTTTAATGTACCCTCTACGCACTGATCCTGGTATAACTTCTCCATACTTCATCATTTGTGTGGCAATATAACAGTCGCTTAACTCATAGGGAGCATCTTTGATTGTTACATTTGTGATTGTTTTTTCAACGTCTAAAAAGTTAACTGACCTGTTTTTTAGTGTTATTCCACCGGATATTAATGTTTCCTTCGTATTCAAATCCTTCACTGAAATTATACAGTCAGTTTCCGTGAACTGCACAGAACCAACATTGTCTAATTCTACCTTTTTCTCAATTCCACTCAAAATCTCTTCATGAGTAATCCCCTTGAAAAATCTGGTGTTGAAGTGAATGGATAAATGTCTTTGTACTTTAGCCATTTTTTTTTCCGTGAGTAGATTTCAGGATGTCATATCAGAATTGTTTATAATACATTTAATTCAGGAAAAAAATACTGTTAACATTTTTCCTAACATATCCTAGATTATATTCTGTGAATATCCCGAAAAATCGAGTCCAAAATGAATCTCAAAAACTAATTAATATTGTAATTTTCAGAGCTCGAAAAAACTCACTACTCCATAAACAAAGGGACGTAACTCTGAAAAATAATTTTGATATTCTCGAAACACAAATTACTCAATTATTACAATTATATTCTGGAAAATGCTCTGAAACTAGCAGAAAAAGTAAACAAAAGTTGCTTTGCTCTTTGAACTACGTGTGCCAAACTTGAGTTAGATATGAGTAATCTCTTGTATCTCTGAAGGAAACTGTCGTCCCTATCTTAATTTCGCGATAGTGTTGCTGCTTAAAAAGAAACTACTGAACCAAGGGTTCCTAGTAATTAAAGGAAAACACGATGGTCGTACACCCTTTCCTTGTAAAGATATAGCGTGTTAAACTTATCGATTTACACCTGTCGGTAAAATCAATAAAGCAGAGAAATCCTACTTCCGGTTTTTATCAATTTTCTAGCGTGACGTCACACATGTGTTTATCAATATGGCCGATATTAACATGAATAGTGAAATTAGAGGGAGTGCTAGCGAAAATTTTATTTATATTGATCCAATATCCACCCATTTCTGGTGTGAATCATATCTCTGGCCTTACATTGATAACGTGCTACGTGTACAATGTTTCGGGTTATTTCGGAATTATAATTTATTCCAGGGAAACCTTCATCAGAGGACCACCCTTTATTTCGTTTTAGTAATGATATTTATATAGATATATATTTTATTCAGTTATCTCTCCCCTTGTTTTCCATTGAAGAGCAAGTTCTGTTTGTATATTTAGTTTCGTTGTTTTGTTTAGTTTAATTTTTGTATTTTCGGTATTATTTTATTATTTCTTTTTTGGTGTTTTGTTTTTTGCTTTTTGTTTTGTTTTATTTGTTTTTATTAACTAATATTTTTAGTTGGTATATTTAAGTCGATTGTTTAATCAACTGCACCATTTATTTAATATGTCAATTAGTTTCGTTATTAATATATTTGTCTATTCTTGTGGTTTTGATGATACACATCAATTAGTTCTGCGTGATTATATCTTCAGCAGGAATTATAAGATTTATCTTATGGCTCGTTTCACTAATTCGCCAATGTTTCTGTTTCTTTTGAATCAAATAGTTAGATTTTTCTTGAACTTTGTACCTATTGTAGGGTCATTTTTAATAAGATGCCAGTACTTCCTGATTATTCTTTGAAGTATTTCAGCTTTAGGGAGATAATGTGCAATGAATGTTATATTACACGTGTTTTCACATTTGATCTTTTTCTTTAGTTTTTCCTGTCTGTCTTTGAAATTGATTTCTGAAAGAATGTTTTCTATCATTAGGATTTTATATCCTCTTACCTTCAGTTTTTCTGTAAATAGTTTTATTCTCTGATGAAATTCAATTTCATTAAAACTGGTGTTTCTCAGTATACGAATACCTTCACCGCTCGTGTTGATGACTTTTCCTTTGGCATGCTTAAATATTAATGATTCCTCTGCGTATTTTATCCATAAATGTAAAGATCCTGGTCCGAAATCGTGTTTTTGGAAGCACAGGTAAGCGAGATCACATGTAAGCAATACTGCTATAATTGAGAGGGAACACACGTGTGATGTCATTTCCGGTTTTATGATATTTTTAGACTAATCGTACAGGTGTGCCAAAATAGATTTTTATCGATTTTTCGCTTAGTACACCACGGAAAATTATAATCGGAATATATTTAAACAAGGTTTTTAGTAAACATTTGGAGTTGATTATCTTTCGTTTGCACTAATGTTTTTCTTTAATTACTTCGAAAGTTTGTCGGACCCGGATGTCTCAATGAGTTAGGTAGTTAGTTGGATTACCTAACAACTCATACAAGCCTATGACCAATACGGCATGGGTTCGCGCCCGGCTTTGTAAATTACAAAAAGGGTGCACTCGACTCGCAGCCGCAAGTGATAAAGTTTAACAGTTGCTTGCCATTGGTCGGTGGTTCTCCACGGGGACTCTGGCTTCTTCCACCACTAAAACTGGTTGTCATGATATAGCTGAAATATTACTGAAAGTGGCGTTAAGCACAATAAATCAAATCAAATCGAAAGTTTGATGGTCGTCACCATGCCTTGGTTAACCGTAGCGTCATATCTGTATCATAAATGGCCAGGGATATATTCCGTATTTCGTAATCACAATCTGGTCCTTTCCTCATTCATGACTTACCATCGGGTGTGTAAGAAGATTAACACAACTAGTGCCACAAGTGGAGCAGGAACTGCTTACCTTTCCGTTCCACCTGAGTTCACACCCGGGTTTTAGTGGGATTGGTATTGCTCAGTCTTGTTTTTCTGTGTAGTGTTTTGTAGATCATTGTTTGTTCTTGTGTACTTTGTGGGCCATTGTCTTGTTTTTCTTTCTTCGATTGACGGATTCTATTCCCTATATCCCTTTCGTATCTTCAAACCTCTCTTAGAGAAAGATGTTCATTACTTAAATAACCATATATTCAGGTATTTATAAAATTGGTTTTCCTTATTAAAGTTAACACAAGTAAACTTAACTGTTTGCTATATTTAAATGTCTAGACGTGTCAATAAAGTTCCCACCACTATTGCCTCTTTTGTTTGATACATTGACAGTGAAACAAGTTATAATCTTTATATGATCTAATTGGTGGAAGAATAAAATCAATATTTCAATACCTTAATTGACTTAGCAGTGCGATTACCATGCAATTGACTATTGGCACCATATTTGGCAAGTAGCGAAAAGTCGATAGGGCCGTTGTGGTTGTGCTACTGGTCGGTGGTTTTCACCGGATACTCCTGTTTCTTTCACCAATAAAACTGACTGCCATGACTTAACTGAAATATTGTTGAAAGTCGCATTAGACACCATAACCCAAGCCCGGAAAAGTCATTTCATTAAGCTAGATTTCAGAGTTGTACAGGTGAATGCATACTATATAGGCACAAAAAGAGAAACCAGGTTAGTAACTAGATTAACACGACGGGTGTCAATAGTGGTACAGGAACTGCCTACCCTTCCGGAGCACCTGAGTTCACCCCCGGTTTTTAGTGGGGTTCGCGTTACTCGATATTTAGTTTTATATACTTTGTGTATCGTTGTTTGTCCTTTTGTACTTTTTTCTTTTGGTCATTGTGCTGTCTGTTCTTCTTCGATATACAGATTCTGATTACACCTTTGGTATCTTAGATATATGGATTCTGATTACCCCTTTGGTATCTTCAAACTCTTCTTAATTGAAACATAGTAGCGATGGTGGCTTTATAATCTACTACAGCTTATAATACATTAAATATGGCCACGGTTACTAAAAATAAAAATGTCCTAAAATGGCATATGTTTTTAAATATTTTAACATGTACATTTGTATGTAAGCTCTATTAAATAAAATCATAAATTTCTTAAAATAAAAGTTTTCCTTTAATGCACTGGAATATGTTTAAATTAAAATTTGAGTTATATCACTCTAACTGATATTTGATGTTTGGTGTATCTTAGAAGTTTGTTGTATCTAAGGAGTGTGTTGTATCTTTATTTCCCACATTTTTGTCAATGGAAAGAACATATATTTGTCTCAATACAGATGCGCAAGAAGAATAATGCTGTGTATTGTACGGACACCTCTCTTGGTACCTTCTGACTATATGTATTACCCATTGAACAAATAACTTAGACAACGGGAACGTGATAAAAAAGAAGCATATTACCAAGGTAGTAAAAAATACATTAAACATATTGATTCCTTCATTAACTAGACAGATGATACAGTAAATAGATTATAACTTCACTCTTCTAACAGTCAGTATATCAGACACAAGGGATAATGGTTGAAAAGAGACATATCATGGACGATGAACAACGTTTGTATTGTCAATAGTTAATCATTTAGCTGCAAATAAGAGACAAAACAAAAACAACAGTCTGAATCCCAATTTAAAATAAAAAAGGTAGATATCTAATTTAGTGCACATGCCGCGCATAACCTTCACCAGGTACGCCCAAAGTGAGAAGATTGCATAGACAAGTCCCAGGGGCGCTCAAAGTGAGAAGATTGCATAGACAAGTCCCAGGTACGCTCAAAGTGAGAAGATTGCATAGACAAGTCCCAGGTACGCTCAAAGTGAGAAGATTGCATAGACAAGTCCCAGGTACGCTCAAAGTGAGAAGATTGCATAGACAAGTCCCAGGTACGCTCAAAGTGAGAAGATTGCATAGACAAGTCATTAAAAGGTCGTTGGGAGCAACAAAACCAAAAAGACTAAATGGCCAGAATCAACTAAGGTGACTATGTCCGAGAGAGATGAACCATAATTTGATGAATTATATTATTTAGGAGCTATGAATTACAAATATAAATATAACCTATTCTAGCATGGCGTCCTTCTTTCGCTTTGCAGACAAACGAGCGATTTATCGATGGTATAATTTCATTCGCACATGCGCAGGTGAATGTGACTGACTTTTCCATTGGCAGCATAAATTGTAAACGTAAATATAAATTACCGTCTTCCAATTAAAGTATACTGCCGTATTTGTACTCTTAGACATATCAGAATCGAAATTAATCATGGAAGCCAGAATGTGTTTTGAGTTTTAACATGGGTTGGCGGATATTAGTAAATTTTATCCCTCGCCTCTGGCTCGGGATAACATACTGATATCCGCCAATCCATGTTAAAACTCAAAACACATTCTGGCTTCCATGATTTATTTCTTAAATAAACCATATCAGTGGTAATTTTTGAAGTGGAATCATATAAGCTTTACAAAACCTCAACTGAATACTAAAATTTTCCTTTCAATGATTTATGATTATACAGAGGATAATGGATCGGTAATTGCCTGCATCACAATAGTACTCTTGAAATATATTAAAGACACAATAGGTCGATACATCTGTTGGTGGACTATTAATCCCTGAGGATACCATCCTCCCAGCAGTAAGAGCTTTGGCTATAAAGCTACAGTTCCTAAGAAAAGTAATTAATTAAAATTAAGATCAATCTCCATTAGGCATGGAATCCTTAGCTAATTTTAGCAATCTTGTTTTTGTCCTTTGGTTTACTTGCTCTACAAAGAGGACAAAGCACATTGTTTATATACTTGAGAACAAAACACATTGTTTATATCCTTGAGAACAAAACACATTGTTTATATCCTTGAGAACAAAACACATTGTTTATATCCTTGAGAACAAAACACATTGTTTATATCCTTGAGAACAAAACACATTGTTTATGTCCTTGAGAACAAAACACATTGTATATATCCTTGAGAACAAAACACATTGTTTATATCCTTGAGAACAAAACACATTGTTTATATCCTTGAGAACAAAACACATTGTTTATATCCTTGAGAACAAAACACATTGTTTATATCCTTGAGAACAAAACACATTGTTTATATCCTTGAGAACAAAACACATTGTTTATATCCTTGAGAACAAAACACATTGTTTATGTCCTTGAGAACAAAACACATTGTATATATCCTTGAGAACAAAACACATTGTTCATCTCCTTGAGAACAAAGCACATTGTTTATATCCTTGAGAACAAAACACATTGTTTATATCCTTGAGAACAAAACACATTGTTTATATCCTTGAGAACAAAACACATTGTTTATATCCTTGAGAACAAAATACATTTTTTATATCCTTGAGAACAAAACACATTGTTTATATCCTTGAGAACAAAACACATTGTTTATATCCTTGAGAACAAAACACATTGTTTATATCCTTGAGAACAAAACACATTATTTATATACTTTAGAACAAAACACATTGTTTATATTCTTGAGAACAAAACACATTATTTAAATACTTTAGAACAAAACACATTGTTTATATCCTTGTGAACAAAACACATTGTTTTTATACTTTAGAACAAAACACATTGTTTATATCCTTGAAAACAAAACACATTGTTTATATCCTTGAGAATAAAGCACATTGTTTATATTCTTGAGAACAAAACACATTGTTTATATCCTTGAGAACAAAGCACATTGTTTATATACTTTAGAACAAAACACATTGTTTATATCCTTGAGAACAAAACACATTGTTTATATCCTTGAGAAGAAAACACATTGTTTATATCCTTGAGAACAACACACATTGTTTATATCCTTGAGAACAAAACACATTATGTATATACTTTAGAACAAAACACATTGTTTATATCCTTGAGAACAAAACACATTGTTTATATACTTTAGAACAAAACACATTGTTTATATCCTTGAGAACAAAACACATTGTTTATATCCTTGAGAACAAACCACATTGTTTATATCCTTGAGAACAATAAACATTGTTTATATCCTTGAGAACAAAATACATTGTTTATATACTTTAGAACAAAACACATTGTTTATATCCTTGAGAACAAAACACATTGTTTATATCCTTGAGAACAAATCACATTGTTTATATCCTTGTGAACAAAACACATTGTTTATATCCTTGAGAACAAAACACATTGTTTATATCCTTGAGAACGAAACACATTGTTTATATCCTTGAGAACAAAACACATTGTTTATATCCTTGAGAACAAAACACATTGTTTATATCCTTGAGAACAAAACACATTGTTTATATCCTTGAGAACAAACCACATTATTTATATACTTTAGAACAAAACACATTGTTTATATCCTTGAGAACAAAACACATTATTTAAATACTTTAGAACAAAACACATTGTTTATATCCTTGAGAACAAAACACATTGTTTATATCCTTGAGAACAAAACACATTGTTTATATCCTTGAGAACAAAATACATTATTATATACTTTAGAACAATGCAGAAGATATATATTAGAACCAATTTGCAATTGGAATTTAGTCAATTACATAGACAATATTGGACGTGATTACATTAGAGGTGCAACTAGCTGCAAGTAGTACGCATATTGCTAATGTTTATATAATATTAAAAAGCACTTTGGTTTTGATGGCACACGTCTGGAACCATTCCGTATACTGAATGTTACAATAACATTTCCAGACCCATTATTTATAGATCCTATGGAGTTTATTTTGAACATATTAATTACTGATGCAAGACACGTTTCAATCAATCACATGTTTGAATTATGGAAAGGAACAAGACCCCTTTAACTACAGTCAATATCTAAGTATGTACGACTTGTCTTATATGACTTTACGTTAATGGATGGAGAAGTAAGACAATCTCAAGTGCGGTGCAGTAGAAAAGGTTAAAAAAATCTCATGGACATATCGTCATGGAGAACAAATATCATATTCGTCTAAACAGTAATGTACGCTCATCATTGTAATACCTTTCTAGTTATTATACGGGGCCATCGTGGTCGTGATAGTATGGTAGTTGGATTTAGAACTGCACGGACAATCAGTGCCTATCACCATTAACGTTGTGAGTTCAAATCTCGCTCATGGCGAGGTGTCCTCGATGCAACATTATGTGATAAAGTTTGTCAGTGACAAGTCAGTGATTTTCACCGGGTACTCCGGTTTCCTCCACCAATAAAATTGACCACGATATAGCTGAAATATTGTTGAAAGTGGCGTTAAGCACCATAACCCTAACCCTAATATTTCTACTTATAATGTTTCAAGATTTATCCCCCTTTTCAGAAATCTTCAGCCCTGTAAATTACAGTATGAACAAACACTGCCATAACAGAGTAAAATGCAAACAATGAGAAAGTTTCCACACGGTCGTACATCGTTGTCAACCCACGTTCGATGATGCTCCAATACTCTCCACTCGTCACCCGTGAGTCAATTGAAACATAGCATTCCTCAAATTTTACGATTGGTCAGTAGGTCATACATAACACCATGCTTTTATTTATTACCTAAAGTAATTCAGAATCATTTCAGTAGAAGTGCAAATAATTTACGTCATCCAAGCGCAATGAAGCCAATCAGATTCGAGATAAATAATTCACGGCTACGAAAATTTCTTTGCTAGTTGACCACGGATGATGAGTAGAGAGTATCATGAGTAGAGAGTATTGGACCAGCTATGGGCTACCGACGATTACCGTCGTATACTAAGTAAACTGTTAAAATCTAGCAATTTACATTGCACTAAGTTTAGCTTTTCAAATACACTGGAAAATATAATATCAACAACGCAAGAAAAAAAAATCCACAAACGAGCAATTTCTTATCTATATCATAGTGATTACATTTTACACATTGTGGGATATATAAAACTAGATCAGAGCGCAATATATAGTGCTAGCGTTCTGACGTAGCGGTCCCCTACAACAGACATATGTGGCCCTACCAGGGCACGTTATGCTGACTCCTAGTTAGTCATTGTTCTATTTATATAGAGTATACCTATAACTTTAAGTCTAAATATAATACATTTGTTGGGTGAAATATAGTTGCCATGGTTATGTTTGAAAATTGTATCAACGAAAATACCATTTTTGTTGATATTTAAAGTGCTACCATTTAGCCAAAAAATAAGTCATAAAATATCGATATTTTCGCTTACAATAAGGTCATCATTGCAGGGATTAAAATTATTTACATACATACAAGATAAAAGCAAACTATTGAATGTACGTGTAACAACAATATTCTCTCCAGGGTTAGGATTAAACCGTACCGGAATGCTGAACAGCAATAAAAGTGCTACAATGTAGTGTTGGATCTATCATGTTCATTTACATCTTACTAACGGACTACCTTTGCCTTCGGTTCACATCAACTGTATTTCACCTTCTATCAAAAACGGATTTTGCTAACGTACATTTTTTTAGTTCAGTTATTAAGATGTTTTACTTAAAGTCGATAAAACAATACAATTATGATGTAGCCTTGTGTTCGCGACAGTCTTCGATTTTTAAGAAAACATTGTTGTGAAAGAATGGAAAACTAGGACACTATTTGTTTTTCTATCAGTTAGAAATAAAGAATATCACTCTCATCTCTTTGGGGGGTCTTGCTAAAGTTTATTGCCTGATTTTATTTCATCAATTACGGTCACTAATGAAGACCAACAATGAAAGCGGTAGTCGTGTTACTCGATCTTTAGTTTTATGTGTATGTTTTGTAAATCGTTGTTTGTCCTTTTGTACTTTTGTTTGGCGATTGTGTTGTCTGTTCTTCTTCAATATACCGATTCTGATTACCCCTTTGGTATCTTTAAACTCTTCTTGTTCCTGTATTCAGATATATATATATAAAATATGAAATATGTTAGAAATAATTTCTATGCCAATTTGATAGTATATATGAAAATCGATTAATCTTTAGTAAACCTTTGTATATATTGTGTAACGCAAGAAATAAAAGACCTTGAGAAGGTTAGATGTAGCCTTCAATCTGACAAAATATATAATTAGAAATATCGACATAATATACTACACAGAAACAGCTGACAAAATATGAATATTAATACAAATGTTACAAAAGCATCGCCTTATTAACTAAATATGGTATAGTGATTGAAAAGGAAACACTAACTGGTCATTTTATGTCTTCACAAAGTTGATAAAATATATAACATACATGGCTTCCGATATTCCGAGATTCCTTTCCATTTTCAATGCAGAACTCCTATTACATTTTTATAAGCGTCTACTGAACTGTTTCTCCAAAACAGACACAAATTTATTTGTAGTGTACCTTTCCATTCAGAAAAAGGAAAAAAAAATAACTTGCACAGTTACCATAGGAGCATCAATAAGTAAAAAACATAATATATTTTCAAATCATCTTTGGTTGTACAAGACAAAATTAAAGACAATTATCGTCGACTAATTTTTCAAGTTTATAGATGACACAGTGTACAATCCAGATGTCAGAATTTACAAATCTTCAGAATCATGATCACTGTACTTCACCAGAAAGAAAAATCGTAGATATCAAATGTAGTGAGCACGACGTGTTTCTGACATAACCATCAAGTACGCCCAATGCCACGACGTGTTTCTGACATAGCCATCAAGTACGCCCAATGCCACGACGTGTTTCTGACATAACCATAAAGTACGCCCAATGCCACGACGTGTTTCTGACATAACCAACAAGTACGCCCAATGCCACGACGTGTTTCTGACATAACCATAAAGTACGCCCAATGCCACGACGTGTTTCTGACATAACCATAAAGTACTCCCAATGCCACGACGTGTTTCTAACATAACCATAAAGTACGCCCAATGCCACGACGTGTTTCTGACATAACCATCAAGTACTCCCAATGCCACGACGTGTTTCTGACATAACCATCAAGTACTCCCAATGCCACGACGTGTTTCTGACATAACCATCAAGTACGCCCAATGCCACGACGTGTTTCTGACATAACCATCAAGTACGCCCAATGCCACGACGTGTTTCTGACATAACCATAAAGTACGCCCAATGCCACGACGTGTTCCTGACATAGCCATCAAGTACGCCCAATGCCAAAGCATATGAAAGCCAATAGTCTAAAAGTCTTTGGGAGCAAAAATCCCAAAGGGCCTAAACAGGATAGCCAAAAGTTAAGTTCACCAATACGTTGGGCAAAACATAGTAACATGGTGTATATTGCATTTGGAGTCAATATGAAATGAATACAATAAAAGATAAACGACGACTACCCAAAAGCCAACACTAAACAACCTGACACATTTACTAACAAAACTACACATTAGAGAATATCCATAGATAGCTTAGCTAGAACACTTTAAGTTCCAGTCCATCAAGCAATCATAGAGTCTTTTGTTATGTTTGATACAACCGTGAAAGAGTTAGAAGGATCCATTATTGACTTTGATTGGCAAGTAGACATTGAATAAACATTAATGTTCAATGACCATATCATGCCATTTAAATTATGTATGCTGCACAATTTCTGCATGTTGCCTTTTAGATAAAAGAACCGTCGGTATAACAAGGATAAGCGTAACTTATGGACAGTGATATTAATTAACTTTTATTAAACCAGTTTATCCTACATTGATAATTCTAATATGACGTCTCTAAAACGGGACACACGATAATACTCAACAACTCTATATTTAGCACAACAAATCTGGCTGTTCCATGTGTCTCCCGCTGTGAAATTACCGTGACGACCGAGTGTAAACAAACAAAACATCGACACATAGCGTATTTTTAAAGTCCTTAAAATAAAAATGTCCCCTCAGTTATAAATAAATATTATGTAACTAAGTATTTTTTTATCATTTGTTTTGAAAATTTACATTTGGGGATCCCCAGTGCGCACACAAACGATACATTTCATTGATATGTGTCGGCCATGAATAACGGGAAAATGCACTAACCTTCATGTTTTCCTACGTATACATTGATAACTGGACGGTGATGTAATTAAGTCACTGATATTTTCCAATTTGATGGCATTTTGAAATTTGCTACTCAAACAAGTAAAATGCTCACAAAATCGTAAAATAAATCAGTAACCAGCTTGTGTCAATCAACGTCCCTTGTAAACAACGTCACAGGATGACGATATATTACAAAAGTCAAAGTCGATAGATGGTTGTCTTAAGTATTTATTCCGGAATTTGTTTTTATGTCAACAATACAAGCTTCTTTTTTTTTCATTGGCATTTATTTTTTTATTTCATATCTAACAATAATTACAACTGTTCAAGTGTTCGATATTATGTTTGACAACTCCGCTCCGCCATCTTGTTAGCGCACGAAACTCCGACTTTTTTTAAATTATTTTTACGCAGGAATTGTTCAATCGAATCTATATTGTAAAATACACAATAAATATGTTTTCATGTTAACATCCATATCTTTGTTTTAAAATATCTCGTTCAAATAAAATATTTCAAAATCAATTCAAAATTTCCGAAGGACGTAAATGGAACAGTCACCAAATGCCGTGTGTATACAGTTCACGAATGGTTAAAAAATACCGTGTTTGTCCTATTAGAATCGAAATAATTCATGGCAGGCATATAGTTGTGCAAATTTACACATGGGATGGGTCTTTATATTCTTAGATTTTACCCCTCGCTATCGCTCGGGGTAAAATTCGAATATAAAGGCCCAGCCCATGTGTAAATTTGCACAACTCTATGCCTGCCATGAATTATTTCTTAAATATAACTATTTAAGAAAACAACTTGTAATACACCAGTGATTACCACAAAATAATCAGATGACAAAAACCAATCACTCTGAAATATACCCAATGACAACTTGACCCGAGAGAATCATTGATTGTCTCTTAAGAAAGAAGGAAAGCATTTACAAAAATCCTCTAATCAAAAAAGTCGTATTAGATAATCATGTTCATATCGTGCTACAACACATTGACGTTAAAAAATGACAAGTTGAAAGAGGACGTCAGTCTGATACACATTGTAGAATCAATAATTCGATACGATATGATTATTTTCATATCAGGTCAATAATGTGATATACCATTCTACATATAACCGATAAGTTACTTACTTAGGGTACGTACAACTGTAAGAATAGGCAAACATTGGTTGCAGAATATGGTGTTTAGCGCCACTTTCAACAATATTTCAGCTATATCGCGGTGGTCAGTTTTATTGGTGGAGGAAACCGGAGGCCCAGGAGAAAACCACTGACAAACTTTATCACATAATATTGTATATAAAAAAGGGTGTCACTGCGTTAATTAGATGACTAATATTATGATAATTATACCATTATCAAGTTCATATCATGGCAAATAATGTATGTCTGTCTTCCTTTTGATAGGAATGACCAGTTACTTATAAAAGACAGAGAAATGAAATCCTACTTTTACTGTGTTCCTGACATGGCAGCAGAGGACAATACAACACAATAGTATGGAAATATTAATTTGCCTAATATAACATATTTGTGCGTCATATCGTATATTAACAAGTATGACTACCCTATTTTCGTGTGTAAAACCTACGAAATCATTTTCCGATGTTAGTAATGCGTCTGACACAAAGAGACACGTCATGGAAATTCTTATTACAATATGTAAATTGTGTATGTCTTAGTTCCGAGCACAAATGTTAAAAAGATGATTCGAAATCTATAGATGAAGAAAAGCTTCTGATAACCTTATACATGTCTATGTATATATATATATATATATATACGTCTGAAAATTAAACCAAACAGTGTTAGAATTAGATTTTAGAGCTGTCAAATTTTTGTTCTTCCCTCGACGGGATTTGAACCCACACCATTGATACACTGCAGCACCATTCGCTTAGCCTTACGTCCAGCGCCCTAGACCACTCGACCACATCCACTCCCTAAAAAGGAGCTTCAATAATCCTAGTGTTACCTTTTCTCGTAAGGTAAATCTAGGGATAGACGTAAGACATGTGTATAAGCGTGTGTAGATGGTACATATATACTTAATATTATAATTTGACAGCAATCTAACTCAGCAATTTTTAATATATTGTATAGGATAATGAAGAATTCATTATACAGTCACAGGAAATAAAGTATATTATACAAACGTCTAGAAACAAGTGACAACCATACAATATATCTGTCCCACTGGATCTGAAAGTTACTAAGGATACTAGGTTAATACTAAATATTATATACGTCTGAAAATTAAACCAAACAGTGTTAGAATTAGATTTTAGAGCTGTCAAATTTTTGTTCTTCCCTCGACGGGATTTGAACCCACACCATTGATACACTGCAGCACCATTCGCTTAGCCTTACGTCCAGCGCCCTAGACCACTCGACCACATCCACTCCCTAAAAAAGGAGCTTCAATAATCCTAGTGTTACCTTTTCTCGTAAGGTAAATCTAGGGATAGACGTAAGACATGTGTATAAGCGTGTGTAGATGGTACATATATACTTAATATTATAATTTGACAGCAATCTAACTCAGCAATTTTTAATATATTGAATAGGATAATGAAGAATTCATTATACAGTCACAGGAAATAAAGTATATTATACAAACGTCTATATATATATATATATATATATATACGTCTGAAAATTAAACCAAACAGTGTTAGAATTAGATTTTAGAGCTGTCAAATTTTGTTCTTCCCTCGACGGGATTTGAACCCACACCATTGTTACACTGCAGCACCATTCGCTTAGCCTTACGTCCAGCGCCCTAGACCACTCGACTACATCCACTCCCTATATATATATATAAAATAAAACTCAATGCATGCTCTTTTCTTCATCACCTGATAATTTAATTGCATAATAGTTCATTAAAAAAGTTTGAAGATACCAATTGGGTAATCAGAAGTCGTAATTAATCGGAAGTCGTAATTAATGGGAAGTCGTAATTCGAAGGAAAGATAATCCAATGACCAAATAGGAAAAGGATAAAAAGACAAACAATGATGGACAAAACATAGAAAATTAAACATTGAGCAATACGAACCCCACTAAAGACTGGAGGTGACATCGGATGTTCCTGAAGTCTATGCAGTTCCTGCTCCAGTCGTGGCACCTGTCTTGCCTCTTGTAAACGACACGAATATCAACTGATATGAAGATCGTGTTTTGGTCATGTTCACATCTTACAGTATAGTTATGCACTATATCATTTGAAGGTGAAATAGATTAACATCGTTATATTGGCTTTACTGATTGCATTCGTGGTGACATGTATCTTCATTGTAACATTGTTCCATATAGCTGAAAGGATATTGGATATAAAATATACAAATATAAATCATTTTTGATCTCAATCAACTTATATGTTTTGTATATGCGCTAATATTTTTATACCTATTCTGTTAATGTTATTGTGGTTTGGTTTATGGTGCCTAACACCACTTTCAACAATATTTCAGCTATATCGTGGCGTCAGTTTTATTGGTGGGCCCGGAGAAAACCACCGACCTGTTGTAAGTCACTGACAAACTTTATATATCACATAATGTTGTATCGAGCACACCTCGCCTGTGCAGGATTCGACCTCACAATGTTAGTGGTGATGGGCAGCACTGATTGCATAGATAGTTTTAAATCCAACTACCATATGACCACGATCACGATGGTCCCTGATTTTATTGTCCAATCAACAGAATTGATCTAAGTTGATTATGCTGCCACATGAATCTTGAGAATTTATGTTTTCCTACCTGGTTCTTAGAGTTAGGACTTCACGGTGTGAGGTTTTGCTCTGTTGAATGACTTTTATGTTTGTATTATTGTTATTTTGTAGTCATGTCTTGTGTGACATTGATGTTGGCTTTGTTGTTATTTTGTAGTCGAGTCGGTAGTCTATTTGATCGAAAACATATTCTGAAGTGAGTACATTCTGTATATTAATATACCTTTCAAGAATCGCAGCACTTCAAATGTACTTTCTTAACTTATACTATTTCATGCATTAGTATATATAGGTAGTAAATCCTCATAACAGTGTATAATGTTGTTCACTGCTTCTAAGACTTGATTAATAATTTTTTCTCTTTTATTTCATATACTGATTCTTGCTTTATTATAAATGCAACGTAATTCTAAGTGTGATATTTCTGCAATTTAATCGGCTTCTTCTTATTACATTTTAATTGAATTCTAGTTTTATCTTAAGAAAAACATTTAATCATCCAAAACGCACATGCTATTTAAAAAATGTATTTTGAAGAACCATCGAAAATTGAACATGAATGAAAATATTTGAATGAATAAAAAGACTAATCAAAATTTCTGTCTTCGATATTATTGACATTCCAATGTTGTCTCTATGTTTTTTAAAGAATGAATAAAAGCCACAGAAACTTTCAATTAGTCTTACTATCTAGAGGTTTATAAAGAAATTTTAAAAAGCTGAATTCTTCATTCTACCAATGACACATTCCATATAGAAAACCTAATTTAAATGCAATGTATTGTGAAGTTGAAATATATGGGGGAAAACAACAACAAATACCATTTCAGAGAAAATACCACTTTTAATTTGACTTTGTCGTCAAACATAGTACTGTCTTGATTGAAATATAACATTGCAACTTTGCAACTATTAAAATCCACAAGTCAGTAGCAATAATTGAATCATCGTAATTCATAATTTACACATTTTCGTTAATTCAGAATAATACAGTTTGGTTATTATTAAAACTAAGGTACATCTGAAATATTGCTGAAAGTGGCGTTAAACACCAAAAATCAAATCAAAATGATCATCTTCAGACATATGTTAATAAACGTTAGAGAAACCGAAAGATCAATCAAGAATGGCAACATTAGCATATTTTGGAAATCCTGTTTGGTTTTCATACCCCAAACACTTTTCTTTAAAATTATTTGGCTTTAATTTTTTTTTTACTTGAACTTTACTTTATTTAGGTTATTCCAGAAACACGTCGTGTTGAATAAATTAGATATCTTCGTTTTTTTATAACCCCTATTTTGCAAGACTATTTATAAATAAAAATATTTAAAGTCATTTGATTTAACAATGTATTAATTATTGAATAGATAAAGGAAACAATACAAATTAAAATACGATTAAAATTGAAAATAAATAACATTGCAAAATATTAGACAGTACGAACGCAAAAATATCGAGAGCAAGACATGGTATAAAGAATACAGTATGTGCTGAAAATGGTCAGTATATCATATGTGAATTAGAACTAAGCAATGAAAGAATAATTGTCACACATTTCTATGGGTTGATAACACATTATTACTTGAATCGTTTATAGACGATATAGAGAGATTGGAACCTAGTACTTGATGAAAAAGATAAAAAAGGAGGAAGCACAAAATTATCGCATACAAAAAATAGAGAAAAGCTAAAGTCTTTCATAGATAGAAATAATTTGACAGATGGATGGAGAACCTTAAACCCTGAATTAGAAAGATACACTTGGAGGCAAAAGACTCCAAATATTCAATGTAGGTTGGATTTCTTCCTCATATCAATTGGCTTACTGAATGTAGTAAACAATGTAGATATTATATATGGCTATAAAAGTGACCATTCTTTTATATCAGTTGAAATAGAAAAGAATAGTTTTGCTCGAGGCAAAGGTTTTTTCAAGCTTAACACATCTCTATTATTAGATAAAGATTATATTGAACTTATAAGAAAATTAATACAAAAACAAAAAAACATATATGATGAGCAAAATGTAAATCCAAACTTAAAATGGGAAATGATTAAAAGTGACATAAGAGGAGAAACTATAAAATATTCATCAAATATTTCAAAGATAAATAAAGTTAAAACAATTAATATTGAAAGAGAGTTAACAGACCTCCAAAATAAAAAGCAAGCGTCTAACGGAGAAGAAATTGAAATTAGAATAAATTTATTAGAAAATGAATTAAAAACATTTGACGAAAAAAAGACAGAAGGTGCAATGATAAGAGCAAAGGCAAAATGGCTAAAAGATGCACAAAAAAATACTAAATATTTTTTCAATTTAGAAAAACGAAATTATATAAATAAAACTATTCAACAATTAATAAATGATAAAGGAGACACTATAACTGATTTCAAGGAAGTTCTTGCTGAAGAGAGAAGCTTTTATAAGTCTCTTTATTCTAAGAACCATACAGTTTATGATAACATTAATGAGATCAATAACTTCTTCTTCCTTATGACCCAGAGATACCAAAACTTAGTGAAGAAGATATGTTAAACTGTGAAAGGTATAATTTCAAAAGATGAATGTGTCTCAGCTATTAGGACATTTAAAAATGGTAAATCTCCAGGAAGAGATGGACTTCCTGCAGAATTTTATAAAATATTTTGGAATGATGTCATTGATCTAGTGATTGACCCGTATCAATATACTTATGATCTTAATGAGATGTCAATTTCACAAAGGCAGAGTATTATAACGCTGCTCCCGAAATCTGAGAAAGATACAAAGTATCTAAAAAATTGGAGACCCATTTCTCTCCTGAATATTGATTATAAGTTAATGACAAAATGTCTAGCATTTAGACTGAAGAAAGTCCTACCAAATATTATTCATTCAGATCAAACAGGTTTCATGAGAGGAAGATATATTGGTGATAATATCAGAAATATTCTAGAAATAATTGAAACAGTAGAAGAAGAAGATTTATCATGTATGATACTATCAGTAGATTTCGAAAAAGCTTTCGATTCACTGAGCTGGAAATTTCTCCAACAATGTTTGGATTATTTTAAATTTGGTCCTTCCTTTAAAAAAATGGACCAGTATATTGTTTCAAAATATATCAAGCTGTGTTCTTAACACGGGATGGTCAACATAATTTTTCTCTGTTGAGAGAGGTGTACGTCAAAGTTACCCTATATCGCCTTATCTTTTTATTATAACTGCCGAAATACTAGGCATAGCTATTAGACGCTCAGATGACGTAAAAGGCTTTAAGTACAAAAATGCAGAATCCAAACTGTCCCAATATGCTGATGACACTCAAATAATTATAGATGGACCAGAAAACTCCATTAAAACTTCTATTAACATATTGAATGAGTTTTCAAAGATAAGTGGGTTAAAAGTAAATCTAAATAAGTCAGAACTGATTCCACTGGGTCATTCCAAAGTAGAAATATACACCCATAACTTTTCACCAGGAATTAAAATAACTACAGATAAATTTAAACTGCTAGGTATTATCATCCCAACAAATGGAAAACAAAAAGATCTAATAGAAGAAAATTATTATAATAAAAAAAAAAAAATATTAGAAATTATAAAAACTTGGCAAAAGAGAGATTTAACTCTGTATGGCAAACTAACAAATCATCAAAAGTTTGATCATACCACAATTAACTTATGCACTGACTATTTTACTTTCACCAGGAGAACTCTTTTTAAATGAAATTGAAAAGATAATATTAATTTTTTTCGGGGATGATAAACCAGCAAAGATTAAAAAAACTATTCTATTTAAAGAAAAAACAGAAGGTGGACTAAATTTGATTAATATAAAGATATATGCCAAATCTGTTAAATTTCAGTGGATATATAAGCTTTATAATGAAGATTACAATGCATTTTGGAAACATTTGATATGTGCCCGTTGTTCACGATTACAAGATAAGATTATATGGGAGAGTAATTTAAATTTAAAAGATGCTCATAAGTTGGTTATCAAATCAAAATTTTGGCAGGATTTACTCGTGTGGTACTCATCTTTAAACTTTAATGATGACTCAAATAAAGTCACAAAAACAGACTTTATATGGTACAATTCACACTTGAAGATAAATGACAAAGAACTTTATTTAAAATGCATGTCAGAAAATGGCATAAGAAAGATAGAGGACCTCATTGATGACAATAATAGATTTCTAACATATCAAATGTTTCTTGATAAATGCAATGTGAATATAAATGCTATTACATATTATGGTATTATATCTGTTATTAAAAAAACACTACAGTACTGATGACTTGGAAATAAAACCATCTTTGATAACTAATATGATGCAGAGGAAAGATATTTCAAAATATATATACAAATATTTCATAGAAAAAGATGAAAAAGAAAATTTTGTGAAAGGCATTGTGAAATGGGAACACAAACTTGATACTGAACTAGATGGTAGTATGTTGTTTAATGATATTTATAGAATCACAAATGATACAAAATTAAGAAATTTTCAGTTCAAACTTCTGCATCATATACTTCCAAATAACAAGTTATTACACAAAATGGGAATACAAAACAGTGCATTATGTAATTTCTGTAACCAAGAAGAAGACTCCATTTTACATTATCTGTGGGGCTGCCCTGTGGCAAAGAGATGTTGGACTTCATTTAATAACTGGCTTTCATCAGCTTTAGATTTAGAAGTTTTTGAATTAACCCCAAAAGAAAAAGTTTTAGGTATTTTTTCAGATGAAAGCTCCTTGCAAAAAATTGCTCCATTTTTATTCCTTGTGGCAAGAAATTATATTCACTGTTGTAAATGGACTGACGCAAAACCAGTCCTTAACATTTTCAAAATTAAAGTTAAACAAAAAGAGAAAATCGAAAAGATTAATGCACTTGTTGAAAACAAAATGTACAAACATGATAATAAATGGTGTTACATACATGAATTTAATTTATAGTGGTCTACTTTTGTCATCATGCAAGAAAATAATTTATACATAAGAAACTTATATTAGAAACTCATGTATATATAATTATATACAGGGGGTAAATCAACGTCTGATGACATATATCCTTAAATAAACTATTTATTTGGTTTATTGCATGGAGACAAGGGGACACAACATTTCATATGTTTGTATTGAAAATGTATGTACAAATAATGTCTTTGTCTGTGCTGTTGTGTAATGTCTGTGTTTGTTATGTATATATTTTGAAAATGTCTAAAAAAATAAAAGTAAAAAAAAAAAAGACATGGTGCTCTGAAAGTGTTTTCCTTCTCCGTACAAGACGCCTATGTGGTTATTGCATCACGAAAGTAATTGTCATGCGAAAATCACAGTGGAAATCTTAACATCTAAATTAACATACGAACCATAAAGCTCCACAGAGAAATTTTCACATAGGTATTGGTCAAAAGCAAAATTACAACACAGCAAGTATATAACATGCATATTCAGATCCAAAGCTGCAAAACAAATTTTCCGAGATAGATCTATCGTTAACTTCTTAGACAAAATACCAAAAATAACAAAACTAATAGAAGTAACGAACGGTCCATCTTTATTTTCCAGAAATATGTCTGGGCACATCACAATACCTAACATTAAATATTTATCATGAATGAATACAATAAATGAAATGGAAGCTAGATCACGTGGTTCTAGTAAGTAAGGTGCTCCTGTTCAATACAAGGACATTGTCGTTACATCCTCATTTACAAAATCTATATATAGTACAAACTGGGTCACAGAGGTCACGGTTCTTATGATTACATTGTAGATATTACACAAGCAGCTGACACTAGGAATTGACATAAAGGTCGACCAATTCATGATGACGACCATAAATATCTTCGAGAGAAGACTTTATTTACGGCTATTGGCATCCTTGAACAATCAAATTGATTGACTTATGCAGCTTTATTTTCAAAAATCTTATTCATAAAATGGATACCTACTGAAGTCTCGATCTATCCGTAATTTTAATGAAACTATCATCATTTATCGGGGAGGTCATGCATCATCATCATCTAATAAAAGAGTAACTTGTTCCCGTGTTGATATAGCTGACAAATTGCTCCGTGGGCGTTAAAGAGCAATCACCCCCTCAACCATAATGCATAATACACACACACACACACACACACATATATATATATATATATATATATATATATATATATATATATAGATTTATCTTACCATTAATCAGTTCCTATATTTTGATTGTCATAGATATGAATCTGAACAATAATCATTTCAGATGACATGGTTATGAAAAATATGAATTATATGTCAATCTGATATAAAAGTACTTTAACATTTTATCCTTTCATTTGGCAATTTTTATCAATCCTGTCATACCCCAGTACATGCTGTATGGGATTTCTAAATAGTCTTTTATAATTGTAGGGACTTGCAGGATTGGCTGATATTAACATCTTTTATTGCTTCAAAAAATGTTATATAGATTGAAGGTACTTGAATTCCCAGAAAATGTCAAGATATGAAGTGTAAATACGATTGCACCCTTTGGCGAAATAATTAAATATGCAGACATCTTATGTTTTTTGCTCAGTTTTAATATAACTTGCGGACATTGAATATTATCAGTCAATTTCCTTCATGAAAGTGAAATATTAATACTATTTTGACCCCTCGGGTGCTTTTACTTAATAAATCTGGTATTTTTCATTTGATCTATATGATATATTTGAAATATGATTGTCCTGGCTAAATTCCTGTCACCATTTGTATTTTGTTAAATGAGTTTTTTAAATGCAATGTCCCCTAGAGAGACTGACTATCACTCATATAGAAAATCCTTCTAGCCTTCAAGGAATTTCTGATAATCCTGTTGTTTGCAGTAAACACTAAACAGCATTAAAGTAAAGCACAATGATAAACATTAGACGATATAATGGTGAGATATTTTGTTAATAGACAACACACGGATAAGGTTTCGTGAGGCATTGTACTTGTGGACAACACAATGATAAGCAATTTAAACTACGACGATGTATTCGTGGGATCTTGTGTTTGTGGACAACACAATGATAAATAAAAAATGACCGCGATCTTCACTAATACATTGGGTTATAAATACATAAATTATCTTTGCTGTTGATCTCAAAAATAGCCCCAGGAAAATCCCACTGAATAGTGAAGACGACCATTGCAAAGTGCACATATCATTGTATATAGTACATACAAAATGTTATTATTTTTCAAAATTCTAACGACAATGTAATAGAGCCATTTCATCAATAACCAAAACTATTTCATAAAAATCTTGGCATAGAAAAATCAAAAAATCTATAAGCGAAAAGTAGTTTTACTATTTTGCCGATTTATTATTCTCAAAATGTCGTTGAAGCCATGCAAGGTTTGCGAACTGACTAATTCATATCCATTTTTGGAGGCTTATGTGATATGAAGTGTTTTTATGAAAGTTGTTTCTAGTATGAACGTCGCTCTGTTTATCATTAAGCCAAACGCACTCGGAGAGCTTTTGACCGATTGGTTGATATATGTTTAATGTCTTGTATATGAATGGATGGTTAACATGAATTAAACATCACCTGAAATGACCTTATATGGGATGCTGCTAGATGTAATTACTATGATTTATAAATTATTATATTTGTTTATCTGAATAAAACTAGTGAGTGTGCGATATTACATTATATTTAGCAGTGGTATTTTGAAATGTCTTTATTGTTTAAACTATAAATGGGGATGTGAAATGTAAACTTCCACCTTTTCAGTATTTCTAGTATATGACAACATGTACCACATATAGTCGGCATATGTTTCCGAATCAATTATACTTCTGGTTTCTGACATCCATTCAAAGTTTTGTTCCATTTTTATCCAATATGTTCCGTTTGTAATAATTACAATCTCGTCCTTTCCACATTCACGACTTACTATCGGATTTCTATCAATTGTAACACGACAGGTGTCACTGCTAGAACAGGAATTGTCTACCCTTCAGGAGCACCTGGATTTACCCCTTTTCTTAGTAGGGTTCCTGTTGCTCAATCTATAGTTTACTGGGTTGTATTTTGTAAACCATTGTTGGTCTTTAGTCGTTTATATTTTGTCCATTGTATTGTTTGTCCTTTTCCGTATTACGGCTTCTGATTGCACATTTG
The DNA here is from genome assembly GCA_963680875.1 of Bathymodiolus brooksi. Taxonomy (NCBI): domain Eukaryota; kingdom Metazoa; phylum Mollusca; class Bivalvia; order Mytilida; family Modiolidae; genus Bathymodiolus; species Bathymodiolus brooksi. The sequence continues at coordinate 98,354,415 of OY804576.1, forward strand.
GTATCTTGAAAAATAAAAAAATAAATGTTTTTGGCAAACAGACATATGGAAATCAACCAACACAAATGCTATTGGTTTGTTGTGTGCAAAAATAAATTCAAATGAACATAAATACTTGAATATATTACAATCGCAAAGTAGTTTTACAAACGACATCCAAAATGACAAAGGATGACAGAGGGCAAACTTCATGTAATGCGGAAAATAGTATTTTGAGAACAGTTCTGGTTATCTTCTGTCCAGGGTTGTTACACTTTGGCATTCGCATGGTGGAGTGAAAGCTCTGATCAACATGCCACAAAGAATTCAACAACTGATTATGCTAATTAGCAATGGAGAAACTTGATATATAATTAGTAGATTAACCCATGCCTATCTGCGATGAAAATGACTACGTGTCTAAAATGGGAGATCGCAAAGTTTTCAGGTGAGGTTAATAAATTAGTTTTTATCCTTTGTTTTGGCGATAAATATTAAAACAACATACGATGAAAATATGATAGTGATGCACATATTAGTGAATTCTTCTCCTCGAAATGGAATTCTCAATGCATTTTCACATAAGCTTCGATTTCGATTCAAGTTCATATTGATAATTCCAACTCTCAACAACTAACAAATTATATTTATTATCTGTATGTACTACATCGCATGTCTTGAACATATGTTACAGAATAGTAATAAAATAAGGGAAAATAGGAATAAGTCACAAAATATCTACATATGTATATGTATGAAATAATACATCTGAAATATGATTGTCCTGTCACAATTCCTGTCATCATTTGTATTTGATTAAATTAGTTTCTGTAATTCAATGTCCCCTAAAGGATATTATCTAATTTCATGACACAACAATGCTTCTAATAAAGCTAGGATATAAGACGACTTGGTCAGTAAAAATCGAATGGTTACTACTTCATAATGGACTATCGTTTAACCGACAAACCTCAATGACCTCTGTAATCGTTGCACCATTAATGTGAGCCTTGAACATGTTTATTTTAGCAACCGTGACAGTATTAAGTCAATGATAATCTTGTCTACTTATTATCAACTGTTTTTTCTTTGTCTTTGGTTAAAATACGGAACACTCCCTTTCTCTTTATAATGTTTAAACAAAAAAAAACAAAAAATATCACACTGTCAGAACGGATCCAATATCTAATACCAAAGATTATAGAAATAGAGGTCAAGTCTTGTATCTAATACAAAAGATCATAGGAATAGAGGTCAAGTCTTGTATCTAATACAAAAGATCATAGGAATAGAGGTCAAGTCTTGTATCTAATACAAACGATCATAGGAATAGAGGTCAAGTCTTGTATCTAATACAAAGATCATAGAAATAGAGGTAAAGTCTTGATTACACATTTTACATTGAAGGATTTAAATATACATTCATAATGGTAAGAATGCAGTAATTGCAAATAAACTATTTTCTCATGTATTCTTAATTGTGAATTACCATTAAAGAATTTATATATATATATTCTTTATGGAGAAAAGGCCGTAATTGCAACTGAAAGATTTTAATATATATTCTTAATTGTGGAAAAGTAGTAATTGCAATCGAACGATTTTAATATATATTCTTTATGGTGAAATTTACGTAATGGCAACTGAAGTATTTTAATATATATTCTTAATGGTGAAACATGTTGTAATTCCAGATGTTCTGGCTTCTAACCAAGGCTACTTAAACCAAAGAAAGCAATTGTTAAGTCTTTTTCTGCTTCGCACGTATTATTACAGATGTATGATAAGGAATATTGTATAATACATCTTAGAGAGATGATATTTCATTCCCCTAGAATTATACAAATCCAGTTCAGCTGTATCATAATATGGCAATTTATTACCACCACCTGTGTTCTACAATAATCACCTCTACGTATTAATTAAGTCATACTGATAAATCAATTTCTGAACAATTGTACGGATCAACATACGTATGTTTATATGAATGGTTACCATTCATAAGTACATGTAAGAGCAACTATATCTGTATTGTTTGTGTAACGTCAGGTGAACTGTATATCAGTTATAGTCGTGACGGGAACAAACAATGTATCAGTATTCAGGTAAACAAGGTGGTAAAGGATGGGTCGGTGGACGTACATTTGTATTAATACACTTCATAGAACATATATATATATATAGTTAGCCTACGAATAGATCACTGACGACAACTCGTAAAACGTCATGGCGCTAAAATAGCTTGAAAAGAGTTTATTATCGCGCATGGCATTCTGACAACACTGAGAACTAATATACTTCCGGTCTTGATGTTTATTTTGACATCTGGCACAGTCATCATCTGTCCATGAAAGAGAAATCGTACCCCCTTAAGATATATTATATATCTGCAAATATATATCACAGGTTTCCTATGGAGTGGGGACTGTATGTATACCTCCAATAAAGTTGCATGAAGCACGTTTCTACATTACCTTGAATTGTCAATCTATAAGATATTAATAGATCGAGGTAACATATAGATAATATCTAAGTAAATGTATTTAAATCAGTTTACTTCAGAGACTGTCTGCTTTTATCATTAGATGTCAGGGTGTAGAAGCCGTCATGTATAAAAGATTGTCATGAAAACCCAAACGCTTAACATATCTGGTTTTTTTTTAATGATGCCAGTTATGTCGATGCAACAAATGATGGATATTTGATATTTATTTTATATTAACGGATAGGGATATTTAGTAATTTTTAAATAACCCCAATATGGGATATTAGATGATTTAAGATCTTACTTAAATACCCCCCCCCCCCCCCCCCCTCCCCCCTCATTGTAGGTATATTTCATCTGTGCAAGTCTGAATATCTTAAACCAAGAGTCAACCATTGTAAATGTTAACTTCATTTAGCTGAACGGATCTCATTATATTCAGATTGCATTGTCAGAAAAATAATTCAAAATGTCAACTCCCCCCCACCCCCCTCCCACTAATATTCAGTTTTGAGGGATAACTATACATTATTTAACCTCTGTAATATATATTTTTGCAACGTAGATATCTAATTGCATTTAAATCTTCGATCGCTGTCGTTTCTAGTTAGTAAAGCACAGTATTTCCAACAATTTACGTGACACTTAATCAAGTGGAAAATTAAAACTCTTAGCGACAACTTTTCAGGCATTGAATTCTGCATTCTACTTCTAATGTTTATATAAATAATAAACCACATCATCGAGTATGCTACTTCATTATTTCTTTCATAGAAGTATTGGGGGAAAAAACAGATAATGACGATCAAGTAGATAGGCAAGGGTACAAATACGTGAACATCATGTCTAGTCTAGTACACACGAAACGTTTCTGGAATAGCCGTCATCAGGAATACTGAAAATCAGTTAGAATGACATTTAGTATTGCCTTATATATTCTTTCCGAATGTGTCATGGTTGTGGGGTCGTTGATGCAAATATACGAATTAGAATTTTAAAAGAAAAGTTAATTTAAGAAAGCTTAATGGGTTTATGAGTAGTCGCGCAACATCGATCTTCAAAGACCAAAATGTTGCAAAACACATGTTTTTGCCTTCATGACAAGTATGTTGCTATATCTGATGACAAGGCCTCTAATAATATCGTTTTTTGTGTAAATAACATTATATACTAGATTAAGGTACTAACAATTCACTTCGTTAACCGTACATATTCCCCGGAAATCCTGGACAAATCGGATTTGTGTTCCTTTGGAATTTCAACCACGATGAAGAAATGGATCACCCATCATCCTACTAAAATACCGAAACTACATAAATCTCCTTGCAAACAGCGTTATATTGCTGAGTCTGCTAAATTCGTCAAAAATGTATTCTATCGGCGGTCATAACATGTTTTCAGAGTTACAGTAATACTAGCTACTTGTAGTATAGGGGTGATGTGAATCAGATGCGGATTCTATTAAGTACATGCAACCAAGGTCCCCCCCTTTATCCAATAGCATTATGACATTGACCCCACTCTAAACTAAAAACAGATTAAAATAATTGATTCAGCATTTACATTACGTGGATAAACATATTTATTTAGGAAGAGGCAAATCTTATTTTGTAAGCAAATACCACTCTGCTTCTAACATGTCGACATTCCTATTGGTACCAAATGCACCTCTCTTCTCGCCGAATATTCCTTTATTCGTATAAAGCAGAAATCATGTAGGGGCTTCTGAAGGAAAAAAAAACTAAGCCAGTCACTTAATTTCAAGTTCCGTTATGTAGATGATGTCCTGTCACTAATAATTCCAAAATTGGGGATCATTTTGATCGAATCTATTCCATTGATCTTGACACCACATATACCTTGATAAACACCTAGCAATTAACAATGACGGCCGATGAAGAACAAAACCTCACCATGATTTCAATTTTCTTATGGTGAACTTTCCTGTTATATGAAGCAACATTCCGGCAACAGTTGAATATGGAGTATGTATCTCTCATGGTATTGCATCTAATAATGAAACTACCGAATCAACGGTTCCTAGTTATTGTGGTTACTACGATAGTTTTACAGTCGCCATCATCACTTGTTTAACCGTTACGACATATCTGTGTTACAGATGCCCATATATATGTTCCTTTTGTCGTTGTCACAGTCATTGTTTCCTCTTTTGTGACTTATCGTTTGATTTTTAACAAGAGTAATACGACGGATGCTATTTGTTCGGGAGGAACGGCTTACCATCCGGTGCCCCTGTGTTCACCCCCGGTTTTTTGTGGGGGTTCCTGTTTCTCAATCCTGAGTTTTCCCTGTAGTGTTTTGTTGATCATTGTTTGTCTTTTTATTTAAGGCGTCGGAATAATCCTTTGGTATCTTCAACATTTCTCATTTTTTTTAAATATAGTATGCCAAAGCTGTAATATACAAACAGTCTGATATGAAATGTTACATCGAAACATTGTAGGTGAACAATCTCGTGTGAGTTTCCACTTCCGAAATATACCAAAAATCCTACTACATTGTAAACAAATATAATTTATTTGAAAAATATTATTTTATATAAGTATTTTCTTGTTGTCCGCAAGTCATAGCCGTGATCGTATAGTGGTTAGTAGGGGGAGAGCGTTAGACTGAAGATGTGAGCACACGTAATTTTGATCGCTCCCTGTTAATGTGGAATTATGCATTCGGATTTGGATTTAACCAGCCATAAATCGCTAAATTTCATTATACAACAGAAATGTAAGTTGTTTTATTGACATTTGTGGAGAAAATTTCAAAAATAGACGTTTATTCACTGAAAATTGTGTAATTCTATCTACTGAATGTGAATGTAAACAAAGAGGTTAACTAAGGGATTATATAATAATGGAAAGTTTACCGAAACCATTAGTTGTATTAATAGGTTCTATTATTGAAGAATACGAACATTTTACATGGAATTCGACATACTTGGGTGATAAAATGAGAATTTCATTAGTTTGGACAAGAGGCGAACTGATAAATAGAAACAATGGAAAGAAACACAAATCACCATCACAAATAGAGAGAGACAATAGACGTTCGGATACATGGCATGAAAAACAGGAGTCTAACAAGATTGAATCCGAAGGAGAAATTGACGAATCTGAGCATAGTCAAAGTTCAGAAATGGAAACATAATCGGAAGATGAACATATAGAAAATATAGAAGTAATTTCCCCAAGTGTAACCCCTGTACAGGTAAACACTCTACCTGTTGATGTACCACCTGTTAGGGTATCAATTAATAGTAGACAAATTAAACGTAATACAATTACAACGAATAGAGTAGAAAAGAAGAATAGTGAGGAAAATTTACCAAAGACGGTCGATATAAAATGTAAACAAACAACGACAGTAGCATCTATATCTATAGTAACAGGGAAAAGCCCATGTACAGATTCTCATTATGAGAAAGTTGTATTTAGTAGGACAAGTGAAGCAGATTATGTGATCGGAAAAGTAAAAATGAAAAACATTTTAGTAATTAACAAATTAGATCGTTCAAATGCCGGTATACGACACATAGCAATGGAGGACAATAAAACCGAATATGAATCTTATATGTTTTACCAGCGGAAGTTTTGGGATGTGAGAAAAACAGAAGATGAAGAAATAAGAATGTACGCGAAACAAATACCAAGAATGGACAGATATGCCGAAAAGTACAAATTGTGTCCGTGGTGTTTTCAATCTTGACTTGAGAAGCGTAATTTATTTTTTAATAGTTAAAAATCATAGATAATAATTTACAACAAACGTGAATTAGACAATAATATAAATACTCTGGTATGGTATCCAACCGTTACATTATATTTCAATTTAATCCACGCAAATTAGAAATATTATTTTTGTTTATTAATTTGACTATTATAAAAACGGACGAATATATGTATAATAGTTTTTAATCGTATTATTATGAATATAATAAATCTTGATAATTTTCGAAATGAACATTTAGAAGAGAAATTGACATTAATTAAGGGAATTATTTTCCTATGATGTGCATTATAATATATCTGTGATACATGTATATAATTAGAATGTGTATATATAATAAAGATAAAAAAAAAAAGAAAAAAAAAAAAAAAAAAAAAAAAAGTATTTTCTTTATATAGAATGAAATTAAAAATGCTTTATTAAAGATAGAAAAAATAAATAAAATCGTCTGCGCATGTCATACCAGATAAAAACAAGTATAACAAGTACGGTCCAACCACTTTCATAACACAAAACCAGTTTAAGTTCATACAACTATTTACTTAGTAGATAGAATCATAGTGATATATGGATCATCGACTACACACTCGCCCTCGCCCGAATGAAAAAGAATTGCACAAACACAGTGTGCATATAATATGCATATTCATTACGCAGTTTCTTCATTTCGAATATTACTTTTTCATTGAATGTAACATACAAAATGCAACTTTAAAGAAAAAATATGATGACGATTGAAGAAATGCAGAACAATTTCACAAGAGTTCTTTTTCGAAACACCAGAATATGTATTATAGGTCAAAATACAAGAATAGTTAATCAAAACTGATGCGATGACTTAGTCATTCACAGAAGACAAAATATATACGAACATTTGGCTCTTATTATGACGGTACTAAAATTTGGCTCATGTTTATATATTGTCACGTACACTGTATTTAGAATTGCATGCATTTGTCATTCACCGGATGAGACAAATATCATACCTAAATCACCGAGATTATGACACAGCCAAGAACATGAGACAACCCTTATTGTATTGTAGGTTCAACATCATTCAAACGTTCGATTTTTTAATCGATAGCATATTTGTCTTGTTTGGTGGACGGGGGTTTCAAGAAACGAATGCTATTCCAATGGGTACGCTCGCCGATTTGTTTATAAATGCTTATAGAACAGATCTCCTTCAAGGGCTTCTCAAGAATAAAGATATAAAATTAGCCTAGACCTTTTATTCCAGCTTCCGCTATATAGATGATGTTCTGTCACTGAACTATTCTCGATTGGTGATTACCTACATCGTATCTACCCAAATGAGCTTGAAGTTAAGGATACTACTGACACTCAAAATTCTGCTTCTTACCTTTACCTTCACCTTGAAATCGACAACGGAGAAAGATTAAAAACAAAACTCTACGACAAACGCGATGACTTCACTTTTCCAATAGTAAATCAGTTAATCAGTAGCAATATCACCCGCGTATGGAGTTTACATTTCTCAACTCATTAGTTATTCTAGAGCTTGTCCCCATTACAACTTTTTCTGAACAGAGCTCAGCTGCTGATGCAAAGCCTACTCAAGCAAGGCTACGTTGCTTCTAGATTGAAGTCATCGCTACAACAATTTACAGTCATCATCACAACATGGTTGCCCGTTACGAAAAATCCATATCTCAAATGAGAATGGATCTTTCACTTTTGACGTAGATGTTTTCTTTCCTCTATCACGACCAAGACTTTTACCGGACTTGATTGTAAATATGAGTAATACGCGGGTGTCTTACCCTTCGCGAGCACCTGAGTTCACCCCTGGTTTTTGGGGATCCGTGTTGCTCATCCTTTTAGTTGTTGCGTTGTCCTATTATGTGTCCTTATGTTCCGTAATATGATGTTCGTTACGATTTCGCATAAAAACTATGTTCGGTTCGTCTTTATCTCCAGCTCATGTCTTATTTACGTGATATGTGCTTGTTTGCGTATAGTGGTGTTCAACGCATATTGTACTTTTGTATTGCTTGTCTTCGTCTTGTTCGCCCTATGTTGCCAATTTCTCTGGATTGTCCTTTTTTTATTGACCCTTCGATATTCTCTAACGTTTATTTACACTCTCACTGTTTAAAACAAATCAAAATGGTCATATGTCCTCTATGAATACTTTTTTTATCTTTATATAATGACATTATCTTCCTAATTAAAATAAAATGTAATTTTTCATGAATTATTTACTCCTGTTTATAGTAGCTTTGTGACTTCAATAGCTGCCTTCAAAAATTCACCAATTAAATCTAGAAGCAGAATGCAGGTTATATCACTAAACCTATCTTCTTCGACAGAACTGCAAATATTTTTTATCGTAAGATATTAATTCATTTTCAGAGGGATTGTCCTTAGTGTTGTTTTTATTATAATCTACTGATTGTTGCTTACAACGCCATCAGTTATCTTTCAGATTGAATAAAAATAAGCATGAAAACGTCCAGAAGGGTAATCTAGTATCATTTATTATGCTATTAATGAAAGCAAACAACATTCATTAAATATTGAAATCCAATTTATTTTCTTCGTTATGGATTAATATGTTGCTGTCACAACAGACAACATGTCCGCAAAGTAACCTCACCTTTAAGCCACATGTCGGGTTCTAAGCAGAAAAGGAGAACACTGTTCAAAGATGACATACATACAGCTAATTTCAGTGGCAGTTATTTTGACATCAAGATAATATCTTCTTTTGAATCATGACACCTCAATTTTCTCCAGTCTTTTCTTTAAATTAGGAATGTCTTGTTTATTGTCTATAAACATGATATCGAGTCTGATTTCTCTGATGACAAATATTGTGGTGTTATTAAAAAAAATAATGGAGAGTTGTATTTGAATTAAAGGCATTTGTTCAGTTTAAGATTTATTGTAATTTAGGGGAATATAGATGATGAATTCACCATTGGACAAAAAAAAACTCTTCACAAAATCTAAGATCGTTATATATGCTGATGATTACTAGTTTGACACTTGACATCATCTACTTGTTCTCGCTATGATATAGCTAAGCGATTTCTCATGTGGCGTTAAGCACTAATCAATCACTCGCTCACTCTATCTTATTGAACTTGATATAAAGAACACTACAGATACAGCTAGGTCTCCTTCATACCTTGACCTCACCTATAAATAGATAGTCAGAGCCGGTTAAGAAATAGATGATTTGTCCATTGTTACGACATCTAAGAGCTTTTACTTCCTATCATGATTATCTAGATAGAGAGTTACTGCTAACAAAGCAGCCAATGAACCAAGAGTGTCTAGTGATTAGGTTGAGGTCATCACTTCGACAGTCCCATGGTACCTATCATGACTTGTTTATCCTTTGGAGAATACATAATATGTATCTGTGCTGTAATCTCAAAGCAGTTATCCTTTCCTATTTCATGACATATCAGTGGATTTTTAACAAGAGTAACACTACGGGAGCTAGTAGTAGAGCAGGAACACTTCCGGATCACCAGAGTTGATCTCGTGCGTTCTTTGATGCTCGTGGCGTTCAATCGTAAGTTGCCTTTGTAGTTCCTTGTTTGTCTTTTTATCCATTTGCTTTCAACCATGGTATGTTCTGTACTTCTCCGATTTACAAATCCTGGTATCTTCGAATTTCTCACACAGACGACAATATTTTAATGTACATTGTATATGGTTTTTGATGTTTTTTTTTATATCTATTATAATTACCTATTTCAATGCAAATAGTTCTAGAAATTATGAAATAATTGCGCTAATTATCCTGTAATTTAACAAACACCAAAGAAATTTTAAAGCGAACTTTTTGTATATTTATGTCAGAAAAAGTTTTATTTTGCACTTTTATGATTAAAATAACTTTCTTGTGCATTGTGGGTATTGTTTTTGCATGTATAAAGAAACAATGGCTGACAGCATGTAGTTGAGAAAAGAACAAAAAAATAACATCTTAAAAATCTAATATTTTGCAAATATCAAATTTACAATTTAGCCATTATTTAGATTTAAAAGATTAGATATATTGGTTTTTCAAAGTAAATTAAATATTTGACCATAATGGTCGCAAATTATGAATAAAAACAAATGCAACCACTGGTAGGCTTATACATTTACGAGTCAGGGTGGCCGAAGGGTTAAATCGTTTACATCCGACTACATGTCTAATATCACAACCGTGAATTCGAGCCACTATAGTAAAATGTTTACATAGACATGCAATATGTGGAATCACACCGATCAATTGCCATTGACATTTGTCGTTGGTTGTTGCCGTTGTTGGTAAATTGAGGTATTAACGAATAATTTGTACGCCTGATTATTTTGCTGTTTTTTGTGTCGTTACTGTTTGTTTGTGTACACATCTACAAACACTGGCTGAATTGACCAGTAGCACACATTACTAGTTAAACTGGTCAGTAGCACACGGAGCTGATTGAATTGGCCAATAGTACAAATGATTAGCTAAGCTGACAAGTAGCACAAATACTGATTACTTTGACTAGTAGCACAAAATACTGGTTAAATTGACCAATGACAAAACGAGATTTACTTAAATGTCTGCATATCTGAAACAATGCTGCATCTCAAGAAGCAAATACTTGTAACCAGCATCTGAATAAAAGATATCACGTTGCAAAAAAAAAATAGAAACAAAGAACGGTAAATCATGATGATATAAATTACCGAATATATCATAACAAATCATTATTTATTTTTGACACATTAAGAAAACACATCATGCATTACACTTCTATATTTCTTATAAAAACAAAACAAATAAACTTTATTCATGTATTAAAAATCACACTAATTATTCATTGTTCAATTTCCTGAAATTTGGTGTAGGCGAATTCTTCTTCGTCGATACATTAAAACAATATAACAGAGCAAATTGCATTAAAATCGTGCTTTCAGACTTTTTGTCGTGTCAAGAAATCATGTCATTTTAAATTTGAATTAACTTGATGTGTCCCTTAACCAAGTATAACAACTACAAACCCGATGTGGCATATCTAATGTCAGTAGAACTTGCATTTCATCTGCACACAAACTAATTTTCGACAGCTGAAGCAATAAAGTAGAAACAGCGGAGATGACCCAGACATAGATGAAGAATTTATTTAGATTTATACATACTTGGTGCCATGATGGATGGTAGATTCACAGGTATGCTGGTTCATTTAGCTAAATAACGTCAAATAAGAGATTATCGCTTTTCTAACGTAATTACTTAGTAGCATTATCAGATACATTACACATGTCACACTGACATGTCAACCGTCAACAGACAGATATTATAGAGCAGACAATTTACACCAGCAGGTAATACATAACATTACATATACACATTATCTAGACTTCATGCAGGGTTTTTGAAGAAAATCGAAAAGAAGCTAGCCCGAACCTTTAACTACATGTTCCGCTATATAGATGATGTCCTTTCACTAAATGATTGTAACTTTGGTGATATGGCTGATCGCATCTGTCTGATGGAGCTTGAAATAAAGGATACCACAGATAAAGCTAGGTCTGCTTCATACCTTGACCTACACCTAGAAATTTTACTTTACGATAAAAGAGATGATTTCAATGTTCCCATTTGAACTTTCCATTGCTATGAAGCAACATTTCAGCAATACCTGCATATTCATCAGTTGATCCTATATTCCAGAGGTTGTGGTTCCTATCATGATTTCCCTGATATAGGGTTGTTTCTAACAAGGAAGCTACTGAACCAAGGGTTCCTAGTGGTAAAGTTGATGTCATCACTTCGACACTTTTACGGTCGCGACCATGACTTGGTTAACGGAGCATCTTTGCACAAATGACTACGGATATGTACCGTTTGTCGTAATCACAATCCGACCCTTTTCTCATTCCTGACTAATCACTGGGTTTGTAACAAGAGTAACACGATGGGTGCCACGTTTTGAGCAGGAACTTTTGTTTTCTATATAATATTTTGCAGATCGCTGTTTGTACCTTTGTCCTTTTTCTTTTTGTCAATGTGTGGTCTGTTCTTCGATTTGCAGCTTATGGATACACCTTTGGTATCTATCTGCAAACTTTTCTTAGCCATGCAGAGATATATTTTAATCTTTAATATTGGCAGTAGTCAACACAAATATTTCAAAGAACTGTGTTTCTTTCATAGCTACTCAGTCAAAAATAATCAAGATAATCAAATACCAGCGGTATGACACATGATGTTATACCATGGAACTATCATACTATACTCTCCATGTTAAGATAGACGCTGTATTTACATAGCAAAACTATTTATGGATATTTTCTCAGTAAGTGACCAAGCTCTGAGGTTATGCACCCCAGCAAACAAAATTAAAGAAATTGCATCATCAATAAAAAGCTGAACAAACAGATATATAAAAGCGCCAACAAATGCACATGTTAAAGCTATATATAAATATGATGTCAATTGGTTATGACAAAATGAAAAGACATTGCAGCAAACAAAGAAAATGCAGATACAATCCTCGTAAGCAAAACATAATTCATTTTTCAATTGTCATCGAAATAATGAACTCACCAAGATATATTACATTACAACAAATATTCAATTTGCATACGAAGTATAGTACAACATGTACGTCTATATAGCTCAAGGTTCGACTAGTATGAATAAAATAACTCCCTCAGAAAGAGTATTTAGATCATATTATGTAAGAAGCGTGTTTAGTGAGATAATGACGATGAAACAGTTTTGAATTAGATCAAAATTCAGACTTACAAAGTTTGTGTAGTGTGTACCTTACTGAAACAACATTCCACGGATAGACATGTCACACCATTCGAACACATTACCCTGACCCCGAGCCAACCAATGTTTGCTCTTACTGCTAAATACTACGTGATTACCAATCGAACTCACTATCAACCTTACTGGAGGAAAATACGCTAGCCCATACGTGTATGGAGTTTGTATTTCACAACTCATACGGTATGCTCGAGCTTGCAGTATTAAGATTTTTTGCGCCACTGTCTTCTGAGTAATAAACTATTAAGAGAAGAATGTTGTAAGAATCGTTTCATCTAATCTTTGGTAAGTTTATCGGTAGATATCAATACCTTGTTGAAAAGTATACAAAACTACTACTCTCTCGGAACAGTTTCACGCTGCAGTCGAACAATCAAAGTGTTGGTTATATCTAACGTTGTTCACTCTTCATTCTAGATATCATTTGAGAAAGTTAAATATGTCAATCTATGTTTGGAAAAATCAGTTGTGCCCTAACTATTTAATCTTGATTAGGTCTTGGGATGGATCCGAAAATACTAAAGATGCATATGTCGTTGTCTTTTTTATACGTTCAATGAGTTGATGTGAGAGTTGACTGCTCGTTTTGTTAAATTTCGGGAATTGTTGCCCCATCACTGTTTAAACATTCTTTCATAACAGATGTTGCGTTTGTTGACCAGAGGTAAAAAAAGAACTACATGTAAGTAAAGAACGGTTGACGCGCACTTTAGGACGCAAGTATCCTCCTCATTGATACGTGACTGTGAAATGAAGAATCTCAACAACAACATTGTACTCTCCTCATATGTCTATTTATATGCATTACTTCTCTTGTGATGTTGTCTTAAAATAGTTATTTATATATTAATAATACTTTTGTGATAAATGAAAAAAAAAAAAATAAAAAAAATGGGCGGTTTAGCACAATCATTTACATAATGCATATATTCATTACTAAATATAAATCACCGATATCATTGTACTATTTCATAAAGTAGGATAATGTGTTCGTCTTTCTACTAATCTAGATAATAATGCGACGTTAATATCTTTAAATCTGTGTACATAATGGCTTCTCAACTAATTAGAAAATATAATTCGAACATTACAATTTATCTTGGGAATTCAGAATTTTCCATAAAATAAGATTATTGTGGTATTACTCGTCAGTTAATCACTTCATTAAAACTTTCTGCAGACACTTCAATAATAAATACATTAACACCCTGGCTATCGACTGTTTATCGTGAACAACATTAACACCGTGGCTGTCGAGTGCTTATCTTGAACGCTTGGTACTCCGTATTGTATTAGAGTTTGAAATATCAAGAAATGGCATGAACATTTCTTACCGAAATAGGAGCTTTAACTGTTCATTTGTTTTCAGGTTTAATTGAATTAGCCAACGATATATTACTGTCGATGTTTTCAGCGATGTCAAAAGTCCACCGGTAAGGTGTTTACCGTATACAGGCACATCGCCATTAAGTCAAACCTTTTAAGCCTCTTCCGGTCATGAAAATCAATGTGAGTGGTATCCGGTCATATTTAGTAATTAATACAATTCATGTTGGAGACCTAACATTCTGGAGATTTATTTTCATCATTACATATGTAATATAAAAACAATAATTGATATTATATATGATATTGTCCCGACATTGAACTATCTGAATGATGATTAATTAGTACAACAAGCAGTTAAATTAAATACCACAAACATCTTCATGGTGAAACTAGCTCAATAACCAGCTAAACACGTTCAAATGGTAACAACACCCCAAAGACTAGCATATTAAAGTATAATAGAACCCCCACAAAGATAACAGTTCAATGACTATAGTTTTAGAGTACAATTAACAACTACTAGTAAGTACATGTGTACAAGAATCATACGTCTAGCCGAAATGCAACAAACAATCAGATATAGAAACGGCGACATGCACAGTGTTAACCAATGTCTACTCCTATATACCTTTGTTTTTGGTGTTATTTCAAATTTGACATGTCTTCAGAGAACTGGTAAAGTTGCTTGAATACAAATATTTTAAAATCATTTCGCATTTTTGTTATCATCTGAATTCTTAGCTTGCATCGTACCACCTGCTCACTCAAGAAACATTTTGTCTCCAATATAATTCTTGACCCTATCACGGATGACGTTATTTATATTGTACCGCTATCCACGTGACAATACGCGCCAAATACAAAAAACTAAATCACAGCATAACAAGACTGGGAAACGCTGAAAATTGGCTAATCGTAGGGTAGATACCAAAGGTATAGGTATCTTCTGACACATTGTCACGATGTATGCAAGTTTTTCCCCTAATCTATGACAGTTTAGTCCGCAAGTACAAAAACGTAACGATTAGGTTACAAAAAGAACAAGAAAATCCACTAAAAATCTATTTTTTTCAAACCATGGAAAAAATGGTTATATATGTGTCTATCCATGGACATTGTGATTGTGCCAGCCTTCAACACTACTGAGCCTCAGGTTATGCAGAAGTGATTCAGGGTGGTACAACCTCAATGCCCACGGGTACACACATAGATATCTGATACTGTACAGTTGTGTGTAATTTTAGATTACTATTCTGATGAAACCAATAACATTTGTTCGTGGTGCCGTCGTGGTGGCAATCATAGAGTAGTAAGATTTTCCTCTACATCAGCAATCACCTCTATGTGTGTGTTCTATTCCCTCCTATGACGAAGTGTTTTCGATATAACTTGACCTCTAGCAGTGGCTTGTGACAGGTAGGTGCTTTCCTCAGCCTCAACCAAAAATCGAATTGCTACGATCTAACTGTAAATAAAATAAAGACTATCATGTTTATTTGTTACCAATAGTATAACCTATATATGCTCTATAATTCATGACAATTATAAATTGGAAAGAAAACACATTTTATTTTAGTAAAACACTCCATTTTCGATCATAGATTGATAAGGCACGAATTTGTGTGATAATGATTTTGTATATCTTAACAAATTATTCAAGATTTTATGAAATTATTTGAAAAATGAGAATATGACGACTTTGTTGCTATTGAGTTATGAAGTTGTGTTATTAAACATCAGAATTAAATTAGTGAAAATAAATGTTATGAAAATTGTAATTCTTATCACAAACATTTGAAAGCATCCCGTTAACAATCAAAGAAGTGCTTAGTCTTTGTGATCAGTTGTATGACTTCTAAATAATTTCATGTGATGAATTCGAAATCATTATATTTTCAAATTACACACCAAAATCAGGAAAATCTCAATTAAGTACATTATAGTATGAAATGGAAAAGGTATGTTTGAATGGTAGAAAAAATGAAATGCGACTAGAGAGACATTTTAAAGCATAAAAACTATAATGATATTAAAAGATGTTGTCCATTATGACGTGTAGTTCCAAACAATTGCTATTTAGTTGGTTTTTTTTTCTCTGTACAAGCAACTGAGTTTACAAAGCATCATATATAAATGTAGACTAATGTCGGGAAAAAATGAAAAACCCTGAATGCACTCATAGTTTGTCTTTGCTATTTTGAAACAATTAGCGTTAACTATTTCGTACTAGACTACAGCACGTTTGTGGTTTTTTACCGTTAACTATATCGTACTAGACTACAGCACGTTTGTGGTTTTTTACCGTTAACTATATCGTACTAGACTACAGCACGTTTGTGGTTTTTCACCGTTAACTATTTCGTACTAGACTACTGCACGTTTGTGGTTTTTTACCGTTAACTATTTCGTACTAGACTACAGCACGTTTGTGGTTTTTTACCGTTAGCTATTTCGTACTAGACTACAGCACGTTTGTGGTTTTTTACCGTTAACTATATCGTACTAGACTACAGCACGTTTGTGGTTTTAAACGTTAACTATTTCGTACTAAACTACAGCACGTTTGTGGTTTTTTACCGTTAACTATATCGTACTAGACTACAGCACGTTTGTGGTTTTTCATCGTTAACTATTTCGTACTAGACTACAGCACGTTTGTGGTTTTTTACCGTTAACTATTTCGTACTAGACTACAGCACGTTTGTGGTTTTTTACCGTTAACTATATCGTACTAGACTACAGCAGGTTTGTGGTTTTTTACCGTTAACTATATCGTACTAGACTACAGCACGTTTGTGGTTTTTTACCGTTAACTATTTCGTACTAGACTATAGCACGTTTGTGGTTTTTTACCGTTAACTATATCGTACTAGACTACAGCACGTTTGTGGTTTTTCACCGTTAACTATTTCGTACTAGACTACAGCAGGTTTGTGGTTTTTTACCGTTAACTATATCGTACTATACTACAGCACGGTTGTGGTTTTTTACGTTAACTATATCGTACTAGACTACAGCACGGTTGTGGTTTTTACCGTTAACTATATCGTACTAGACTACAGCACGTTTGTGGTTTTTACAGTTAACTATATCGTACTAGACTACAGCACGTTTGTGGTTTTTTAGCGTTAACTATTTCGTACTAGACTACAGCACGTTTGTGGTTTTTTAGCGTTAACTATTTCGTACTAGACTATAGCACGTTTGTGGTTTTTTACCGTTAACTATATCGTACTAGACTACAGCACTTTTGTTTTTTTTTACCATTAACTATATCGTACTAGAATACAGCACGTTTGTGGTTTTATACCGTTAACTATTTGGTATTAGACTACAGTACGTTTGTGGTTTTTTACCGTTAACTATTTCATACTAGACTACAGTACGTTTGTGGTTTTTTACCGTTAACTATTTCGTACTAGACAACAGCACGTTTGTGGTTTTTTACCGTTAACTATATCGTACTAGACTACAGCACGTTTGTGGTTTTTCACCGTTAACTATTTCGTACTAGACTACAGCACGTTTGTGGTTTTTTACCGTTAACTATATCGTTCTTTACTACAGCACGGTTGTGGTTTTTCACAGTTAACTATATCGTACTAGACTACAGCACGTTTGTGGTTTTTTAGCGTTAACTATTTCGTACTAGACTACAGCACCTTTGTGGTTTTTTACCGTTAACTATTTCGTACTAGACTACAGCACGTTTGGTTTTTTATACCGTTAACTATATCGTACTAGAATACAGCACGTTTGTGGTTTTTTACCGTTAACTATTTGGTACTAGACTACAGTACGTTTGTGGTTTTTTACCGTTAACTATTTCGTACTAGACTACAGCACGTTTGTGGTTTTTACCGTTAACTATTTCGTACTAGACAACAGCACGTTTGTGGTTTTTTACCGTTAACTATATCGTACTAGACTACAGCACGTTTGTGGTTTTTTACCGTTAACTATTTCGTACTAGACTACAGCACGTTTGTGGGTTTTTTCCGTTAACTATTTCGTACTAGACTACAGCACGTTTGTGGTTTTTTACCGTTAACTATATCGTACTAGACTACAGCACGTTTGTGGTTTTTTACCGTTAACTATTTCGTACTAGACTACAGCACGTTTGTGGTTTTTTAGCGTTAACTATTTCGTATTAGACTACAGCACGTTTGTGGTTTTTTACCGTTAACTATTTCGTACTAGACTACAGCACGTTTTGGTTTTTTTCCGTTAACTATTTCGTACTAGACTACAGCACGTTTGTGGTTTTTTACCGTTAACTATTTCGTACTAGACTACAGCACGTTTGTGGTTTTTTACCGTTAACTATATCGTACTAGACTAAAGCAGGTTTGTGGTTTTTTACCGTTAACTATATCGTACTAGACTACAGCACGTTTGTGGTTTTTCACCGTTAATTATTTCGTACTAGACTACAGCAGGTTTGTGGTTTTTTACCGTTAACTATATCGTACTATACTACAGCACGGTTGTGGTTTTTTACCGTTAACTATATCGTACTAGACTACAGCACGGTTGTGGTTTTTACCGTTAACTATATCGTACTAGACTACAGCACGTTTGTGGTTTTTTAGCGTTAACTATTTCGTACTAGACTACAGCACGTTTGTGGTTTTTTACCGTTAACTATTTCGTACTAGACTACAGCACGTTTGTGGTTTTTTACCGTTAACTATATCGTACTAGACTACAGCACTTTTGTTTTTTTTTACCGTTAACTATATCGTACTAGAATACAGCACGTTTGTGGTTTTTTACCGTTAACTATTTGGTATTAGACTACAGTACGTTTGTTGTTTTTTACCGTTAACTATTTCGTACTAGACTACAGCACGTTTGTGGTTTTTTACCGTTAACTATTTCGTACTAGACAACAGCACGTTTGTGGTTTTTTACCGTTAACTATATCGTACTAGACTACAGCACGTTTCTGGTTTTTTACCGTTAACTATTTCGTACTAGACTACAGCACGTTTGTGGTTTTTTACCGTTAACTATTTCGTACTAGACTACAGCACGTTTGTGGTTTTTTAGCGTTAACTATTTCGTATTAGACTACAGCACGTTTGTGGTTTTTTACCGTTAACTATTTCGTACTAGACTACAGCACGTTTGTGGTTTTTTACTTTAACTATTTCGTACTAGACTACAGCACGTTTTGGTTTTTTTCCGTTAACTATTTCGTACTAGACTACAGCACGTTTGTGGTTTTTTACCGTTAACTATATCGTACTAGACTACAGCACGTTTGTGGTTTTTTACCGTTAACTATATCTTACTAGACTACAGCACGTTTGTGGTTTTAAACGTTAACTATTTCGTACTAAACTACAGCACGTTTGTGGTTTTTTACCGTTAACTATATCGTACTAGACTACAGCACGTTTGTGGTTTTTCATCGTTAACTATTTCGTACTAGACTACAGCACGTTTGTGGTTTTTTATCGTTAACTATTTCGTACTAGACTACAGCACGTTTGTGGTTTTTTACCGTTAACTATATCGTACTAGACTACAGCAGGTTTGTGGTTTTTTACCGTTAACTATATCGTACTAGACTACAGCACGTTTGTGGTTTTTTACCGTTAACTATTTCGTACTAGACTATAGCACGTTTGTGGTTTTTTACCGTTAACTATATCGTACTAGACTACAGCACGTTTGTGGTTTTTCACCGTTAATTATTTCGTACTAGACTACAGCAGGTTTGTGGTTTTTTACCGTTAACTATATCGTACTATACTACAGCACGGTTGTGGTTTTTTACCGTTAACTATATCGTACTAGACTACAGCACGGTTGTGGTTTTTACCGTTAACTATATCGTACTAGACTACAGCACGTTTGTGGTTTTTACAGTTAACTATATCGTACTAGACTACAGCACGTTTGTGGTTTTTTAGCGTTAACTATTTCGTACTAGACTACAGCACGTTTGTGGTTTTTTACCGTTAACTATTTCGTACTAGACTACAGCACGTTTGTGGTTTTTTACCGTTAACTATATCGTACTAGACTACAGCACTTTTGTTTTTTTTTACCGTTAACTATATCGTACTAGAATACAGCACGTTTGTGGTTTTTTACCGTTAACTATTTGGTATTAGACTACAGTACGTTTGTGGTTTTTTACCGTTAACTATTTCGTACTAGACTACAGCACGTTTGTGGTTTTTTACCGTTAACTATTTCGTACTAGACATCAGCACGTTTGTGGTTTTTTACCGTTAACTATATCGTACTAGACTACAGCACGTTTGTGGTTTTTTACCGTTAACTATTTCGTACTAGACTACAGCACGTTTGTGGTTTTTTACCGTTAACTATATCGTTCTTTACTACAGCACGGTTGTGGTTTTTCACCGTTAACTATATCGTACTAGACTACAGCACGTTTGTGGTTTTTTAGCGTTAACTATTTCGTACTAGACTACAGCACCTTTGTGGTTTTTTACCGTTAACTATTTCGTACTAGACTACAGCACGTTTGGTTTTTTATACCGTTAACTATATCGTTATAGAATACAGCACGTTTGTGGTTTTTTACCGTTAACTATTTGGTACTAGACTACAGTACCTTTGTGGTTTTTTACCGTTAACTATTTCGTACTAGACTACAGCACGTTTGTGGTTTTTTACCGTTAACTATTTCGTACTAGACAACAGCACGTTTGTGGTTTTTTACCGTTAACTATATCGTACTAGACTACAGCACGTTTGTGGTTTTTTACCGTTAACTATTTCGTACTAGACTACAGCACGTTTGTGGGTTTTTTCCGTTAACTATTTCGTACTAGACTACAGCACGTTTGTGGTTTTTTACCGTTAACTATATCGTACTAGACTACAGCACGTTTGTGGTTTTTTACCGTTAACTATTTCGTACTAGACTACAGCACGTTTGTGGTTTTTTAGCGTTAACTATTTCGTATTAGACTACAGCACGTTTGTGGTTTTTACCGTTAAATATTTCGTACTAGACTACAGCACGTTTGTGGTTTTTTACTTTAACTATTTCGTACTAGACTACAGCACGTTTTGGTTTTTTTCCGTTAACTATTTCGTACTAGACTACAGCACGTTTGTGGTTTTTTACCGTTAACTATATCGTACTAGACTACAGCACGTTTGTGGTTTTTTACCGTTAACTATTTCGTACTAGACTACAGCACGTTTGTGTTTTTTTACTGTTAACTATATCGTACTAGACTACTGCACGTTCTTGGTTTTTTACCGTTAACTATTTCGTACTAGACTACAGCACGTTTGTGGTTTTTTACCGTTAACTATATCGTACTAGACTACAGCACGTTCTTGGTTTTTTACCGTTAACTATATCGTACTAGACTACAGCACGTTTGTGGTTTTCTACCGTTAATTACATATCGTACTAGACTACAGCACGTTTGTGGTTTTTTACCGTTAACTATATCGTACTAGACTACAGCACGTTTGTGGTTTTTAACCGTTAACTATATCGTACTAGACTACAGCACGTTTGTGGTTTTTTACCGTTAACTATATCGTACTAGACTACAGCACGTTTGTGGTTTATTACCGTTAACTATATCGTACTAGACTACAGCACGTTTGTGATTTTTTACCGTTAACTATATCGTCCTAGACTACAGCACGTTTGTGGTTTTTTACCGTTAACTATTTCGTACTAGACTACAGCACGTTTGTGGTTTTTTACCGTTAACTATTTCGTACTAGACTACAGCACGTTTGTGGTTTTTTACCGTTAACTATATCGTACTAGACTACAGCACGTTTGTGGTTTTTTACCGTTAACTATATCGTACTAGACTACAGCACGTTTGTGGTTTTTTACCGTTAACTATTTCGTACTAGACTACAGCACGTTTGTGGTTTTTTACCGTTAATTATTTCGTTCTAGACTACAGCACGTTTTGGTTTTTTACCGTTAACTATATCGTACTATACTACAGCACGGTTGTGGTTTTTTACCGTTAACTATATCGTACTAGACTACAGCACGTTTGTGGTTTTTTACCGTTAACTATATCGTACTTGACTACAGCACGTTTGTGGTTTTTTACCGTTAACTATTTCGTACTAGACTACAGCACGTTTGTGGTTTTTTACCGTTAACTATTTCGTACTAGACTACAGCACGTTTGTGGTTTTTTACCGTTAACTATATCGTACTAGATTATAGCACGTTTGTGGTTTTTTACCGTTAACTATTTCGTACTAGACAACAGCACGTTTGTGGTTTTTTACCGTTAACTATATCGCACTAGACTACAGCACGTTTGTGGTTTTTTATCGTTAACTATATCGTACTAGACTACAGCAGGTTTGTGGTTTTTTACCATTAACTATTTCGTACTAGACTACAGCACGTTTGTGGTTTTTACTGTTAACGATATCGTACTAGACTACAGCACGTTTGTGGTTTCTCACCGTTAACTATTTCGTACTAGATTACAGCACGTTTGTGGTTTTTTACCGTTAACTATATCGTACTAGACTACAGCAGGTTTGTGGTTTTTTACCGTTAACTATTTCGTACTAGACTACAGCACGTTTGTGGTTTTTTACCGTTAACTATATCGTACTAGACTACAGCACGTTTGTTGTTTTTTACCGTTAACTATATCGTACTAGACTACAGCACGTTTGTGGTTTTTAACCGTTAACTATATCGTACTAAACTACAGCACGTTTGTGGTTTTTTACCGTTAACTATTTCGTCCTAGACTACAGCACGTTTATGGTTTTTTACCGTTAACTATATCGTACTAGACTACAGCACGTTTGTGGTTTTTTACCGTTAACTATTTCGTACTAGACTACAGCACGTTTGTGGTTTTTTACCGTTAATTATTTCGTTCTAGACTACAGCACGTTTTGGTTTTTTACCGTTAACTATATCGTACTATACTACAGCACGGTTGTGGTTTTTTACCGTTAACTATATCGTACTAGACTACAGCACGTTTGTGGTTTTTTACCGTTAACTATATCGTACTTGACTACAGCACGTTTGTGGTTTTTTACCGTTAACTATTTCGTACTAGACTACAGCACCTTTGTGGTTTTTTACCGTTAACTATTTCGTACTAAACTACAGCACGTTTGTGGTTTTTTATCGTTAACTATATCGTACTAGACTACAGCACGTTTGTGGTTTTTTACCGTTAACTATTTCGTACTAGACAACAGCAGGTTTGTGGTTTTTTACCGTTAACTATATCGTGCTTGACTAAAGCACGTTAGTTGTTTTTTATCGTTAACTATTTCGTACTAGACTACAGCACGTTTGTGGTTTTTTACCGTTAACTATATCGCACTAGACTACAGCACTTTGGTGGTTTTTTACCGTTAACTATTTCGTACTAGACTACAGTACGTTTGTTGTTTTTTATCGTTAACTATATCGTACTAGACTACAGCAGGTTTGTGGTTTTTTACCATTAACTATTTCGTACTAGACTACAGCACGTTTGTGGTTTTTTATTGTTAACGATATCGTACTAGACTACAGCACGTTTGTGGTTTCTCACCGTTAACTATTTCGTACTAGACTACAGCACGTTTGTGGTTTTTTACCGTTAACTATATCGTACTAGACTACAGCAGGTTTGTGGTTTTTTACCGTTAACTATTTCGTACTAGACTACAGCACGTTTGTGGTTTTTTACCGTTAACTATATCGTACTAGACTACAGCACGTTTGTTGTTTTTTACCGTTAACTATATCGTACTAGACTACAGCACGTTTGTGGTTTTTAACCGTTAACTATATCGTACTAAACTACAGCACGTTTGTGGTTTTTTACCGTTAACTATTTCGTCCTAGACTACAGCACGTTTATGGTTTTTTACCGTTAACTATATCGTACTAGACTACAGCACGTTTGTGGTTTTTTACCGTTAACTATTTCGTACTAGACTACAGCACGTTTGTGGTTTGTTACCGTTAACCATATCGTACTAGACTACAACACGTTTGTGGTTTTTTACCATTAACTATATCGTACTAGACTACAGCACGTTTGTGGTTTTTTACCGTTAACTATATCGTACTAGACTACATCACGTTTGTGGTTTTTTACCGTTAACTATTTCGTACTAGACTACAGCACGTTTGTGGTTTTTTACCGTTAACTATATCGTACTAGACTACAGCACGTTTGTGGTTTTTTACCGTTAACTATTTCGTACTAGACAACAGCAGGTTTGTGGTTTTTTACCGTTAACTATATCGTGCTTGACTAAAGCACGTTAGTTGTTTTTTATCGTTAACTATTTCGTACTAGACTACAGCACGTTTGTGGTTTTTTACCGTTAACTATATCGCACTAGACTACAGCACGTTGGTGGTTTTTTACCGTTAACTATTTCGTACTAGACTACAGTACCTTTGTTGTTTTTTATCGTTAACTATATCGTACTAGACTACAGCAGGTTTGTGGTTTTTTACCATTAACTATTTCGTACTAGACTACAGCACGTTTGTGGTGTTTTACTGTTAACGATATCGTACTAGACTACAGCACGTTTGTGGTTTCTCACCGTTAACTATTTCGTACTAGACTACAGCACGTTTGTGGTTTTTTACCGTTAACTATATCGTACTAGACTACAGCAGGTTTGTGGTTTTTTACCGTTAACTATTTCGTACTAGACTACAGCACGTTTGTGGTTTTTTACCGTTAACTATATCGTACTAGACTACAGCACGTTTGTTGTTTTTTACCGTTAACTATATCGTACTAGACTACAGCACGTTTGTGGTTTTTAACCGTTAACTATATCGTACTAAACTACAGCACGTTTGTGGTTTTTTACCGTTAACTATTTCGTCCTAGACTACAGCACGTTTATGGTTTTTTACCGTTAACTATATCGTACTAGACTACAGCACGTTTGTGGTTTTTTACCGTTAACTATTTCGTAATAGACTACAGCACGTTTGTGGTTTGTTACCGTTAACCATATCGTACTAGACTACAACACGTTTGTGGTTTTTTACCATTAACTATATCGTACTAGACTACAGCACGTTTGTGGTTTTTTACCGTTAACTATATCGTACTAGACTACATCACGTTTGTGGTTTTTTACCGTTAACTATTTCGTACTAGACTACAGCACGTTTGTGGTTTTTTACCGTTAACTATTTCGTACTAGACTACAGCACGCTTGTGGTTTTTTACCGTTAACTATTTCGTACTAGACTACAGCACGTTTGTGGTTTTTTACCGTTAATTATTTCGTACTAGACTACAGCACGTTTTGGTTTTTGACCGTTAACTATATCGTACTAGACTAGAGCACTTTTGTGGTTTTTTACCGTTAACTATATCGTACTTGACTACAGCACGTTTGTGGTTTTTTATCGTTAACTATTTCGTACTAGACTACAGCACGTTTGTGGTTTTTTTTCTCGTTAACTATTTCGTACTAGACAACAGCACGTTTGTGGTTTTTTACCGTTAACTATATCGTGCTTGACTAAAGCACGTTTGTGGTTTTTTACCATTAACTATATCGTACTAGACTACAGCACGTTTGTGGTTTTTTACCGTTAACTATATCGTACTAGACTACAGCACGTTTGTGGTTTTTTACCGTTAACTATTTCGTACTAGACTACAGCACGTTTGTGGTTTTTTACCGTTAACTATATCGCACTAGACTACAGCACGTTGGTGGTTTTTTACCGTTAACTATTTCGTACTAGACTACAGTACGTTTGTTGTTTTTTATCGTTAACTATATCGTACTAGACTACAGCAGGTTTGTGGTTTTTTACCATTAACTATTTCGTACTAGACTACAGCACGTTTGTGGTTTTTTACTGTTAACGATATCGTACTAGACTACAGCACGTTTGTGGTTTCTCACCGTTAACTATTCCGTACTAGACTACAGCACGTTTGTGGTTTTTTACCGTTAACTATATCGTACTAGACTACAGCAGGTTTGTGGTTTTTTACCGTTAACTATTTCGTACTAGACTACAGCACGTTTGTGGTTTTTTACCGTTAACTATATCGTACTAGACTACAGCACGTTTGTTGTTTTTTACCGTTAACGATATCGTACTAGACTACAGCACGTTTGTGGTTTTTAACCGTTAACTATATCGTACTAAACTACAGCACGTTTGTGGTTTTTTACCGTTAACTATTTCGTCCTAGACTACAGCACGTTTATGGTTTTTTACCGTTAACTATATCGTACTAGACTACAGCACGTTTGTGGTTTTTTACCGTTAACTATTTCGTACTAGACTACAGCACGTTTGTGGTTTGTTACCGTTAACCATATCGTACTAGACTACAGCACGTTTGTGGTTTTTTACCATTAACTATATCGTACTAGACTACAGCACGTTTGTGGTTTTTTACCGTTAACTATATCGTACTAGACTACATCACGTTTGTGGTTTTTTACCGTTAACTATTTCGTACTAGACTACAGCACGTTTGTGGTTTTTTACCGTTAACTATTTCGTACTAGACTACAGCACGCTTGTGGTTTTTTACCGTTAACTATTTCGTACTAGACTACAGCACGTTTGTGGTTTTTTACCGTTAATTATTTCGTACTAGACTACAGCACGTTTTGGTTTTTGACCGTTAACTATATCGTACTAGACTAGAGCACTTTTGTGGTTTTTTACCGTTAACTATATCGTACTAGACTACAGCACGTTTGTGGTTTTTTATCGTTAACTATTTCGTACTAGACTACAGCACGTTTGTGGTTTTTTTTCTCGTTAACTATTTCGTACTAGACAACAGCACGTTTGTGGTTTTTTACCGTTAACTATATCGTGCTTGACTAAAGTACGTTTGTGGTTTTTTACCGTTAACTATATCGTACTAGACTACAGCACGTTTGTGGTTTTTTACCGTTAACTATTTCGTACTAGACTACAGCACGTTTGTGGTTTTTTACCGTTAACTATTTCGTACTAGAATACAGCACGTTTGTGGTTTTTTACCGTTAACTATATCGTACTAGACTACAGCACGTTTGTGGTTTTTTACCGTTAACTATTTCGTACTAGACTACAGCACGTTAGTTGTTTTTATCGTTAACTATTTCGTACTAGACTACAGCACGTTTGTGGTTTTTCACCGTTAACTATTTCGTACTAGACAACAGCACGTTTGTGGTTTTTTACCGTTAACTATATCGTGCTTGACTAAAGCACGTTTGTGGTTTTCTACCGATAACTATATCGTACTAGACTACAGCACGTTTGTGGTTTTATACCGTTAACTATTTCGTACTAGATTACAGAACGTTTGTGGTTTTTCACCGTTAACTATATCGTACTAGACTACAGCACGTTTGTGGTTTTTTACCGTTAACTATATCGTACTAGACTACAGCACGTTTGTGGTTTTTTACCGTTAACTATATCGTACTAGACTACAGCACGTTTGTGGTTTTTTACCGTTAACTATATCGTACTTGACTACAGCACGTTAGTGGTTTTTTATCGTTAACTATTTCGTACTAGACTACAGCACGTTTGTGGTTTTTTACCGTTAACTATTTCGTACTAGACTACAGCACGTTTGTGGTTTTTTACCGTTAACTATATCGTACTAGACTAGAGCACTTTTGTGGTTTTTTACCGTTAACTATATCGTACTAGACTACAGCACGTTTGTGGTTTTTTATCGTTAACTATTTCGTACTAGACTACAGCACGTTTGTGGTTTTTTTTCTCGTTAACTATTTCGTACTAGACAACAGCACGTTTGTGGTTTTTTACCGTTAACTATATCGTGCTTGACTAAAGCACGTTTGTGGTTTTTTACCATTAACTATATCGTACTAGACTACAGCACGTTTGTGGTTTTTTACCGTTAACTATATCGTACTAGACTACAGCACGTTTGTGGTTTTTTACCGTTAACTATATCGTACTAGACTACAGCACGTTAGTGGTTTTTTATCGTTAACTATTTCGTACTAGACTACAGCACGTTTGTGGTTTTTTACCGTTAACTATTTCGTACTAGACTACAGCACGTTTGTGGTTTTTTACCGTTAACTATATCGTACTAGACTAGAGCACTTTTGTGGTTTTTTACCGTTAACTATATCGTACTAGACTACATCACGTTTGTGGTTTTTTACCGTTAACTATTTCGTACTAGACTACAGCACGTTTGTGGTTTTTTACCGTTAACTATTTCGTACTAGACTACAGCACGCTTGTGGTTTTTTACCGTTAACTATTTCGTACTAGACTACAGCACGTTTGTGGTTTTTTACCGTTAATTATTTCGTACTAGACTACAGCACGTTTTGGTTTTTGACCGTTAACTATATCGTACTAGACTAGAGCACTTTTGTGGTTTTTTACCGTTAACTATATCGTACTTGACTACAGCACGTTTGTGGTTTTTTATCGTTAACTATTTCGTACTAGACTACAGCACGTTTGTGGTTTTTTTTCTCGTTAACTATTTCGTACTAGACAACAGCACGTTTGTGGTTTTTTACCGTTAACTATATCGTGCTTGACTAAAGCACGTTTGTGGTTTTTTACCATTAACTATATCGTACTAGACTACAGCACGTTTGTGGTTTTTTACCGTTAACTATATCGTACTAGACTACAGCACGTTTGTGGTTTTTTACCGTTAACTATTTCGTACTAGACTACAGCACGTTTGTGGTTTTTTACCGTTAACTATATCGCACTAGACTACAGCACGTTGGTGGTTTTTTACCGTTAACTATTTCGTACTAGACTACAGTACGTTTGTTGTTTTTTATCGTTAACTATATCGTACTAGACTACAGCAGGTTTGTGGTTTTTTACCATTAACTATTTCGTACTAGACTACAGCACGTTTGTGGTTTTTTACTGTTAACGATATCGTACTAGACTACAGCACGTTTGTGGTTTCTCACCGTTAACTATTCCGTACTAGACTACAGCACGTTTGTGGTTTTTTACCGTTAACTATATCGTACTAGACTACAGCAGGTTTGTGGTTTTTTACCGTTAACTATTTCGTACTAGACTACAGCACGTTTGTGGTTTTTTACCGTTAAATATATCGTACTAGACTACAGCACGTTTGTTGTTTTTTACCGTTAACTATATCGTACTAGACTACAGCACGTTTGTGGTTTTTAACCGTTAACTATATCGTACTAAACTACAGCACGTTTGTGGTTTTTTACCGTTAACTATTTCGTCCTAGACTACAGCACGTTTATGGTTTTTTACCGTTAACTATATCGTACTAGACTACAGCACGTTTGTGGTTTTTTACCGTTAACTATTTCGTACTAGACTACAGCACGTTTGTGGTTTGTTACCGTTAACCATATCGTACTAGACTACAGCACGTTTGTGGTTTTTTACCATTAACTATATCGTACTAGACTACAGCACGTTTGTGGTTTTTTACCGTTAACTATATCGTACTAGACTACATCACGTTTGTGGTTTTTTACCGTTAACTATTTCGTACTAGACTACAGCACGTTTGTGGTTTTTTACCGTTAACTATTTCGTACTAGACTACAGCACGCTTGTGGTTTTTTACCGTTAACTATTTCGTACTAGACTACAGCACGTTTGTGGTTTTTTACCGTTAATTATTTCGTACTAGACTACAGCACGTTTTGGTTTTTGACCGTTAACTATATCGTACTAGACTAGAGCACTTTTGTGGTTTTTTACCGTTAACTATATCGTACTAGACTACAGCACGTTTGTGGTTTTTTATCGTTAACTATTTCGTACTAGACTACAGCACGTTTGTGGTTTTTTTTCTCGTTAACTATTTCGTACTAGACAACAGCACGTTTGTGGTTTTTTACCGTTAACTATATCGTGCTTGACTAAAGTACGTTTGTGGTTTTTTACCATTAACTATATCGTACTAGACTACAGCACGTTTGTGGTTTTTTACCGTTAACTATATCGTACTAGACTACAGCACGTTTGTTGTTTTTTACCGTTAACTATATCGTACTAGACTACAGCACGTTTGTGGTTTTTAACCGTTAACTATATCGTACTAAACTACAGCACGTTTGTGGTTTTTTACCGTTAACTATTTCGTCCTAGACTACAGCACGTTTATGGTTTTTTACCGTTAACTATATCGTACTAGACTACAGCACGTTTGTGGTTTTTTACCGTTAACTATTTCGTACTAGACTACAGCACGTTTGTGGTTTGTTACCGTTAACCATATCGTACTAGACTACAGCACGTTTGTGGTTTTTTACCATTAACTATATCGTACTAGACTACAGCACGTTTGTGGTTTTTTACCGTTAACTATATCGTACTAGACTACATCACGTTTGTGGTTTTTTACCGTTAACTATTTCGTACTAGACTACAGCACGTTTGTGGTTTTTTACCGTTAACTATTTCGTACTAGACTACAGCACGCTTGTGGTTTTTTACCGTTAACTATTTCGTACTAGACTACAGCACGTTTGTGGTTTTTTACCGTTAATTATTTCGTACTAGACTACAGCACGTTTTGGTTTTTGACCGTT
Source organism: Bathymodiolus brooksi (assembly GCA_963680875.1). NCBI lineage: Eukaryota > Metazoa > Mollusca > Bivalvia > Mytilida > Modiolidae > Bathymodiolus > Bathymodiolus brooksi. The sequence continues at coordinate 98,385,293 of OY804576.1, forward strand.
AACTATATCGTACTAGACTAGAGCACTTTTGTGGTTTTTTACCGTTAACTATATCGTACTAGACTACAGCACGTTTGTGGTTTTTTATCGTTAACTATTTCGTACTAGACTACAGCACGTTTGTGGTTTTTTTTCTCGTTAACTATTTCGTACTAGACAACAGCACGTTTGTGGTTTTTTACCGTTAACTATATCGTGCTTGACTAAAGTACGTTTGTGGTTTTTTACCGTTAACTATATCGTACTAGACTACAGCACGTTTGTGGTTTTTTACCGTTAACTATTTCGTACTAGACTACAGCACGTTTGTGGTTTTTTACCGTTAACTATTTCGTACTAGAATACAGCACGTTTGTGGTTTTTTACCGTTAACTATATCGTACTAGACTACAGCACGTTTGTGGTTTTTTACCGTTAACTATTTCGTACTAGACTACAGCACGTTAGTTGTTTTTATCGTTAACTATTTCGTACTAGACTACAGCACGTTTGTGGTTTTTCACCGTTAACTATTTCGTACTAGACAACAGCACGTTTGTGGTTTTTTACCGTTAACTATATCGTGCTTGACTAAAGCACGTTTGTGGTTTTCTACCGATAACTATATCGTACTAGACTACAGCACGTTTGTGGTTTTATACCGTTAACTATTTCGTACTAGATTACAGAACGTTTGTGGTTTTTCACCGTTAACTATATCGTACTAGACTACAGCACGTTTGTGGTTTTTTACCGTTAACTATATCGTACTAGACTACAGCACGTTTGTGGTTTTTTACCGTTAACTATATCGTACTAGACTACAGCACGTTTGTGGTTTTTTACCGTTAACTATATCGTACTTGACTACAGCACGTTAGTGGTTTTTTATCGTTAACTATTTCGTACTAGACTACAGCACGTTTGTGGTTTTTTACCGTTAACTATTTCGTACTAGACTACAGCACGTTTGTGGTTTTTTACCGTTAACTATATCGTACTAGACTAGAGCACTTTTGTGGTTTTTTACCGTTAACTATATCGTACTAGACTACAGCACGTTTGTGGTTTTTTATCGTTAACTATTTCGTACTAGACTACAGCACGTTTGTGGTTTTTTTTCTCGTTAACTATTTCGTACTAGACAACAGCACGTTTGTGGTTTTTTACCGTTAACTATATCGTGCTTGACTAAAGCACGTTTGTGGTTTTTTACCATTAACTATATCGTACTAGACTACAGCACGTTTGTGGTTTTTTACCGTTAACTATATCGTACTAGACTACAGCACGTTTGTGGTTTTTTACCGTTAACTATATCGTACTTGACTACAGCACGTTAGTGGTTTTTTATCGTTAACTATTTCGTACTAGACTACAGCACGTTTGTGGTTTTTTACCGTTAACTATTTCGTACTAGACTACAGCACGTTTGTGGTTTTTTACCGTTAACTATATCGTACTAGACTAGAGCACTTTTGTGGTTTTTTACCGTTAACTATATCGTACTAGACTACATCACGTTTGTGGTTTTTTACCGTTAACTATTTCGTACTAGACTACAGCACGTTTGTGGTTTTTTACCGTTAACTATTTCGTACTAGACTACAGCACGCTTGTGGTTTTTTACCGTTAACTATTTCGTACTAGACTACAGCACGTTTGTGGTTTTTTACCGTTAATTATTTCGTACTAGACTACAGCACGTTTTGGTTTTTGACCGTTAACTATATCGTACTAGACTAGAGCACTTTTGTGGTTTTTTACCGTTAACTATATCGTACTTGACTACAGCACGTTTGTGGTTTTTTATCGTTAACTATTTCGTACTAGACTACAGCACGTTTGTGGTTTTTTTTCTCGTTAACTATTTCGTACTAGACAACAGCACGTTTGTGGTTTTTTACCGTTAACTATATCGTGCTTGACTAAAGCACGTTTGTGGTTTTTTACCATTAACTATATCGTACTAGACTACAGCACGTTTGTGGTTTTTTACCGTTAACTATATCGTACTAGACTACAGCACGTTTGTGGTTTTTTACCGTTAACTATTTCGTACTAGACTACAGCACGTTTGTGGTTTTTTACCGTTAACTATATCGCACTAGACTACAGCACGTTGGTGGTTTTTTACCGTTAACTATTTCGTACTAGACTACAGTACGTTTGTTGTTTTTTATCGTTAACTATATCGTACTAGACTACAGCAGGTTTGTGGTTTTTTACCATTAACTATTTCGTACTAGACTACAGCACGTTTGTGGTTTTTTACTGTTAACGATATCGTACTAGACTACAGCACGTTTGTGGTTTCTCACCGTTAACTATTCCGTACTAGACTACAGCACGTTTGTGGTTTTTTACCGTTAACTATATCGTACTAGACTACAGCAGGTTTGTGGTTTTTTACCGTTAACTATTTCGTACTAGACTACAGCACGTTTGTGGTTTTTTACCGTTAAATATATCGTACTAGACTACAGCACGTTTGTTGTTTTTTACCGTTAACTATATCGTACTAGACTACAGCACGTTTGTGGTTTTTAACCGTTAACTATATCGTACTAAACTACAGCACGTTTGTGGTTTTTTACCGTTAACTATTTCGTCCTAGACTACAGCACGTTTATGGTTTTTTACCGTTAACTATATCGTACTAGACTACAGCACGTTTGTGGTTTTTTACCGTTAACTATTTCGTACTAGACTACAGCACGTTTGTGGTTTGTTACCGTTAACCATATCGTACTAGACTACAGCACGTTTGTGGTTTTTTACCATTAACTATATCGTACTAGACTACAGCACGTTTGTGGTTTTTTACCGTTAACTATATCGTACTAGACTACATCACGTTTGTGGTTTTTTACCGTTAACTATTTCGTACTAGACTACAGCACGTTTGTGGTTTTTTACCGTTAACTATTTCGTACTAGACTACAGCACGCTTGTGGTTTTTTACCGTTAACTATTTCGTACTAGACTACAGCACGTTTGTGGTTTTTTACCGTTAATTATTTCGTACTAGACTACAGCACGTTTTGGTTTTTGACCGTTAACTATATCGTACTAGACTAGAGCACTTTTGTGGTTTTTTACCGTTAACTATATCGTACTAGACTACAGCACGTTTGTGGTTTTTTATCGTTAACTATTTCGTACTAGACTACAGCACGTTTGTGGTTTTTTTTCTCGTTAACTATTTCGTACTAGACAACAGCACGTTTGTGGTTTTTTACCGTTAACTATATCGTGCTTGACTAAAGTACGTTTGTGGTTTTTTACCATTAACTATATCGTACTAGACTACAGCACGTTTGTGGTTTTTTACCGTTAACTATTTCGTACTAGACTACAGCACGTTTGTGGTTTTTTACCGTTAACTATTTCGTATTAGAATACAGCACGTTTGTGGTTTTTTACCGTTAACTATATCGTACTAGACTACAGCACGTTTGTGGTTTTTTACCGTTAACTATTTCGTACTAGACTACAGCACGTTAGTTGTTTTTATCGTTAACTATTTCGTACTAGACTACAGCACGTTTGTGGTTTTTCACCGTTAACTATTTCGTACTAGACAACAGCACGTTTGTGGTTTTTTACCGTTAACTATATCGTGCTTGACTAAAGCACGTTTGTGGTTTTCTACCGATAACTATATCGTACTAGACTACAGCACGTTTGTGGTTTTATACCGTTAACTATTTCGTACTAGATTACAGAACGTTTGTGGTTTTTCACCGTTAACTATATCGTACTAGACTACAGCACGTTTGTGGTTTTTTACCGTTAACTATATCGTACTAGACTACAGCACGTTTGTGGTTTTTTACCGTTAACTATATCGTACTAGACTACAGCACGTTTGTGGTTTTTTACCGTTAACTATATCGTACTTGACTACAGCACGTTAGTGGTTTTTTATCGTTAACTATTTCGTACTAGACTACAGCACGTTTGTGGTTTTTTACCGTTAACTATATCGTACTAGACTAGAGCACTTTTGTGGTTTTTTACCGTTAACTATATCGTACTAGACTACAGCACGTTTGTGGTTTTTTATCGTTAACTATTTCGTACTAGACTACAGCACGTTTGTGGTTTTTTTTCTCGTTAACTATTTCGTACTAGACAACAGCACGTTTGTGGTTTTTTACCGTTAACTATATCGTGCTTGACTAAAGCACGTTTGTGGTTTTTTACCATTAACTATATCGTACTAGACTACAGCACGTTTGTGGTTTTTTACCGTTAACTATATCGTACTAGACTACAGCACGTTTGTGGTTTTTTACCGTTAACTATATCGTACTTGACTACAGCACGTTAGTGGTTTTTTATCGTTAACTATTTCGTACTAGACTACAGCACGTTTGTGGTTTTTTACCGTTTACTATTTCGTACTAGACTACAGCACGTTTGTGGTTTTTTACCGTTAACTATATCGTACTAGACTAGAGCACTTTTGTGGTTTTTTACCGTTAACTATATCGTACTAGACTACAGCTCGTTTGTGGTTTTTTATCGTTAACTATTTCGTACTAGACTACAGCACGTTTGTGGTTTTTTTTCTCGTTAACTATTTCGTACTAGACAACAGCACGTTTGTGGTTTTTTACCGTTAACTATATCGTGCTTGACTAAAGCACGTTTGTGGTTTTTTACCGTTAACTATATCGTACTTGACTACAACACGTTTGTGGTTTTTTACCGTTAACTATTTCGTACTAGACTACAGCACGTTTGTGGTTTTATACCGTTAACTATTTCGTACTAGATTACAGAACGTTTGTGGTTTTTCACCGTTAACTATATCGTACTAGACTACAGCACGTTTGTGGTTTTTTACCGTTAACTATATCGTACTAGACTACAGCACGTTTGTGGTTTTTTACCGTTAACTATTTCGTACTAGACTACAGCACGTTTGTGGTTTTCTTCCGTTAACTATTTCGTACTAGACTACAGCACGTTTGTGGTTTTTTACCTTTAACTATATCGTACTAGACTACAGCACGTTTGTGGTTTTTTACCGTTAACTATTTCGTACTAGACGACAGCACGTTTGTGGTTTTCTTCCGTTAACTATTTCGTACTAGACTACAGCACGTTTGTGGTTTTTTACCGTTAACTATATCGTACTAGACTACAGCACGTTTGTGGTTTTTTACCGTTAACTATTTCGTACTAGACTACTGCACGTTTGTGGTTTTTTACCGTTAACTATATCGTACTAGACTACAGCACGTTTGTGGTTTTTTACCGTTAAGTATTTCGTGAGACTACAGCACGTTTGTGGTTTTTTACTGTTACCTATTTCGTACTAGACTACAGCACGTTTGTGGTTTTTTACCGTTAACTATTTCGTACTAGACAACAGCACGTTTTTGGTTTTTTACCGTTAACTGTATCGTGCTAGACTACAGCACGTTTGTGGTTTTTTACCTTTGACTATATCGTACTAGACTACAGTACGTTTGTGGTTTTTTACCGATAACTATATCGTACTAGACTACAGCACGTTTTGGTTTTTGACCGTTAACTATATCGTACTAGACTAGAGCACTTTTGTGGTTTTTTACCGTTAACTATATCGTACTAGACTACAGCACGTTTGTGGTTTTTTATCGTTAACTATTTCGTACTAGACTACAGCACGTTTGTGGTTTTTTACCGTTAACTATTTCGTACTAGACTACAGCACGCTTGTGGTTTTTTACCGTTAACTATTTCGTACTAGACTACAGCACGTTTGTGGTTTTTTACCGTTAATTATTTCGTACTAGACTACAGCACGTTTTGGTTTTTGACCGTTAACTATATCGTACTAGACTAGAGCACTTTTGTGGTTTTTTACCGTTAACTATATCGTACTAGACTACAGCACGTTTGTGGTTTTTTATCGTTAACTATTTCGTACTAGACTACAGCACGTTTGTGGTTTTTTTTCTCGTTAACTATTTCGTACTAGACAACAGCACGTTTGTGGTTTTTTACCGTTAACTATATCGTGCTTGACTAAAGTACGTTTGTGGTTTTTTACCATTAACTATATCGTACTAGACTACAGCACGTTTGTGGTTTTTTACCGTTAACTATTTCGTACTAGACTACAGCACGTTTGTGGTTTTTTACCGTTAACTATTTCGTATTAGAATACAGCACGTTTGTGGTTTTTTACCGTTAACTATATCGTACTAGACTACAGCACGTTTGTGGTTTTTTACCGTTAACTATTTCGTACTAGACTACAGCACGTTAGTTGTTTTTATCGTTAACTATTTCGTACTAGACTACAGCACGTTTGTGGTTTTTCACCGTTAACTATTTCGTACTAGACAACAGCACGTTTGTGGTTTTTTACCGTTAACTATATCGTGCTTGACTAAAGCACGTTTGTGGTTTTCTACCGATAACTATATCGTACTAGACTACAGCACGTTTGTGGTTTTATACCGTTAACTATTTCGTACTAGATTACAGAACGTTTGTGGTTTTTCACCGTTAACTATATCGTACTAGACTACAGCACGTTTGTGGTTTTTTACCGTTAACTATATCGTACTAGACTACAGCACGTTTGTGGTTTTTTACCGTTAACTATATCGTACTAGACTACAGCACGTTTGTGGTTTTTTACCGTTAACTATATCGTACTTGACTACAGCACGTTAGTGGTTTTTTATCGTTAACTATTTCGTACTAGACTACAGCACGTTTGTGGTTTTTTACCGTTAACTATTTCGTACTAGACTACAGCACGTTTGTGGTTTTTTACCGTTAACTATATCGTACTAGACTAGAGCACTTTTGTGGTTTTTTACCGTTAACTATATCGTACTAGACTACAGCACGTTTGTGGTTTTTTATCGTTAACTATTTCGTACTAGACTACAGCACGTTTGTGGTTTTTTTTCTCGTTAACTATTTCGTACTAGACAACAGCACGTTTGTGGTTTTTTACCGTTAACTATATCGTGCTTGACTAAAGCACGTTTGTGGTTTTTTACCATTAACTATATCGTACTAGACTACAGCACGTTTGTGGTTTTTTACCGTTAACTATATCGTACTAGACTACAGCACGTTTGTGGTTTTTTACCGTTAACTATATCGTACTTGACTACAGCACGTTAGTGGTTTTTTATCGTTAACTATTTCGTACTAGACTACAGCACGTTTGTGGTTTTTTACCGTTAACTATTTCGTACTAGACTACAGCACGTTTGTGGTTTTTTACCGTTAACTATATCGTACTAGACTAGAGCACTTTTGTGGTTTTTTACCGTTAACTATATCGTACTAGACTACAGCTCGTTTGTGGTTTTTTATCGTTAACTATTTCGTACTAGACTACAGCACGTTTGTGGTTTTTTTTCTCGTTAACTATTTCGTACTAGACAACAGCACGTTTGTGGTTTTTTACCGTTAACTATATCGTGCTTGACTAAAGCACGTTTGTGGTTTTTTACCGTTAACTATATCGTACTTGACTACAACACGTTTGTGGTTTTTTACCGTTAACTATTTCGTACTAGACTACAGCACGTTTGTGGTTTTATACCGTTAACTATTTCGTACTAGATTACAGAACGTTTGTGGTTTTTCACCGTTAACTATATCGTACTAGACTACAGCACGTTTGTGGTTTTTTACCGTTAACTATATCGTACTAGACTACAGCACGTTTGTGGTTTTTTACCGTTAACTATTTCGTACTAGACTACAGCACGTTTGTGGTTTTCTTCCGTTAACTATTTCGTACTAGACTACAGCACGTTTGTGGTTTTTTACCTTTAACTATATCGTACTAGACTACAGCACGTTTGTGGTTTTTTACCGTTAACTATTTCGTATTAGACGACAGCACGTTTGTGGTTTTCTTCCGTTAACTATTTCGTACTAGACTACAGCACGTTTGTGGTTTTTTACCGTTAACTATATCGTACTAGACTACAGCACGTTTGTGGTTTTTTACCGTTAACTATTTCGTACTAGACTACTGCACGTTTGTGGTTTTTTACCGTTAACTATATCGTACTAGACTACAGCACGTTTGTGGTTTTTTACCGTTAAGTATTTCGTGAGACTACAGCACGTTTGTGGTTTTTTACTGTTACCTATTTCGTACTAGACTACAGCACGTTTGTGGTTTTTTACCGTTAACTATTTCGTACTAGACAACAGCACGTTTTTGGTTTTTTACCGTTAACTGTATCGTGCTAGACTACAGCACGTTTGTGGTTTTTTACCTTTGACTATATCGTACTAGACTACAGTACGTTTGTGGTTTTTTACCGATAACTATATCGTACTAGACTACAGCACGTTAGTGGTTTTTTACCGTTAACTATTTCGTACTGGATTACAGCACGTTTGTGGTTTTTTACCGTTAACTATATCGTACTAGACTACAGCACGTTTGTGGTTTTTTACCGTTAACTATATCGTACTAGACTACAGCACGTTTGTGGTTTTTTACCTTTAACTATATCGTACTAGACTACAGCACGTTTGTGGTTTTTTACCGTTAACTATATCGTACTAGACTACAGCACGTTTGTGGTTTTTTACCGTTAACTATTTCGTACTAGACTACAGCACGTTTGTGGTTTTTTACCGTTAACTATATCGTACTAGACTACAGCACGTTTGTGTTTTTTTTACCGTTAACTATATCGTACTAGACTACAACACGTTTGTGGTTTTATACCGTTAACTATATCGTACTAGACTACAGCACGTTTGTGGTTTTTTACCGTTAACTATATGGTACTAGACTACAGCACGTTTGTGGTTTTTTACCGTTAACTATATCGTACTAGACTACAGCACGTTTGTGGTTTTTTACCGTTAACTATTTCGTACTAGACTACAGCACGTTTGTGGTTTTTTACCGTTAACTATTTCGTACTAGACTACAGCACGTTTGTGGTTTTTTATCGTTAACTATTTCGTACTAGACTACAGCACGTTTGTGTTTTTTTTTCTCGTTAACTATTTCGAACTAGACAACAGCACGTTTGTGGTTTTTTACCGTTAACTATATCGTGCTTGACTAAAGTACGTTTGTGGTTTTTTACCATTAACTATATCGTACTAGACTACAGCACGTTTGTGGTTTTTTACCGTTAACTATATCGTACTAGACTACAGCACGTTTGTGGTTTTTTACCGTTAACTATTTCGTACTAGACTACAGCACGTTAGTTGTTTTTTATCGTTAACTATATCGTACTAGACTACAGCACGTTTGTGGTTTTTCACCGTTAACTATTTCGTACTAGACAACAGCACGTTTGTGGTTTTTTACCGTTAACTATATCGTGCTTGACTAAAGCACGTTTGTGGTTTTCTACCGATAACTATATCGTACTAGACTACAGCACGTTTGTGGTTTTATACCGTTAACTATTTCGTACTAGATTACAGAACGTTTGTGGTTTTTCACCGTTAACTATATCGTACTAGACTACAGCACGTTTGTGGTTTTTTACCGTTAACTATATCGTACTAGACTACAGCACGTTTGTGGTTTTTTACCGTTAACTATATCGTACTAGACTACAGCACGTTTGTGGTTTTTTACCGTTAACTATTTCGTACTAGACTACAGCACGTTTGTGGTTTTCTTCCGTTAACTATTTCGTACTAGACTACAGCACGTTTGTGGTTTTTTACCGTTAACTATATCGTACTAGACTACAGCACGTTTGTGGTTTTTTACCGTTAACTATTTCGTACTAGACTACTGCACGTTTGTGGTTTTTTACCGTTAACTATATCGTACTAGACTACAGCACGTTTGTGGTTTTTTACCGTTAACTATTTCGTACTAGACTACAGCACGTTTGTGGTTTTTTACCGTTAAGTATTTCGTACTAGACTACAACACGTTTGTGGTTTTTTACTGTTACCTATTTCGTACTAGACTACAGCACGTTTGTGGTTTTTTACCGTTAACTATTTCTTACTAGACAACAGCACGTTTTTGGTTTTTTACCGTTAACTGTATCGTGCTAGACTACAGCACGTTTGTGGTTTTTTACCTTTAACTATATCGTACTAGACTACAGTACGTTTGTGGTTTTTTACCGATAACTATATCGTACTAGACTACAGCACGTTAGTGGTTTTTTACCGTTAACTATTTCGTACTGGATTACAGCACGTTTGTGGTTTTTTACCGTTAACTATATCGTACTAGACTACAACACGTTTGTGGTTTTATACCGTTAACTATATCGTACTAGACTACAGCACGTTTGTGGTTTTTTACCGTTAAATATATCGTACTAGACTACAGCACGTTTGTGCTTTTTTACCGTTAACTATATCGTACTAGACTACAGCACGTTTGTGGTTTTTTACCGTTAACTATTTCGTACTAGACTACAGCACGTTTGTGGTTTTTTACCGTTAACTATATCGCACTAGACTACAGCACGTTTGTGGTTTTTTACCGTTAACTATTTCGTACTAGACTACAGCACGTTTGTGGTTTCTTTCCGTTAACTATATCGTACTAGACTACAGCACGTTTGTGGTTTTTTACCATTAACTATATCGTACTAGACTACAGCACGTTTGTGGTTTTTTAGCGTTAACTATTTCGTACTAGACTACAGCACGTTTGTGTTTTTTTACCGTTAACTATATCGTACTAGACTACAGCACGTTAGTGGTTTTTTACCGTTAACTATTTCGTACTAAACTACAGCACGTTTGTGGTTTTTTACCGTTAACTATATCGTACTAGACTACAGCACGTTTGTGGTTTTTTACCGTTAACTATATCGTACTAGACAACAGCACGTTTGTGGTTTTTTACCGTTAACTATTTCGTACTAGACTACAGCACGTTTGTGGTTTTTTACCGTTACCTATTTCGTCCTAGACTACAGCACGTTTGTGGTTTTTTACCGTTAACTATTTCGTACTAGACAACAGCACGTTTGTGGTTTTTTACCGTTAACTATATCGTGATAGACTACAGCACGTTTGTGGTTTTCTACCGATAACTATATCGTACTAGATTACAGCACGTTTGTGGTTTTATACCGTTAACTATTTCGTACTAGATTACAGAACGTTTGTGGTTTTTCACCGTTAACTATATCGTACTAGACTACAGCACGTTTGTGGTTTTTTACGTTAACTATACCGTACTAGACTACAGCACGTTTGTGGTTTTTTACCGTTAACTATATCGTACTAGACTACAGCACGTTTGTGGTTTTTTACCGTTAACTATTTCGTACTAGACTACAGCACGTTTGTGGTTTTCTTCGGTTAACTATTTCGTACTAGACTACAGCACGTTTGTGGTTTTATACCGTTAACTATATCGTACTAGACTACAGCACGTTTGTGGTTTTTTACCGTTAACTATTTCGTACTAGACTACTGCACGTTTGTGGTTTTTTACCGTTAACTATATCGTACTAGACTACAGCACGTTTGTGGTTTTTTACCGTTAACTATTTCGTACTAGACTACAGCACGTTTGTGGTTTTTTACCGTTAAGTATTTCGTACTAGACTACAACACGTTTGTGGTTTTTTACTGTTACCTATTTCGTACTAGACTACAGCACGTTTGTGGTTTTTTACCGTTAACTATTTCGTACTAGACAACAGCACGTTTTTGGTTTTTTACCGTTAACTGTATCGTGCTAGACTACAGCACGTTTGTGGTTTTTTACCTTTAACTATATCGTACTAGACTACAGTACGTTTGTGGTTTTTTACCGATAACTATATCGTACTAGACTACAGCACGTTAGTGGTTTTTTACCGTTAACTATTTCTTACTGGATTACAGCACGTTTGTGGTTTTTTACCGTTAACTATATCGTACTAGACTACAGCACGCTTGTGGTTTTTTACCGTTAACTATATCGTACTAGACTACAGCACGTTTGTGGTTTTTTACCTTTAACTAAATCGTACTAGACTACAGCACGTTTGTGGTTTTTTACCGTTAACTATATCGTACTAGACTACAGCATGTTTGTGGTTTTTTACCGTTAACTATTTCGTACTAGACTACAGCACGTTTGTGGTTTTTTACCGTTAACTATATCGTACTAGACTACAGCACGTTTGTGTTTTTTTTACCGTTAACTATATCGTACTAGACTACAACACGTTTGTGGTTTTATACCGTTAACTATATCGTACTAGACTACAGCACGTTTGTGGTTTTTTACCGTTAACTATATCGTACTAGACTACAGCACGTTTGTGGTTTTTTACCGTTACCTATATCATACTATACTACAGCACGTTTGTGGTTTTTTACCGTTAACTATTTCGTACTAGACTACAGCACGTTTGTGGTTTTTTACCGTTAACTATATCGCACTAGACTACAGCACGTTTGTGGTTTTTTACCGTTAACTATTTCGTACTAGACTACAGCACGTTTGTGGTTTCTTTCCGTTAACTATATCGTACTAGACTACAGCACGTTTGTGGTTTTTTACCGTTAACTATATCGTACTAGACTACAGCACGTTTGTGGTTTTTTAGCGTTAACTATTTCGTACTAGACTACAGCACGTTTGTGGTTTTTTACCGTTAACTATATCGTACTAGACTACAGCACGTTTGTGGTTTTTTACCGTTAACTATTTCGTACTAGACTACAGCACGTTTGTGGTTTTTTACCGTTAACTATATCGTACTAGACTACAGCACGTTTGTGGTTTTTTACCGTTAACTATATCGTACTAGACTACAGCACGTTTGTGGTTTTTTACCGTTAACTATTTCGTACTAGACTACAGCACGTTTGTGGTTTTTTACCGTTAACTATTTCGTACTAGACTACAGCACGTTTGTGGTTTTTTACCGTTACCTATTTCGTCCTAGACTACAGCACGTTTGTGGTTTCTTTCCGTTAACTATATCGTACTAGACTACAGCACGTTTGTGGTTTTTTACCGTTAACTATATCGTACTAGACTACAGCACGTTTGTGGTTTTTTACCGTTAACTATTTCGTACTAGACTACAGCGCGTTTGTGGTTTTTTACCGTTAACTATATCGTACTAGATTACAGCACGTTTGTGGTTTTTTACCGTTAACTATTTCGTACTAGACTACAGCACGTTTGTGGTTTTTTACCGTTAACTATATCGTACTAGACTAGAGCACTTTTGTGGTTTTTTACCGTTAACTATATCGTACTAGACTACAGCACGTTTGTGGTTTTTTATCGTTAACTATTTCGTACTAGACTACAGCACGTTTGTGGTTTTTTTTCTCGTTAACTATTTCGTACTAGACAACAGCACGTTTGTGGTTTTTTACCGTTAACTATATCGTGCTTGACTAAAGCACGTTTGTGGTTTTTTACCATTAACTATATCGTACTAGACTACAGCACGTTTGTGGTTTTTTATCGTTAACTATATCGTACTTGACTACAACACGTTTGTGGTTTTTTACCGTTAACTATTTCGTACTAGACTACAGCACGTTTGTGGTTTTATACCGTTAACTATTTCGTACTAGAATACAGAACGTTTGGGGTTTTTCACCGTTAACTATATCGTACTAGACTACAGCACGTTTGTGGTTTTTTACCGTTAACTATATCGTACTAGACTACAGCACGTTTGTGGTTTTTTACCGTTAACTATTTCGTACTAGACTACAGCACGTTTGTGGTTTTCTTCCGTTAACTATTTCGTACTAGACTACAGCACGTTTGTGGTTTTTTACCTTTAACTATATCGTACTAGACTACAGCACGTTTGTGGTTTTTTACCGTTAACTATTTCGTACTAGACGACAGCACGTTTGTGGTTTTCTTCCGTTAACTATTTCGTACTAGACTACAGCACGTTTGTGGTTTTTTACCGTTAACTATATCGTACTAGACTACAGCACGTTTGTGGTTTTTTACCGTTAACTATTTCGTACTAGACTACTGCACGTTTGTGGTTTTTTACCGTTAACTATATCGTACTAGACTACAGCACGTTTGTGGTTTTTTACCGTTAAGTATTTCGTGAGACTACAGCACGTTTGTGGTTTTTTACTGTTACCTATTTCGTACTAGACTACAGCACGTTTGTGGTTTTTTACCGTTAACTATTTCGTACTAGACAACAGCACGTTTTTGGTTTTTTACCGTTAACTGTATCGTGCTAGACTACAGCACGTTTGTGGTTTTTTACCTTTGACTATATCGTACTAGACTACAGTACGTTTGTGGTTTTTTACCGATAACTATATCGTACTAGACTACAGCACGTTAGTGGTTTTTTACCGTTAACTATTTCGTACTGGATTACAGCACGTTTGTGGTTTTTTACCGTTCACTATATCGTACTAGACTACAGCACGTTTGTGGTTTTTTACCGTTAACTATATCGTACTAGACTACAGCACGTTTGTGGTTTTTTACCTTTAACTATATCGTACTAGACTACAGCACGTTTGTGGTTTTTTACCGTTAACTATATCGTACTAGACTACAGCACGTTTGTGGTTTTTTACCGTTAACTATTTCGTACTAGACTACAGCACGTTTGTGGTTTTTTACCGTTAACTATATCGTACTAGACTACAGCACGTTTGTGTTTTTTTTACCGTTAACTATATAGTACTAGACTACAACACGTTTGTGGTTTTATACCGTTAACTATATCGTACTAGACTACAGCACGTTTGTGGTTTTTTACCGTTAACTATATGGTACTAGACTACAGCACGTTTGTGGTTTTTTACCGTTAACTATATCGTACTAGACTACAGCACGTTTGTGGTTTTTTACCGTTAACTATTTCGTACTAGACTACAGCACGTTTGTGGTTTCTTTCCGTTAACTATATCGTACTAGACTACAGCACGTTTGTGGTTTTTTATCGTTAACTATTTCGTACTAGACTACAGCACGTTTGTGGTTTTTTTTCTCGTTAACTATTTCGTACTAGACAACAGCACGTTTGTGGTTTTTTACCGTTAACTATATCGTGCTTGACTAAAGTACGTTTGTGGTTTTTTACCATTAACTATATCGTACTAGACTACAGCACGTTTGTGGTTTTTTACCGTTAACTATATCGTACTAGACTACAGCACGTTTGTGGTTTTTTACCGTTAACTATTTCGTACTAGACTACAGCACGTTAGTTGTTTTTTATCGTTAACTATATCGTACTAGACTACAGCACGTTTGTGGTTTTTCACCGTTAACTATTTCGTACTAGACAACAGCACGTTTGTGGTTTTTTACCGTTAACTATATCGTGCTTGACTAAAGCACGTTTGTGGTTTTCTACCGATAACTATATCGTACTAGACTACAGCACGTTTGTGGTTTTATACCGTTAACTATTTCGTACTAGATTACAGCACGTTTGTGGTTTTTCACCGTTAACTATATCGTACTAGACTACAGCACGTTTGTGGTTTTTTACCGTTAACTATGTCGTACTAGACTACAGCACGTTTGTGGTTTTTTACCGTTAACTATATCGTACTAGACTACAGCACGTTTGTGGTTTTTTACCGTTAACTATTTCGTACTAGACTACAGCACGTTTGTGGTTTTCTTCCGTTAACTATTTCGTACTAGACTACAGCACGTTTGTGGTTTTTTACCGTTAACTATATCGTACTAGACTACAGCACGTTTGTGGTTTTTTACCGTTAACTATTTCGTACTAGACTACTGCACGTTTGTGGTTTTTTACCGTTAACTATATCGTACTAGACTACAGCACGTTTGTGGTTTTTTACCGTTAACTATTTCGTACTAGACTACAGCACGTTTGTGGTTTTTTACCGTTAAGTATTTCGTACTAGACTACAACACGTTTGTGGTTTTTTACTGTTACCTATTTCGTACTAGACTACAGCACGTTTGTGGTTTTTTACCGTTAACTATTTCGTACTAGACAACAGCACGTTTTTGGTTTTTTACCGTTAACTGTATCGTGCTAGACTACAGCACGTTTGTGGTTTTTTACCTTTAACTATATCGTACTAGACTACAGTACGTTTGTGGTTTTTTACCGATAACTATATCGTACTAGACTACAGCAAGTTAGTGGTTTTTTACCGTTAACTATTTCGTACTGGATTACAGCACGTTTGTGGTTTTTTACAGTTAACTATATCGTACTAGACTACAGCACGTTTGTGTTTTTTTTACCGTTAACTATATCGTACTAGACTACAACACGTTTGTGGTTTTATACCGTTAACTATATCGTACTAGACTACAGCACGTTTGTGGTTTTTTACCGTTAAATATATCGTACTAGACTACAGCACGTTTGTGGTTTTTTCCGTTAACTATATCGTACTAGACTACAGCACGTTTGTGGTTTTTTACCGTTAACTATTTCGTACTAGACTACAGCACGTTTGTGGTTTTTTACCGTTAACTATATCGCACTAGACTACAGCACGTTTGTGGTTTTTTACCGTTAACTATTTCGTACTAGACTACAGCACGTTTGTGGTTTCTTTCCGTTAACTATATCGTACTAGACTACAGCACGTTTGTGGTTTTTTACCATTAACTATATCGTACTAGACTACAGCACGTTTGTGGTTTTTTAGCGTTAACTATTTCGTACTAGACTACAGCACGTTAGTGGTTTTTTACCGTTAACTATTTCGTACTAAACTACAGCACGTTTGTGGTTTTTTACCGTTAACTATATCGTACTAGACTACAGCACGTTTGTGGTTTTTTACCGTTAACTATATCGTACTAGACTACAGCACGTTTGTGGTTTTTTACCGTTAACTATTTCGTACTAGACTACAGCACGTTTGTGGTTTTTTACCGTTAAGTATTTCGTACTAGACTACAGCACGTTTGTGGTTTTTTACCGTTAACTATTTCGTCCTAGACTACAGCACGTTTGTGGTTTTTTACCGTTAACTATTTCGTACTAGACAACAGCACGTTTGTGGTTTTTTACCGTTAACTATATCGTGATAGACTACAGCACGTTTGTGGTTTTCTACCGATAACTATATCGTACTAGACTACAGCACGTTTGTGGTTTTATACCGTTAACTATTTCGTACTAGATTACAGAACGTTTGTGGTTTTTTACCGTTAACTATTTCGTACTAGACTACAGCACGTTTGTGGTTTTCTTCCGTTAACTATTTCGTACTAGACTACAGCACGTTTGTGGTTTTATACCGTTAACTATATCGTACTAGACTACAGCACGTTTGTGGTTTTTTACCGTTAACTATTTCGTACTAGACTACTGCACGTTTGTGGTTTTTTACCGTTAACTATATCGTACTAGACTACAGCACGTTTGTGGTTTTTTACCGTTAACTATTTCGTACTAGACTACAGCACGTTTGTGGTTTTTTACCGTTAAGTATTTCGTACTAGACTACAACACGTTTGTGGTTTTTTACTGTTACCTATTTCGTACTAGACTACAGCACGTTTGTGGTTTTTTACCGTTAACTATTTCGTACTAGACAACAGCACGTTTTTGGTTTTTTACCGTTAACTGTATCGTGCTAGACTACAGCACGTTTGTGGTTTTTTACCTTTAACTATATCGTACTAGACTACAGTACGTTTGTGGTTTTTTACCGATAACTATATCGTACTAGACTACAGCACGTTAGTGGTTTTTTACCGTTAACTATTTCTTACTGGATTACAGCACGTTTGTGGTTTTTTACCGTTAACTATATCGTACTAGACTACAGCACGCTTGTGGTTTTTTACCGTTAACTATATCGTACTAGACTACAGCACGTTTGTGGTTTTTTACCTTTAACTAAATCGTACTAGACTACAGCACGTTTGTGGTTTTTTACCGTTAACTATATCGTACTAGACTACAGCACGTTTGTGGTTTTTTACCGTTAACTATTTCGTACTAGACTACAGCACGTTTGTGGTTTTTTACCGTTAACTATATCGTACTAGACTACAGCACGTTTGTGTTTTTTTTACCGTTAACTATATCGTACTAGACTACAACACGTTTGTGGTTTTATACCGTTAACTATATCGTACTAGACTACAGCACGTTTGTGGTTTTTTACCGTTAACTATATCGTACTAGACTACAGCACGTTTGTGGTTTTTTACCGTTACCTATATCATACTATACTACAGCACGTTTGTGGTTTTTTACCGTTAACTATTTCGTACTAGACTACAGCACGTTTGTGGTTTTATACCGTTAACTATTTCGTACTAGATTACAGAACGTTTGTGGTTTTTTACCGTTAACTATTTCGTACTAGACTACAGCACGTTTGTGGTTTTTTACCGTTAACTATATCGCACTAGACTACAGCACGTTTGTGGTTTTTTACCGTTAACTATTTCGTACTAGACTACAGCACGTTTGTGGTTTCTTTCCGTTAACTATATCGTACTAGACTACAGCACGTTTGTGGTTTTTTACCGTTAACTATATCGTACTAGACTACAGCACGTTTGTGGTTTTTTACCGTTAACTATATCGTACTAGACTACAGCACGTTTGTGGTTTTTTACCGTTAACTATTTCGTACTAGACTACAGCACGTTTGTGGTTTTTTACCGTTAACTATATCGTACTAGACTACAGCACGTTTGTGGTTTTTTACCGTTAACTATATCGTACTAGACTACAGCACGTTTGTGGTTTTTTACCGTTAACTATTTCGTACTAGACTACAGCACGTTTGTGGTTTTTTACCGTTAACTATTTCGTACTAGACTACAGCACGTTTGTGGTTTTTTACCGTTACCTATTTCGTCCTAGACTACAGCACGTTTGTGGTTTCTTTCCGTTAACTATATCGTACTAGACTACAGCACGTTTGTGGTTTTTTACCGTTAACTATATCGTACTAGACTACAGCACGTTTGTGGTTTTTTACCGTTAACTATTTCGTACTAGACTACAGCGCGTTTGTGGTTTTTTACCGTTAACTATATCGTACTAGATTACAGCACGTTTGTGGTTTTTTACCGTTAACTATTTCGTACTAGACTACAGCACGTTTGTGGTTTTTTTCCGTTAACTATATCGTACTAGACTACAGCACGTTTGTGGTTTTTTATCGTTAACTATTTCGTACTAGACTACAGCACGTTTGTGGTTTTTTTTCTCGTTAACTATTTCGTACTAGACAACAGCACGTTTGTGGTTTTTTACCGTTAACTATATCGTGCTTGACTAAAGTACGTTTGTGGTTTTTTACCATTAACTATATCGTACTAGACTACAGCACGTTTGTGGTTTTTTACCGTTAACTATATCGTACTAGACTACAGCACGTTTGTGGTTTTTTACCGTTAACTATTTCGTACTAGACTACAGCACGTTAGTTGTTTTTTATCGTTAACTATATCGTACTAGACTACAGCACGTTTGTGGTTTTTCACCGTTAACTATTTCGTACTAGACAACAGCACGTTTGTGGTTTTTTACCGTTAACTATATCGTGCTTGACTAAAGCACGTTTGTGGTTTTCTACCGATAACTATATCGTACTAGACTACAGCACGTTTGTGGTTTTATACCGTTAACTATTTCGTACTAGATTACAGCACGTTTGTGGTTTTTCACCGTTAACTATATCGTACTAGACTACAGCACGTTTGTGGTTTTTTACCGTTAACTATGTCGTACTAGACTACAGCACGTTTGTGGTTTTTTACCGTTAACTATATCGTACTAGACTACAGCACGTTTGTGGTTTTTTACCGTTAACTATTTCGTACTAGACTACAGCACGTTTGTGGTTTTCTTCCGTTAACTATTTCGTACTAGACTACAGCACGTTTGTGGTTTTTTACCGTTAACTATATCGTACTAGACTACAGCACGTTTGTGGTTTTTTACCGTTAACTATTTCGTACTAGACTACTGCACGTTTGTGGTTTTTTACCGTTAACTATATCGTACTAGACTACAGCACGTTTGTGGTTTTTTACCGTTAACTATTTCGTACTAGACTACAGCACGTTTGTGGTTTTTTACCGTTAAGTATTTCGTACTAGACTACAACACGTTTGTGGTTTTTTACTGTTACCTATTTCGTACTAGACTACAGCACGTTTGTGGTTTTTTACCGTTAACTATTTCGTACTAGACAACAGCACGTTTTTGGTTTTTTACCGTTAACTGTATCGTGCTAGACTACAGCACGTTTGTGGTTTTTTACCTTTAACTATATCGTACTAGACTACAGTACGTTTGTGGTTTTTTACCGATAACTATATCGTACTAGACTACAGCAAGTTAGTGGTTTTTTACCGTTAACTATTTCGTACTGGATTACAGCACGTTTGTGGTTTTTTACAGTTAACTATATCGTACTAGACTACAGCACGTTTGTGTTTTTTTTACCGTTAACTATATCGTACTAGACTACAACACGTTTGTGGTTTTATACCGTTAACTATATCGTACTAGACTACAGCACGTTTGTGGTTTTTTACCGTTAAATATATCGTACTAGACTACAGCACGTTTGTGGTTTTTTCCGTTAACTATATCGTACTAGACTACAGCACGTTTGTGGTTTTTTACCGTTAACTATTTCGTACTAGACTACAGCACGTTTGTGGTTTTTTACCGTTAACTATATCGCACTAGACTACAGCACGTTTGTGGTTTTTTACCGTTAACTATTTCGTACTAGACTACAGCACGTTTGTGGTTTCTTTCCGTTAACTATATCGTACTAGACTACAGCACGTTTGTGGTTTTTTACCATTAACTATATCGTACTAGACTACAGCACGTTTGTGGTTTTTTACCGTTAACTATTTCGTACTAGACTACAGCACGTTTGTGGTTTTTTACCGTTAAGTATTTCGTACTAGACTACAGCACGTTTGTGGTTTTTTACCGTTAACTATTTCGTCCTAGACTACAGCACGTTTGTGGTTTTTTACCGTTAACTATTTCGTACTAGACAACAGCACGTTTGTGGTTTTTTACCGTTAACTATATCGTGATAGACTACAGCACGTTTGTGGTTTTCTACCGATAACTATATCGTACTAGACTACAGCACGTTTGTGGTTTTATACCGTTAACTATTTCGTACTAGATTACAGAACGTTTGTGGTTTTTTACCGTTAACTATTTCGTACTAGACTACAGCACGTTTGTGGTTTTCTTCCGTTAACTATTTCGTACTAGACTACAGCACGTTTGTGGTTTTATACCGTTAACTATATCGTACTAGACTACAGCACGTTTGTGGTTTTTTACCGTTAACTATTTCGTACTAGACTACTGCACGTTTGTGGTTTTTTACCGTTAACTATATCGTACTAGACTACAGCACGTTTGTGGTTTTTTACCGTTAACTATTTCGTACTAGACTACAGCACGTTTGTGGTTTTTTACCGTTAAGTATTTCGTACTAGACTACAACACGTTTGTGGTTTTTTACTGTTACCTATTTCGTACTAGACTACAGCACGTTTGTGGTTTTTTACCGTTAACTATTTCGTACTAGACAACAGCACGTTTTTGGTTTTTTACCGTTAACTGTATCGTGCTAGACTACAGCACGTTTGTGGTTTTTTACCTTTAACTATATCGTACTAGACTACAGTACGTTTGTGGTTTTTTACCGATAACTATATCGTACTAGACTACAGCACGTTAGTGGTTTTTTACCGTTAACTATTTCTTACTGGATTACAGCACGTTTGTGGTTTTTTACCGTTAACTATATCGTACTAGACTACAGCACGCTTGTGGTTTTTTACCGTTAACTATATCGTACTAGACTACAGCACGTTTGTGGTTTTTTACCTTTAACTAAATCGTACTAGACTACAGCACGTTTGTGGTTTTTTACCGTTAACTATATCGTACTAGACTACAGCACGTTTGTGGTTTTTTACCGTTAACTATTTCGTACTAGACTACAGCACGTTTGTGGTTTTTTACCGTTAACTATATCGTACTAGACTACAGCACGTTTGTGTTTTTTTTGCCGTTAACTATATCGTACTAGACTACAACACGTTTGTGGTTTTATACCGTTAACTATATCGTACTAGACTACAGCACGTTTGTGGTTTTTTACCGTTAACTATTTCGTACTAGACTACAGCACGTTTGTGGTTTTTTACCGTTACCTATATCATACTATACTACAGCACGTTTGTGGTTTTTTACCGTTAACTATTTCGTACTAGACTACAGCACGTTTGTGGTTTTTTACCGTTAACTATATCGCACTAGACTACAGCACGTTTGTGGTTTTTTACCGTTAACTATTTCGTACTAGACTACAGCACGTTTGTGGTTTCTTTCCGTTAACTATATCGTACTAGACTACAGCACGTTTGTGGTTTTTTACCGTTAACTATATCGTACTAGACTACAGCACGTTTGTGGTTTTTTAGCGTTAACTATTTCGTACTAGACTACAGCACGTTTGTGGTTTTTTACCGTTAACTATATCGTACTAGACTACAGCACGTTTGTGGTTTTTTACCGTTAACTATTTCGTACTAGACTACAGCACGTTTGTGGTTTTTTACCGTTAACTATATCGTACTAGACTACAGCACGTTTGTGGTTTTTTACCGTTAACTATATCGTACTAGACTACAGCACGTTTGTGGTTTTTTACCGTTAACTATTTCGTACTAGACTACAGCACGTTTGTGGTTTTTTACCGTTAACTATTTCGTACTAGACTACAGCACGTTTGTGGTTTTTTACCGTTACCTATTTCGTCCTAGACTACAGCACGTTTGTGGTTTCTTTCCGTTAACTATATCGTACTAGACTACAGCACGTTTGTGGTTTTTTACCGTTAACTATATCGTACTAGACTACAGCACGTTTGTGGTTTTTTACCGTTAACTATTTCGTACTAGACTACAGCGCGTTTGTGGTTTTTTACCGTTAACTATATCGTACTAGATTACAGCACGTTTGTGGTTTTTTACCGTTAACTATTTCGTACTAGACTACAGCACGTTTGTGGTTTTTTACCGTTAACTATATCGTACTAGACTAGAGCACTTTTGTGGTTTTTTACCGTTAACTATATCGTACTAGACTACAGCACGTTTGTGGTTTTTTATCGTTAACTATTTCGTACTAGACTACAGCACGTTTGTGGTTTTTTTTCTCGTTAACTATTTCGTACTAGACAACAGCACGTTTGTGGTTTTTTACCGTTAACTATATCGTGCTTGACTAAAGCACGTTTGTGGTTTTTTACCATTAACTATATCGTACTAGACTACAGCACGTTTGTGGTTTTTTATCGTTAACTATATCGTACTTGACTACAACACGTTTGTGGTTTTTTACCGTTAACTATTTCGTACTAGACTACAGCACGTTTGTGGTTTTATACCGTTAACTATTTCGTACTAGAATACAGAACGTTTGGGGTTTTTCACCGTTAACTATATCGTACTAGACTACAGCACGTTTGTGGTTTTTTACCGTTAACTATATCGTACTAGACTACAGCACGTTTGTGGTTTTTTACCGTTAACTATTTCGTACTAGACTACAGCACGTTTGTGGTTTTCTTCCGTTAACTATTTCGTACTAGACTACAGCACGTTTGTGGTTTTTTACCTTTAACTATATCGTACTAGACTACAGCACGTTTGTGGTTTTTTACCGTTAACTATTTCGTACTAGACGACAGCACGTTTGTGGTTTTCTTCCGTTAACTATTTCGTACTAGACTACAGCACGTTTGTGGTTTTTTACCGTTAACTATATCGTACTAGACTACAGCACGTTTGTGGTTTTTTACCGTTAACTATTTCGTACTAGACTACTGCACGTTTGTGGTTTTTTACCGTTAACTATATCGTACTAGACTACAGCACGTTTGTGGTTTTTTACCGTTAAGTATTTCGTGAGACTACAGCACGTTTGTGGTTTTTTACTGTTACCTATTTCGTACTAGACTACAGCACGTTTGTGGTTTTTTACCGTTAACTATTTCGTACTAGACAACAGCACGTTTTTGGTTTTTTACCGTTAACTGTATCGTGCTAGACTACAGCACGTTTGTGGTTTTTTACCTTTGACTATATCGTACTAGACTACAGTACGTTTGTGGTTTTTTACCGATAACTATATCGTACTAGACTACAGCACGTTAGTGGTTTTTTACCGTTAACTATTTCGTACTGGATTACAGCACGTTTGTGGTTTTTTACCGTTCACTATATCGTACTAGACTACAGCACGTTTGTGGTTTTTTACCGTTAACTATATCGTACTAGACTACAGCACGTTTGTGGTTTTTTACCTTTAACTATATCGTACTAGACTACAGCACGTTTGTGGTTTTTTACCGTTAACTATATCGTACTAGACTACAGCACGTTTGTGGTTTTTTACCGTTAACTATTTCGTACTAGACTACAGCACGTTTGTGGTTTTTTACCGTTAACTATATCGTACTAGACTACAGCACGTTTGTGTTTTTTTTACCGTTAACTATATAGTACTAGACTACAACACGTTTGTGGTTTTATACCGTTAACTATATCGTACTAGACTACAGCACGTTTGTGGTTTTTTTTCTCGTTAACTATTTCGTACTAGACAACAGCACGTTTGTGGTTTTTTACCGTTAACTATATCGTGCTTGACTAAAGTACGTTTGTGGTTTTTTACCATTAACTATATCGTACTAGACTACAGCACGTTTGTGGTTTTTTACCGTTAACTATATCGTACTAGACTACAGCACGTTTGTGGTTTTTTACCGTTAACTATTTCGTACTAGACTACAGCACGTTAGTTGTTTTTTATCGTTAACTATATCGTACTAGACTACAGCACGTTTGTGGTTTTTCACCGTTAACTATTTCGTACTAGACAACAGCACGTTTGTGGTTTTTTACCGTTAACTATATCGTGCTTGACTAAAGCACGTTTGTGGTTTTCTACCGATAACTATATCGTACTAGACTACAGCACGTTTGTGGTTTTTTACCGTTAACTATTTCGTACTAGACTACAGCACGTTTGTGGTTTTCTTCCGTTAACTATTTCGTACTAGACTACAGCACGTTTGTGGTTTTTTACCGTTAACTATATCGTACTAGACTACAGCACGTTTGTGGTTTTTTACCGTTAACTATTTCGTACTAGACTACTGCACGTTTGTGGTTTTTTACCGTTAACTATATCGTACTAGACTACAGCACGTTTGTGGTTTTTTACCGTTAACTATTTCGTACTAGACTACAGCACGTTTGTGGTTTTTTACCGTTAAGTATTTCGTACTAGACTACAACACGTTTGTGGTTTTTTACTGTTACCTATTTCGTACTAGACTACAGCACGTTTGTGGTTTTTTACCGTTAACTATTTCGTACTAGACAACAGCACGTTTTTGGTTTTTTACCGTTAACTGTATCGTGCTAGACTACAGCACGTTTGTGGTTTTTTACCTTTAACTATATCGTACTAGACTACAGTACGTTTGTGGTTTTTTACCGATAACTATATCGTACTAGACTACAGCAAGTTAGTGGTTTTTTACCGTTAACTATTTCGTACTGGATTACAGCACGTTTGTGGTTTTTTACAGTTAACTATATCGTACTAGACTACAGCACGTTTGTGTTTTTTTTACCGTTAACTATATCGTACTAGACTACAACACGTTTGTGGTTTTATACCGTTAACTATATCGTACTAGACTACAGCACGTTTGTGGTTTTTCACCGTTAAATATATCGTACTAGACTACAGCACGTTTGTGGTTTTTTCCGTTAACTATATCGTACTAGACTACAGCACGTTTGTGGTTTTTTACCGTTAACTATTTCGTACTAGACTACAGCACGTTTGTGGTTTTTTACCGTTAACTATATCGCACTAGACTACAGCACGTTTGTGGTTTTTTACCGTTAACTATTTCGTACTAGACTACAGCACGTTTGTGGTTTCTTTCCGTTAACTATATCGTACTAGACTACAGCACGTTTGTGGTTTTTTACCATTAACTATATCGTACTAGACTACAGCACGTTTGTGGTTTTTTAGCGTTAACTATTTCGTACTAGACTACAGCACGTTAGTGGTTTTTTACCGTTAACTATTTCGTACTAAACTACAGCACGTTTGTGGTTTTTTACCGTTAACTATATCGTACTAGACTACAGCACGTTTGTGGTTTTTTACCGTTAACTATATCGTACTAGACTACAGCACGTTTGTGGTTTTTTACCGTTAACTATTTCGTACTAGACTACAGCACGTTTGTGGTTTTTTACCGTTAAGTATTTCGTACTAGACTACAACACGTTTGTGGTTTTTTACTGTTACCTATTTCGTACTAGACTACAGCACGTTTGTGGTTTTTTACCGTTAACTATTTCGTACTAGACAACAGCACGTTTTTGGTTTTTTACCGTTAACTGTATCGTGCTAGACTACAGCACGTTTGTGGTTTTTTACCTTTAACTATATCGTACTAGACTACAGTACGTTTGTGGTTTTTTACCGATAACTATATAGTACTAGACTACAGCACGTTAGTGGTTTTTTACCGTTAACTATTTCTTACTGGATTACAGCACGTTTGTGGTTTTTTACCGTTAACTATATCGTACTAGACTACAGCACGCTTGTGGTTTTTTACCGTTAACTATATCGTACTAGACTACAGCACGTTTGTGGTTTTTTTACCTTTAACTATATCGTACTAGACTACAGCACGTTTGTGGTTTTTTACCGTTAACTATATCGTACTAGACTACAGCTCGTTTGTGGTTTTTTACCGTTAACTATTTCGTACTAGACTACAGCACGTTTGTGGTTTTTTACCGTTAACTATATCGTACTAGACTACAGCACGTTTGTGGTTTTTTAGCGTTAACTATATCGTACTAGACTACAGCACGTTAGTGGTTTTTTACAGTTAACTATTTCGTACTAGACTACAGCACGTTTGTGGTTTTTTACCGTTAACTATATCGTACTAGACTACAGCACGTTTGTGGTTTTTTACCGTTAACTATATCGTACTAGACTACAGCACGTTTGTGGTTTTTTACCGTTAACTATTTCGTACTAGACTACAGCACGTTTGTGGTTTTTTACCGTTAACTATATCGTACTAGACTACAGCACGTTTGTGGTTTTTTACCGTTACCTATTTCGTCCTAGACTACAGCACGTTTGTGGTTTTTTACCGTTAACTATTTCGTACTAGACAACAGCACGTTTGTGGTTTTTTACCGTTAACTATATCGTGATAGACTACAGCACGTTTGTGGTTTTTTACCGTTAACTATATCGTACTAGACTACAACACGTTTGTGGTTTTTTACCGTTAACTATTTCGTACTAGACTACAGCACGTTTGTGGTTTTTTACCGTTAACTATATCGTACTAGACTACAGCACGTTTGTGGTTTTTTACCGTTAACTATATCGTACTAGACTACATCACGTTTGTGGTTTTTTTAACGTTAACTATATGGTACTAGACTACAGCACGTTTGTGGTTTTTTACCGTTAACTATATCGTACTAGACTACAGCACGTTTTTGGTTTTTTACCGTTAACTATTTCGTACTAGACTACAGCACGTTTGTGGTTTTTTACCGTTAACTATATCGTACTAGACTACAACACGTTTGTGGTTTTTTACCGTTAACTATTTCGTACTAGACTACAGCACGTTTGTGGTTTTTTACCGTTAACTATATCGTACTAGACTACAGCACGTTTGTGGTTTTTTACCGTTAACTATATCGTACTAGACTACATCACGTTTGTGGTTTTTTTAACGTTAACTATATGGTACTAGACTACAGCACGTTTGTGGTTTTTTACCGTTAACTATATCGTACTAGACTACAGCACGTTTTTGGTTTTTTACCGTTAACTATTTCGTACTAGACTACAGCACGTTTGTGGTTTTTTACCGTTAACTATATCGCACTAGACTACAGCACGTTTGTGGTTTTTTACCGTTAACTATTTCGTACTAGACTACAGCACGTTTGTGGTTTCTTTCCGTTAACTATATCGTACTAGACTACAGCACGTTTGTGGTTTTTTACCGTTAACTATATCGTACTAGACTACAGCACGTTTGTGGTTTTTTACCGTTAACTATTTCGTACTAGACTACAGCGCGTTTGTGGTTTTTTACCGTTAACTATATCGTACTAGACTACAGCACGTTTGTGGTTTTTTACCGTTAACTATTTCGTACTAGACTACAGCACGTTTGTGGTTTTTTACCGTTAACTATATCGTACTAGACTACAGCACGTTTGTGGTTTTTTACCTTTAACTATTTCGTACTAGACTACAGCACGTTTGTGGTTTTTTACCGTTAACTATATCGTACTAGACTACAGCACCTTTGTGGTTTTTTACCGTTAACTATTTCGTACTAGACTACAGCACGTTTGTGGTTTTTTACAGTTAACTATATCGTACTAGACTACAGCACGCTTGTGGTTTTTTACCATTAACTATTTCGTACTAGATTACAGCACGTTTGTGGTTTTTTACCGTTAACTATATCGTACTAGACTACAGCACGTTTGTGGTTTTTTACCGTTAGCTATTTCGTACTAGACTACAGCACGTTTGTGGTTTTTTACAGTTAACTATATCGTACTAGACTACAGCACGCTTGTGGTTTTTTACCATTAACTATTTCGTACTAGACTACAGCACGTTTGTGGTTTTTTACCGTTAACTATATCGTACTAGACTACAGCACGTTTGTGGTTTTTTACCGTTAACTATTTCGTACTAGACTACAGCACGTTTGTGGTTTTTTACCGTTAACTATTTCGTATTAGACTACAGCACGTTTGTGGTTTTTTACCGTTAACTATATCGTACTAGACAACAGCACGTTTGCGGTTTTTTACCGTTAACTATTTCGTACTAGACTACAGCACGTTTGTGGTTTATAACCGTTAACTATATCGTACTAGACTACAGCACGTTTGTGGTTTTTCACCGTTAACTATATCGTACTAGACTACAGCACGTTTGTTGTTTTTTACCGTTAACTATATCGTACTAGACTACAGCACGTTTGTGGTTTTTTACCTTTAACTATATCGCACTAGACTGCAGTACGTTTGTGGTTTTTCACCGTTAACTATTTCGTACTAGACTACAGCACGTTTGTGGTTTTTTACCGTTAACTATTTCGTACTAGACTACAGCACGTTTGTGGTTTTTTTACCGCTAACTATATCGTACTAGACTACAGCACGTTTGTGGTTTTTTACCGTTAACTATATAGTACTAGACTACAGCACGTTTGTGGTTTTTTACCGTTAACTATTTCGTAATAGACTACAGCACGTTTGTGGTTTTTACCGTTAACTATATCGTACTAGACTACAGCACGTTTGTGGTTTTTTACCGTTAACTATTTCGTACTAGATTACAGCACGTTTGTGGTTTTTTACAGTTAACTATATCGTACTAGACTACAGGACGCTTGTGGTTTTTCACCGTTAACTATTTCGTACTAGACTACAGCACGTTTGTGGTTTTTTTACGTTAACTATTTCGTACTAGACTACAGCACGTTTGTGGTTTTTAACCGTTAACTATATCGTACTAGACTACAGCACGTTTGTGGTTTTTTACCGTTAACTATTTCGTACTAGACTACAGCACGTTTGTTGTTTTTTACCGTTAACTATATCGTACTAGACTACAGCACGTTTGTGGTTTTTTACCGTTAACTATATCGCACTAGAATACAGCACGTTTGTGGTTTTTCACCGTTAACTATTTCGTACTAGACTACAGCACGTTTGTGGTTTTTTACCGTTAACTATATCGTACTAGACTACAGCACGTTTGTGGTTTTCTACCGATAACTATATCGTACTAGACTACAGCACGTTTGTGGTTTTATACCGTTAACTATTTCGTACTAGATTACAGAACGTTTGTGGTTTTTCACCGTTAACTATATCGTACTAGACTACAGCACGTTTGTGGTTTTTTACGTTAACTATACCGTACTAGACTACAGCACGTTTGTGGTTTTTTACCGTTAACTATATCGTACTAGACTACAGCACGTTTGTGGTTTTTTACCGTTAACTATTTCGTACTAGACTACAGCACGTTTGTGGTTTTCTTCCGTTAACTATTTCGTACTAGACTACAGCACGTTTGTGGTTTTATACCGTTAACTATATCGTACTAGACTACAGCACGTTTGTTGTTTTTTACCGTTAACTATTTCGTACTAGACTATTGCACGTTTGTGGTTTTTTACCGTTAACTATATCGTACTAGACTACAGCACGTTTGTGGTTTTTTACCGTTAACTATTTCGTACTAGACTACAGCACGTTTGTGGTTTTTTACCGTTAAGTATTTCGTACTAGACTACAACACGTTTGTGGTTTTTTACTGTTACCTATTTCGTACTAGACTACAGCACGTTTGTGGTTTTTTACCGTTAACTATTTCGTACTAGACAACAGCACGTTTTTGGTTTTTTACCGTTAACTGTATCGTGCTAGACTACAGCACGTTTGTGGTTTTTTACCTGTAACTATATCGTACTAGACTACAGTACGTTTGTGGTTTTTTACCGATAACTATATAGTACTAGACTACAGCACGTTAGTGGTTTTTTACCGTTAACTATTTCTTACTGGATTACAGCACGTTTGTGGTTTTTTACCGTTAACTATATCGTACTAGACTACAGCACGCTTGTGGTTTTTTACCGTTAACTATATCGTACTAGACTACAGCACGTTTGTGGTTTTTTTACCTTTAACTATATCGTACTAGACTACAGCACGTTTGTGGTTTTTTACCGTTAACTATATCGTACTAGACTACAGCTCGTTTGTGGTTTTTTACCGTTAACTATTTCGTACTAGACTACAGCACGTTTGTGGTTTTTTACCGTTAACTATACCGTACTAGACTACAGCACGTTTGTGTTTTTTTTACCGTTAACTATATCGTACTAGACTACAACACGTTTGTGGTTTTATACCGTTAACTATATCGTACTAGACTACAGCACGTTTGTGGTTTTTTACCGTTAACTATATCGTACTAGACTACAGCACGTTTGTGGTTTTTTACCGTTACCTATATCATACTATACTACAGCACGTTTGTGGTTTTTTACCGTTAACTATTTCGTACTAGACTACAGCACGTTTGTGGTTTTTTACCGTTAACTATATCGCACTAGACCACAGCACGTTTGTGGTTTTTTACCGTTTACTATTTCGTACTAGACTACAGCACATTTGTTGTTTCTTTCCGTTAACTATATCGTACTAGACTACAGCACGTTTGTGGTTTTTTACCGTTAACTATATCGTACTAGACTACAGCACGTTTGTGGTTTTTTAGCGTTAACTATTTCGTACTAGACTACAGCACGTTTGTGGTTTTTTACCGTTAACTATGTCGTACTAGACTACTGCACGTTTGTGGTTTTTTACCGTTAACTATATCGTACTAGACTACAGCACGTTTGTGGTTTTTTACCGTTAACTATATCGTACTAGACTACATCACGTTTGTGGTTTTTTTAACGTTAACTATATGGTACTAGACTACAGCACGTTTGTGGTTTTTTACCGTTAACTATATCGTACTAGACTACAGCACGTTTTTGGTTTTTTACCGTTAACTATTTCGTACTAGACTACAGCACGTTTGTGGTTTTTTACCGTTAACTATATCGCACTAGACTACAGCACGTTTGTGGTTTTTTACCGTTAACTATTTCGTACTAGACTACAGCACGTTTGTGGTTTCTTTCCGTTAACTATATCGTACTAGACTACAGCACGTTTGTGGTTTTTTACCGTTAACTATATCGTACTAGACTACAGCACGTTTGTGGTTTTTTACCGTTAACTATTTCGTACTAGACTACAGCGCGTTTGTGGTTTTTTACCGTTAACTATATCGTACTAGACTACAGCACGTTTGTGGTTTTTTACCGTTAACTATTTCGTACTAGACTACAGCACGTTTGAGGTTTTTTACCGTTAACTATATCGTTCTAGACTACAGCACGTTTGTGGTTTTTTACCGTTAACTATTTCGTATTAGACTACAGCACGTTTGTGGTTTTTTACCGTTAACTATATCGTACTAGACTACAGCACGTTTGTGGTTTTTTACCGTTAACTATATCGTACTAGACTACAGCGCGTTTGTTGTTTTTTACCGTTAACTATATCGTACTAGACTACAGCACGTTTGTGGTTTTTTACCGTTAACTATATCGTACTAGACTACAGCACGTCTGTGGTTTTTTACCGTTAACTATTTCGTACTAGACTACAGCACGTTTGTGGTTTTTTACCGTTAACTATATCGTACTAGACTACAGCACGTTTGTGTTTTTTTACTGTTAATTATATCGTACTAGACTACAGCAGGTTTGTTGTTTTTTACCGTTAACTATATCGTACTAGACTACAGCACGTTTGTGGTTTTTTACCTTTAACTATATCGCATTAGACTACAGCACGTTTGTGGTTTGTCACCGTTAACTATTTCGTACTAGACTACAGCACGTTTGTGGTTTTTTACCGTTAACTATATCGTGCTAGACTACAGCACGTTTGTGGTTTTTTACCGTTAACTATATCGTACTAGACTACAGCACGTTTGTGGTTTTTTACCTTTAACTATTTCGTACTAGACTACAGCACGTTTGTGGTTTTTTACCGTTAACTATATCGTACTAGACTACAGCACCTTTGTGGTTTTTTACCGTTAACTATTTCGTACTAGACTACAGCACGTTTGTGGTTTTTTACAGTTAACTATATCGTACTAGACTACAGCACGCTTGTGGTTTTTTACCGTTAACTATTTCGTACTAGATTACAGCACGTTTGTGGTTTTTTACCGTTAACTATATCGTACTAGACTACAGCACCTTTGTGGTTTTTTACCGTTAACTATTTCGTACTAGACTACAGCACGTTTGTGGTTTTTTACAGTTAACTATATCGTACTAGACTACAGCACGCTTGTGGTTTTTTACCATTAACTATTTCGTACTAGACTACAGCACGTTTGTGGTTTTTTACCGTTAACTATATCGTACTAGACTACAGCACGTTTGTGGTTTTTTACCGTTAACTATTTCGTACTAGATTACAGTACGTTTGTGGTTTTTTACCGTTAACTATTTCGTATTAGACTACAGCACGTTTGTGGTTTTTTACCGTTAACTATATCGTACTAGACAACAGCACGTTTGCGGTTTTTTACCGTTAACTATTTCGTACTAGACTACAGCACGTTTGTGGTTTATAACCGTTAACTATATCGTACTAGACTACAGCACGTTTGTGGTTTTTCACCGTTAACTATATCGTACTAGACTACAGCACGTTTGTTGTTTTTTACCGTTAACTATATCGTACTAGACTACAGCACGTTTGTGGTTTTTTACCTTTAACTATATCGCACTAGACTACAGTACGTTTGTGGTTTTTCACCGTTAACTATTTCGTACTAGACTACAGCACGTTTGTGGTTTTTTACCGTTAACTATTTCGTACTAGACTACAGCACGTTTGTGGGTTTTTTACCGCTAACTATATCGTACTAGACTACAGCACGTTTGTGGTTTTTTACCGTTAACTATATCGTACTAGACTACAGCACGTTTGTGGTTTTTTACCGTTAACTATTTCGTAATAGACTACAGCACGTTTGTGGTTTTTACCGTTAACTATATCGTACTAGACTACAGCACGTTTGTGGTTTTTTACCGTTAACTATTTCGTACTAGACTACAGCACGTTTGTGGTTTTTTACAGTTAACTATATCGTACTAGACTACAGGACGCTTGTGGTTTTTCACCGTTAACTATTTCGTACTAGACTACAGCACGTTTGTGGTTTTTTTACGTTAACTATTTCGTACTAGACTACAGCACGTTTGTGGTTTTTAACCGTTAACTATATCGTACTAGACTACAGCACGTTTGTGGTTTTTTACCGTTAACTATTTCGTACTAGACTACAGCACGTTTGTTGTTTTTTACCTTTAACTATATCGTACTAGACTACAGCACGTTTGTGGTTTTTTACCGTTAACTATATCGCACTAGAATACAGCACGTTTGTGGTTTTTCACCGTTAACTATTTCGTACTAGACTACAGCACGTTTGTGGTTTTTTACCGTTAACTATATGGTACTAGACTACAGCACGTTTGTGGTTTTTTACCGTTAACTATATCGTACTAGACTACAGTACGTTTGTGGTTTTTTACCGTTAACTATATGGTACTAGACTACAGCACGTTTGTGGTTTTTTACCGTTAACTATTTCGTACTAGACTACATCACGTTTTAAGTTTTTTACCGTTAACTATTTCGTACTAGACTACAGCACGTTTGTGGTTTTTTTTACCGTTAACTATATCGTACTAGACTACAGCACGTTTGTGGTTTTTTACCGTTAACTATATCGTACTAGACTACAGCACGTTTGTGGTTTTTTACCGTTAACTATATCGCACTAGAATACAGCACGTTTGTGGTTTTTCACCGTTAACTATTTCGTACTAGACTACAGCACGTTTGTGGTTCTTTACCGTTAACTATATCGTACTAGACTACAGCACGTTTGTGGTTTTTTACCGTTAACTATATCGTACTAGACTACAGTACGTTTGTGGTTTTTTACCGCTAACTATATGGTACTAGACTACAGCACGTTTGTGGTTTTTTACCGTTAACTATTTCGTACTAGACTACATCACGTTTTAAGTTTTTTTCCGTTAACTATTTCGTACTAGACTACAGCACGTTTGTGGTTTTTTACGTTAACTATTTCGTACTAGACTACAGCACGTTTGTTGTTTTTTACCGTTAACTATATCGTACTAGACTACAGCACGTTTGTGGTTTTTTACCGTTAACTATATCGTACTAGACTACAGCACGTTTGTGGTTTTTATCGTTAACTATATCGTGCTAGACTACAGCACGTTTGTGGTTTTATACCGTTAACTATTTCGTACTAGACTACAGCACGTTTGTGGTTTTTATCGTTAACTATATCGTACTAGACTACAGCACGTTTGTGGTTTTTTACCGTTAACTATATCGTACTAGACAACAGTACGTTTGTGGTTTTTTCCGTTAACTAATTCGTACTAGACTACAGCACGTTTGTGGTGTTTTACCGTTAACTATTTCGTACTAGACTACATCACGTTTGTGGTTTTTTACCGTTAACTATATCGTACTAGACTACAGCACGTTTGTGGTTTTTATCGTTAACTATATCGTACTAGACTACAGCACGTTTGTGGTTTTTTACCGTTAACTATATCGTACTAGACAACAGTACGTTTGTGGTTTTTTCCGTTAACTAATTCGTACTAGACTACAGCACGTTTGTGGTGTTTTACCGTTAACTATTTCGTACTAGACTACAGCACGTTTGTGGTTTTTTACCGTTAACTATATCGTACTAGACTACAGCACGTTTGTGGTTTTTTACCGTTAACTATATCGTACTAGACTACAGCACGTTTGTGGGTTTTTACCGTTAACTATATCATACTAGACTACAGCACGTTTGTGGTTTTTACAGTTAACTATATCGTACTAGACTACAGCACGTTTGTGGTTTTTTACCGTTAACTATATCGTACTAGTCTACAGCACGTTTGTGGTTTTTTATCGTTAACTATATCGTACTAGACTACAGCACGTTTGTGGTTTTTTACCGTTAACTATATCGTACTAGACTACAGCATGTTTGTGGTTTTTTACCGTTAACTCTTTCGTACTAGACTACAGCACGTTTGTGGTTTTTTACCGTTAACTATATCGTACTAGACTACAGCACGTTTGTGGTTTTTTACCGTTAACTATATCGTACTAGACTACAGCACGTTTGTGGTTTTTTACCGTTAACTATATCGTACTAGACTACAGCACGTTTGTGGTTTTTTACCGTTAACTATATCGTACTAGACTACAGCACGTTTGTGGTTTTTTACCGTTAACTATATCGTACTAGACTACAGCACGTTTGTGGTTTTTCACCGTTAACTATTTCGTACTAGACTACAGCACGGTTGTGGTTTTTTGTTAAT
The DNA here is from genome assembly GCA_963680875.1 of Bathymodiolus brooksi. Lineage (NCBI taxonomy): Eukaryota > Metazoa > Mollusca > Bivalvia > Mytilida > Modiolidae > Bathymodiolus > Bathymodiolus brooksi. Next base: position 98,421,377 of record OY804576.1, read on the forward strand.
GTCTAACAGGAGAATTACAATATGCTAACTTGTTTATTGAAATTTTATGATGTTATCAAGACCCCGCAGCGAAAATAAGAAATGTACTAGATAACTGATGTTCGCTGGTTCTTTGAAGACATTTACAGACAGAATCAGAATATGCTGACGGGCTAAAATTAGTGTCCTAGTACTGTTAAGACATTGCTGAGGGAATTACAATGAGTTTGTTTAGTTGAAGTTTTATATCATACAGGAAATAAAATGTACTGAATGACTGACGTTTCCCATTTTATTTAATCTCTTTTCTCGATATATTCCAGGTTTACTATTCATAATCTGACTTAATGAGCATTTTGGTATTGTCGAAACCTGGATAACATACATCTACAGATATAATGTTCATGTGTTTTTATTGAGTAATTGGCTTCTAAAGATTTTGATATTGTCGAGAACTTACAAAGATAATTACATATGTGCAATCTACTGCTGGTAATGATACTGCTATGAGAACATAATAATTTGTTCTACTAAAATCTTCTTGGTATTGTTCGGATGTTATACACCATACTTATTGTGTTAATGCTAAAATAATCCATACCTTACTCAGATAATTATCATGCACTGACCTCACTGAAATAATTGTATTGTAATAATATGCATTTATGTTTGAATTATTACGAGATTGTTGAATATGTGCTTGCTTGCAGCATGTCGTTTTTCCGGTTCTTTTAAAATTCGAAGACAATTTCAATAATGTCATTTAATCCATTTTTCCCCATTTGTATCATTAGAAAATAACATACAGTTGTAATTAAAATAAATAATACATTCTTTCTGACGTTATTAAAGGTTTAACTATATCAAAGGGGTAATCAGAAGCTTTAAATGGATGTACAATGGTCAAATGAACAACGACAAACGGATAACCAACTTAGGATTATTTTTTATCATATTATTTCTCATTAACCAGTTCATCTCGTCCACCACAATAACCATAAAGATCAAGAATAACTTCGATGTATAAAATCATAGATAAGACAAGGGCTAAAGCGTGTATAAATGTATTTCCCTTCTGTCATGATATCTAGATGACCAGTGGGCAAACAACCGTCAACAAGACACACCTGCACAGATTCGATCTTAATAATGAAATAATGACGAGAAAACAACATACAATAGCAGGATAGGTTAATACTCGCCACCTAACTGCCTACCAGCTGCAAGAAAAAGGTCAAACATATTAATTAGAAAGAAGAGTACATCAATAACAATCAGGGTAAATAAAACACTATAAGTCAAGCAAAATCAGGGTAGATAAAACACTATAAGTCAAGCAAAATCAGGGTAGATAAAAACACTATAAGTCAAGCAAAATCAGGGTAGATAAAAACACTATAAGTCAAGCAAAATCAGGGTAGATAAAACACTATAAGTCAAGCAAAATCAGGGTAGATAAAAACACTATAAGTCAAGCAAAATCAGGGTAGATAAAAACACTATAAGTCAAGCAAAATCAGGGTAGATAAAACACTATAAGTCAAGCAAAATCAGGGGAGATAAAAACACTATAAGTCAAGCAAAATCAGGGTAGATAAAAACACTATAAGTCAAGCAAAATCAGGGTAGATAAAACACTATAAGTCAAGCAAAATCAAGGTAGATAAAACACTATAAGTCAAGCAAAATCAGGGTAGATAAAACGCTATAAGTCAAGTAAAATCAGGGTCGATAAAACACTATAAGTCAAGCAAAATCAGGGTAGATAAAACACTATAAGTCAAGCAAAATCAGGGTAGATAAACCACTATAAGTCAAGCAAAATCAGGGTAGATAAAACACTATAAGTCAAGCAAAATAAGGGTAGATAAAACACTATAAGTCAAGCAAAATAAGGGTAGATAAAACACTATAAGTCAAGCAAAATCAGGATAGATAAAACACTATAAGTCAAGCAAAATCAGGGTAGATAAAACACTATAAGTCAAGCAAAATCAGGGTAGATAAAACACTATAAGTCAAGCAAAATCAGGGTAGATAAAAACACTATAAGTCAAGCAAAATCAGGGTAGATAAGACACTATAAGTCAAGCAAAATCAGGGTAGATAAAACACTATAAGTCAAGCAAAATCAAGCAGAAAAAAAATAATGAAAGCTTTACAACACGAACTTCCACATGAGAAGCTAAGACCACTACAGAGAGGGTATGAATGGTATTAGACAGGAACCATATTGTTGAATTAGCATACCGGGAGTATGTAAATCTTCTCTCGTCTTGCAATTTGTTTTCTATAAGCTAAGGTAGCCGATGAATACCATTTCTACCGACTATCATGATTGCATAGGTTAATTTGAGCCAAATGTTTATTGAATGACGAATGACGAGACTGTCGGATATAATGTCCAATTGGACAACACAAGAGCCATCATATCTAAATTTGGTTAAAAGAGAAATTATGCTTTTTTCTAATAACAACAGATTTTCGTAATATTACTTAAATAAGCCCGAAACTTTAAATTTCACCCACCGATATTAAGAAACGAATCAACCACAATTGTAGCTACCAATGTATGAACTGGATACAAAAGATACTACTGATATACTACTGATACTCCGAGATATATGTCGTATTTAACACTTAGAAATTGATAATTTAAGTGATGGTTCATGTCTCCCATGCTTACGGTGCATTTATTCCATAGAACCAGAGCCTGGTCTTTCTTGCGTTTTTACCAGGGGACTACTCTGGTTTGGACAATTACTCAATCAACATTACGAGAAATCTAATTTTCTATTCTGTTCGTCATGAATTGGTTATTCCATTTAGAATTTCATTGTCTGACATTATAATGGGGGTGGTATGCAAGACAACTTCACGGTCAAATAGTCTTATTTATCAAAACTAAGATCAATCCTCCTTAGGCACAAGCCGATTTTGTCTATCACATTTAAACCGTTTGTTTTACTTGGTCTCAAAAACCGTTAATCATTTGGATTTCCAACCATTTAACAAAGCCTGCCTGGTGAGGATTATTATGCACTAGCCCTACCTGGTGAGGGTTATTACGCACTAATCCTACCTGATGATGATTATTACGCACTACCCCTACCTGGTGAGGATTATTACGCACTAACCCTACCTGGTGAGGATAAGTACGCACTAACCCTATCTGGTGAGGATTTTTACGTACTAACCCTACCTGGGGAGGATTATTACGCACTAACCCTACCTGGTGAGGATTGTTCCAGAAACACGTCGTACGCACTAATTGTTTTTATTATAGCCATCAACGTAATATTAATTTACAATTTTCTAATTGTGTTGACGTTTTACAGAGATAATTACAGCTTGCAGGCTTACTGCACTGTTTGTTGTTTACTCCCAACTTGAAAGTGATAATTACAGTGCAGGTTTCTAATTTTGTCACGACTTTACATAGAAAATTGCAGCTTGCTGGCTTAACTCAGGTTTCTTACAATTTCGTAACCAATTATATTGTTTTGACTTACTACAGGTTTCTGATTGAGTCCTAACTTTACAGATAATTAAAGTATTTCTACGAACTTTATGATTTCAGTCTGTTTGCTGCTAAGCTTCTGATCAAATTTTTTTAATAGCTAACGAATCATTTGGTTGTTAAAGGAAGCATCATGTGCTCGTATGGTAGTTGGATTTACATTTACTTATGCAATCTGTACCTAATACTAAATAATTTGTGAGGTCGATTTTAGTTCATGGCTTGAGAGGAGTACTCGATACAACGCTCAGTGAAGTGTGTCGATGGATTGTGGCAGCCAGGTGATTTTATTGTGGCACTGCGGAAAAAGAACAAAAGGACAAACAACGATCTACAAAACATACACATAAAACTAAAGATCGAGTAGCACAAACCGGTAATGAACTCAGGTGCTCCGGAAGGGTAGGCAGTTCCTGCTCCACTAGTGGCACCCGTCGTGTTAATCTAGTTACAAACCCGGTCATAACTCATGAACGAGGAAAGAACCGGGAAGTGTTTACGACAAATGGAACCTATCCGTGGTCATTTGTGACACAGATGTTCTATAACTTGCATACAAGTTTGGCAGCAGCTCTTAATGAATAGCAAATTAATAGGAATATCATTGTTGTCCTATTGTAAGGTCTAATTTTCCTGTTCTATCCTTCATATCCTATTTACCTATGGAAATTTTCAATATTCATTACTGTAAACCAATTTTTGTTCGCGTGCTATAAACCTTCGCGACTTTCGTGGTAGAGTACAAAATCGCGAAAGTTTATATCCGCGAATAAATCGATCTAAAGTGTGTAAGAAACAAGAACATATATAGCCTAGCAAACACATTTAGCGTAATGTATTTTCTGGTATAGATGGATATCCGTTAGACAACACAAAGTCATGTATACGTAGTTAGTTAAATTTGGGGGGTCATGTAAATTAACATAATTAAATTTCAAAAGAACTTTATTTGTAAGATACTGACAATTAATTTAATTTAGAAAGTTATCGAAATGTGTTCAAAACAGGTTTTATAATTATACATGTATATTGTAGTATAAAGTGCCGTGAGCATAATGTTGACAGGTAATTAAAAGCGTTTGATTGTAATAATCAGCTGGGATTATAAAATCAATAATTGCTGTCACACATAAGTACGTTGATAATTGAAACTATTAATCAACGGGGATAATCCGATAATCATTGGAAAAACAAACGAGATCAACTACAACATTATGACATCTTGGTCTATCATGTTCTATAATATAAACTTTTTTTCTTTTTTTGAGAAAATAGCACAGGTGACAAATTTATTATATGATGACAAAAACTGGACAAAAATATACACACTTAATTATGGAGTTGGCGTAAAACAACAATCAATCAATTAAAAGGTACTGGATTGTTGTAGGTTATAATAATGCTGTATTGATGACTGACAATTAAAACATGTAGAAATGTTGAAGATATTTGAAAAGGAAAACTCTAGTACATATGTACTAGGACGGAACTTAAATTATGTACCAAGATCATTCATGGTCCAGTTTCCACATGGAATAATGCTGACATTAGTTTGGTCAACGTTTATTACAAGTTCAACAGGAATAGACCACTTTTTAATGATATCCTCAACACATTTTAAGAATTCATGTTTTTTATCAATAAAGTCAAAGGGCAGTTTACGTGCGGTTTTCGTGTCTTTACGGCGGACATATCCTACCCGTCTCAAGAAAGATTCGGCCCACGGTCTATCTAAGTCTATGTGACCACCATTTTCCTTCAGCACCAGCGATTAGAAATTGCCTATTCACAATAGCCCCAGATTTTCTCAATTTATGCACGTAATTTAACACCTCCTCATCATACTTCCCTAGTAACAATGGGCGTTCAGTTTTGTATTTTGGCAATTCTGTTAAAATTGTGTCTGGGGAATGAAATATTGTTTGTTCATGGATCTCACAGTACTTTCATTAATTGGTTTACCCAATATTTTTGCAAAAAGCCTCACTGCACGTGCATTTTCATGCCCACATGCGTATTTCGCAATCTTAGCCCTTTGTGGACTGTCATAGTTAGAATATTCCCCACGTTTTCGTCTACCAGCGGATTTAATGGCACTTAAAACTGCAGAATTCGCTGCTTGTATTGATTTCACATTTCCGGGTGTACTTTCCGAATTTGGATCAGGAAGCAAACTTTCAACGGATCAGAATCACTATTACTTTCATTCGTTTTAGATTTTATCAACCACTTTTGAAGAGACATTTTGAACACTGAACGCCTGTTTTGTTTATTCTAATAAATTTATACATTGGGACTAATAAAAAGTGTTCACGAAATCAATGGGGTATGTCAATCGAACGATCAATAATATATTACGAAAGACAACTCTTGTTATAAAAAAACAACCGATGTCGGCGGCGATGTAGACCAAAGTCATACCACGAAAAATCTGAACTTTTAGCATTTTGGTTATCACGAAATTAAATCTACGCGAAACTGTCTTGAAGCAGAAAAACGCGAAACATAATAGCCGCGAAAATAAGTTGGTTTACAGTATGCTTAAGCTTGTTTTTATCATAAATATAGCTGAAATACTGCTAATTTGACGTTAAACAACACTCAATCAATTAATTTCTAAGTTCGTATTGTAGCTTAAAGAAATCCCTCTACCTCATTTATAAACAAATCCTAGAGAAATAACACAGTTTCTGGTACAAGCTGTGAAAATTCCTACTATAATCACCTGGGATACAAATATCAAACATGCACATTAGATGTAGATTTCTGTATTTAACTTACTTATCGGGTTTTATTGGACCAAAACCAGCTACAGCTATATATGAATAAAGTAGACAAATCATGGGTTTAAGATTTGGATATTCCCTTCTTTGTCGTCAGTAGGTCAATGGTTTATGTGTACTGTATACAATATACTATAGTTAAATGTCGGAAACGAGATTGCATTATTTTTGAGGTGATGGTACATTTCACTGCAATTTCAAAAACTAATATTATTGCATGATGCGTATTGCATAATCCTGCAACATTTACATAATAACCATTAAAACCAGAGCAATGTACGGAAAAATTTCCCTGTTTTAATATCCGACAACTTATCTATTGATTACAAAATATATAGTTTTTACATAATTTTCAAACAAAATTTATAAATTTTTCATTTGGGATTTCTTCATTCAAGTAAACACGAGTCAATAAAATAAGAAATGGTTTTACTATTCAAATATGTTCTATGTCTCATTATAATTTGCAACATGTTAAATTATGGAATACAATCAGATTTCTTCGTTTTATTAACATCAATATCATATGAAATCGTAAATTCATGTCGCCTTAAAGTCAAATTATCTGATTTATTTGAGTTAGAGTATAAATATAACCCGTGCTCACATGTTTTATGACCCGGACTTTTTCTTTTTTTAGGATTTCATGTTTTAAAAGCTGTCAATCTCTGATTTGTTCATGACTTTCATTTTTCTTTATGTTGTTATAATTATTACAACATTCCTTGTTAATAAACATTTTTAGTTTTATAATTGGCTCAGAAATTCCTTTCTTTGAAGGCGGTAAGCTTACACAGATATTGCATAGAAATAAAACATTATTTGGCAAAGCAAATATTAAGACATATATATCATCAATATCCACCTTACAAATAAAGGATCCACCTTGCGGAAACCCCGAAGTATAGACATATACCCCGTGTTGAGGCTCATCCCATCCGAAGGGGTATTAGGTGTGGTCGTGTTGGTGGCCAGTAGCAAGAACATTTTTTCAATCATATCCCTGATATCTTCTTTTTGTCCTAATACAATCTCAGCAAAAGCTAGTGCTAATTTTGTACCTACACAATTTATTGGTTTATTTCATAGCTTTTTCTCGTCATTATTATATCTGAGATACAGTAGTTCATTTGATGTTTAACTGCAATCAGTCAATCAACTAACGCATAAAAATATAAATGTAGAATAAATATACCCAAGAAAGCACAACTGATTGAAAGAAAAATGAATAAATCCACCCGCATTAGACATGATAAGTTTAAGTACATGCTTTCTTTTCAATGGATGATTAGTGATTCTATTTTCTGCAGTTTATGCTTAATCTTGGCAACGGTGTGACGCGAATATTCCTAGCCACGGGAACTATCCCATTTCAAAACGATTTCTCGCGGAGACTATACCTGTGGAATAGATTTTACTGTGTTATTTTAGTATATCTTTGGCAAGATTTACCTCCCTTAACATGGACGGCGCTGTAGTCTGCTTATCGCTTGCTGTCAATATGGCGAGGTTTGACAATTTTGTTATTACTATTATAAAGTTGAACTTGAGTGTGTTTTTTTTCTTTTATGTTCAGAACGAGATGCTATGTACTAATCAAATCATTGACTTCTCCCTCGGGAACAGTTTTTCTATAGTGATGGATGCCCGGGCCAGACAACACTATAGTAACACAGTTCCTTCAGACGAACGTACGTTTGCGTAGACGCGAATTTGTGGATAATTTAGCAAGCAATCAACAATAACGAGCCCTATCACGTGACCTTGAAAGTTGAATAATGTATATTCAAAGCAAATATTGTCAGAAAAAACCATTAGTGTAACCTTCATTGGCTAATCTCTTACTCATTCTTAAGAAAGTCATTTAATAGACTTTAATATAAAATATCACTTTTCCATCCCCACGAATGGTTTCCGTTGTGCATTCCTCATTCAAAAAGATTGATAGAAATGTCGGGTCAAAGAAAACAATATAGAACATGTCTGAAATTTGTAGAGACAGGGACATCTCGCAGTTGGTCACCTTAACACGATAAAAGCAATAAAGCATTTGGACCGATGGTGATATGTTTGAATAGTTGCTGTGTGTCCGTAATTGATAAATGTGGCAGTCCTTTTGGTTTGAAAACCGCTTCAGCTCGAAAACCTTGCAATAAAGTTGGACAAACGATTTCATTGTAATAAAATATTACCCACCTGTTTGCCTGAATCAGCAAAATTGCTTACAAATTATTGTTTACTTGACCAAGCTATCAAAAGTGCCATAACGTATATTATGCTTTAACAATTCTTAAATGTTGTTTTTTAAGATGTTTGAGAAATAAAATAATGTGCCTGTCCACATACCTACCTACTTAAGGAAATCCAGCAACTACATGCATATGGTAGTGATTATGAGTTTCTTTACCTTAGTAAAATTTCGTTGTCACAACTGGTTGTATACATGGTTCCAATATGATCTTGAAATCTCTTGTTTCATTAACTGGCTTAATGAATAAAGACTTGTTGACGGGAGCCATGACTGAAGTCAGGTAATAATGATAACTCCCGGAAAGCAATGTCTCTAGATGAGTGGCAGTCGTGACCTCGGCGTGACCTCTATCAGACAAACATTAAATATGTGTTGTTTGTTTGTTTTCATTTTATTGGACACCATATTAAGAGAAAAAAGTTATAAAAATAAAGTTGTGATGGGCAACAATTTCCACCAATATCAACAAAATGAACAACTACCTCTCACCTCAAATCAATGAACACAAGAAAGACAACGATCTGTAGCGTTGGAAATCCAGGTCCTGGTTTGGGACATACATACGCCCATGTTAGTGGATATCGACGCAACGTTCCTGTGTATAAACGTAGGAAAATAATTTCATCATTGAACACGCTACTCTATCTATTAGGCAAAGCAACCTTACAAGTTTATCAGTTATTCGATGGTTTTCCATGGGTACCCCGTTTTCTTAAAAGAAACATCTTGAGCATCACGATACAATAGAAATATTGTTAAAAATGACATCAAACACGCACAGCCCAAATCCTGACTGTTAGATGAACAACAACAATCAATAAACATATACTTTTATATATCATGTGCATGGTGAGTTTTATTTCATGTTCATTAACATCAATATCTATGTCAATAATTGTTGTTGATGTAGGAACGACCGAATAGAACTCACAAACTGTCTGTCACAAATTTGTTATAGTTTCAGAGATTACATTCGATAAAAGAAAACAAAAGATTAAATTTATTTGAAATGCTATCAGTCTTACTGGTTGTAATTTTGATCTTCTCTGTTTTCTTATCAACGTTTAGACTTATGAATTTAAAGTAAATAAAAAAAACTGGTACGATCTTCTTGATCCACATATGTCAATGATTGGTAAAGCAGAAGTTGTACGACCATCTGGATCTGCATACATAGGTGGTTGGCTAAACTAGAGGTACGACTTTCTAGATCTACATGCATAGGTTATTGGCTAAAAAAGAGGTACGTCTTTCTAAGTCTATATACATAGGTGGCAGGTTAAGCAAGAGGTACGACCTTCTAGGTCTACAAACATAGGTGACTGGCTAAGCAAGAGGTACGACCTTCTAGATCTTCATACATAGCTGACATGGCTAAGCAAGAGGTACGACCTTCTATGTCTACATACATAGGTGACTGGCTAAGCAAGAGATACGACCTTCTAGATCTACATACATAGGTGACTGGCTAAGCAAGAGGTACGACCTTCTAGATATACATACACAGGTGACTGGCTAAGCAAGAGGTACGACCTTCTAGATCTACATACATAGGTGACTGGCTAAACAAGAGGCACGACCTTTTAGATCTAAAAAAATAGGTGACTAGCTAAACAGGAGGTACGACCTTCTAGATCTACATACATAGGTGACTTGCTAAACAAGAGACACGACCTTCTAGATCTACATACACAGGTGACTGGCTAAACAAGAGACACGACCTTTTAGATCTATATAAATAGGTGACTGGCTAAACAAGAGGTACGACCTTCTAGGTCTACAAACATAGGTGACTGGCTAAGCAAGAGGTACGACCTTCTAGATCTTCATACATAGCTGACATGGCTAAGCAAGAGGTACGACCTTCTAGGTCTACATACATAGGTGACTGGCTAAGCAAGAGATACGACCTTCTAGATCTACATACATAGGTGACTGGCTAAGCAAGAGGTACGACCTTCTAGATCTACATACATAGGTGACTGGCTAAACAAGAGGTACGACCTTCTAGGTCTACAAACATAGGTGACTGGCTAAGCAAGAGGTACGACCTTCTAGATCTACATACACAGGTGACTAGCTAAACAAGAGACACGACCTTCTAGATATACATACATAGGTGACTGGCTAAACAAGAGGTACGACCTTCTAGGTCTACAAACATAGGTGACTGGCTAAGCAAGAGGTACGACCTTCTATATCTATATAAATAGGTGACTAGCTAAACAAGAGGTACGACCTTCTAGATATACATACATAGGTGACTGGCTAAACAAGAGACACGACCTTCTAGATATATAACATATTCTTCCTTCTTATCTAGTAGTTAGTTTACTAGGAACATTCACTGACTATTGTACTGGCCATGTTTATGTTGTCATTCACTGACTATTGTACTGGCCATGTTTATGTTGTCATTCACTGACTATTGTACTGGCCATGTTTATGTTGTCATTCACTGACTATTGTACTGGCCATGTTTATGTTGTCATTCACTGACTATTGTACTGGCCATGTTTATGTTGTCATTCACTGACTATTGTACTGGCCATGTTTATTCTACATTATTGTGATAGTGTGTGGTTTTCTTGAATTGACGTGAATCTGTGCATGGTTTTGAGTGTTTGTTTATACATGTGTCGTTGTACATCCAATTATCAGAGGGGGATTGGTATCCCGTTAACCGATTTAACCCGCAACATTGTTGTGCCTGTTGCAATCCAGGTCTTGAATTTCAAAGGCCATAATAATTTCGTGGTCTGTTTATGCTTAATTATACGTTGGTTGTTTGTTTTGTTGATATTGGTGAACCACCACTGTCTGCATAATTTGTCATTTCATAATATAGGTTTGGTTTGCAAGATAAAAGTGGTACGACCTTCTAGATCTACATACATAGGTGACAGGCTAAACAAGTGGTACGTTTTTCAAAGCCTAGATACATAGGTGAGTAGATAAACAAGAGATGCAAACATATATGTATGGTTGGCTACATAAAACGATACAATCGTCTAGATCTACATACATAGGTGATTCGCTAAGCAAGAACTACCTGCTAAATCTACATACACAGTTACCTGGCTAAACAAGAGATACGACTTTCTAGATCTAAGTAAGTTGCTAATCAAGAGGTACGACCTTCTAGATCTAAACATATATGTGTGGTTGGCTACACAAAAGCGACACAACCGTCTACATCTACATATGTGTGTGATTGGTTACATAAAAGTGATACAACTTTTAAGAGCTAAATATATATGGGTGTGAGTGATTCGAACCTCTAGATCTAAACCTTTGTGTGATTTGCTAAGCTACACAAATTACACGACACTGTAATCTAGAGATGAATATATACATGAATGTTGACTACACATAAGTGATACGACTTTCTAAAGCTAAATATATATACATTGTATACGTGTGAATGAGTAAGTAAACATGATACGGCTGATTAGATCTATATGTGTGTGCTTGGCAAAATAAAAGTGGAACAACCCTCCAGATCTATATAATTATGTGTGATTGACTTCGCAAGAGATATACGATCTTCTAGATCAGAATATATGCATACATGATGGGCTAAAAGTGGCACGACTTTGTCAATCCAGAATTACGCGTACACATCGCTAAAAAATGGGTCTAATTAGCACAACAATTATTTTCCTATAATATACAATACATTTTTGAAATATAAATTCTAATCTCTATTTATTTTCAGTTCACATCAATGATACAGATCGAATAAACGTTAGAGAAAACCGAATGGACAATCCAGAAAAACTGGCAACTTTATGTACAAAAGACACAGGACGAAGACAATAAAACCAGACACTCTATTTTGAAGATGTAGATATAAAACATTAACCACGTTTGCTTGATTGGCTAAGTTAGAGGAAAGTGAACGCTTTCATTGACTAAACAGTAACTATATAACACAAAATCGTGATAAATGTCAACGAATTCAGAACAGAAAAGATTGAACCTCACTAAAACGCGTGGGGAACTCAGTTGTTCCGGAAGAGTAACAGTTCCTGATCTACCAGTAACAAACCATAGGTAATTAATATCAAGTTCTTATTCGCATCCTGCATATACAATTAGATATCTATTGTTTTATTACTCGATCAACTAAATGAAATTCACTAAGAATGCAAAAATATCTCTTTATTCTAAAATGAAATAAATAAATTTGAACAATGGTCGTAATAACTGATAATAGCTTCAATTCCATGAAGTATGCAAAATAAAACGTTATTAATGGCCAATATCACTTCAGGAAAATACAATGAAACGTAAAACATAATCGTCTAATGTGTAAGGTCAATCGTGTTTCATTAAGTGATTAATACAGAGCACTGACATTAACGGTATTTCATATTAATAAACATATTATTACTTTTGTTAATTGACTATTCAGAACAGTAAAGTAATAAAACCATGCAATAGGTCATACCTTTATCGTATTTACAGGTTATTGTATAATATTGTTTTCCTACGTTGGTACAGGAATAATATCATGAGATCCCTAATTTTAAAATGAAAAAAAAAATATATGTATTTCGTCTTACTTAGCTTACGATTTGAGCGTCACCTGATGAAGGTTATTCCAGTAACGCGTCGTGTGCACTAAATTTGATATCTACGTTTTTATTGCCAAATGACAAATATATCACGGAGAACTTATTCAAAATGAGTTGCTACCATAGAATAGATTAATGATAGATTTCATGAATTATCAGCTAAGAAAATATTGAATTAAGATGTCCATTAATGACAAAAACATCGATATCTAATTTAGTGCCCACAACACGTTTCTGGAATAACCTTCATCAAGTACGCTCACATATTGGTAAGCCAAATAATCTGAAAATCTGTGGAAGCTAGTGAATCAAAATGGTCTAAACAGGATAGTCAAACTCGTATTCGATTACATATATACATACTCCATTAAATTCAGAAACGGATAGCACGAGAAATATTACCTGATTTTGAACGTTTACATTAATCAGACCATACTGTGTAAAACTGTAAAAAATAATCTTCAACTTGGTGATGGCGGTGAGTATGTGGTAGAAGAAGCAGAATGTAACAATAGTAGATATTGATGATATTGTCTATAAAAACTAATCCATCACACTGTTAAATAATACCTGTTACCAATGAAATAAGAATTGTTGTTTATACGATTTGTTTCTTGTTTCTTCTCGTCGTATACATTAAAATAGTTTCTTAACGTTTTTACAACCATGAGTGTCTAATATTGTAACTAACCCTGCTAAATGAGTTGAGACGAGAGATGGTTGTTCTTTTTGTTGATATAGATGGAATTATTGACCATCACTGTTTAAACTTTTCATGACTTAAACTTAACGTAAGACGACTCTTGGCCTTGCGGTTATAAAACTTTCCAGTACCGGTTTTGTTCTCATAGTAATAAATAGACCAGTATATATAATGATTTAATTGGACGATTTTGGAGTTGGTTCAGAAAAACCGTCATCGAAACTTTAATGACTCGGAGACATGTTCTGTGAAGGAGACAAACGATTCCCTTATGTGTTTTCTGTCACAGATGCAGGACTATTAGTAAGCTCATTAAATACAAGTAAAATAATCTTTAAAGAAACACTCTTACTGTATGTTCTACGTCTAAAAATAACAACCTCCTCAGATCTCCAGTATGTGTCAGTTATATCGATGTTGTACCAAGACAATAAGTAGGCTTTAGTAAGATATTGATTAACCAATTTGAAATAATTAGATTTGATTAGAAAATGGACTAAATTATACCCTAAGTAAACGTCTCATCGTGAGTGCTGTTACCACTTTACACTTACTCTGGTGAAGTGCTCCAATATTTACATGATATTCATATTCTTTCATTAAAAAGAATGCTCACAGTTTTTGAAGTGATCATCTTATTATCTTATTCTAAAATATAGACATACGGCATTAATTTTAATCTTAATGGATTCTAATCTTAAGTAGATTTTCAGGGGGAAAAAAGAAAAACGCAAATACTTAATTTATATCTCACAGAGATAAAACAACAAATTTGTCTAATGAAGGAGTACTAATAACCCTTTAGTCGTTAAAAATGAAACAAAATTTAAACAAGTCATCTTTGTAAATATTTACAAATATACAATAATCGATTGTCAATACAGAAATTCTGTCATTTTTCGGTCATTTCTAATATACGTTTTACATCGAATTTTCATACAGGTTTTCCTGGTGAAGAATTTAAAGGAAGATCTTCTGTATCTACACAAGTGTCAACATGAGACAGTCTTGAGTTCATTGCTATTGGAAAACCATTTTTATTGACGTCCACAGATCTGAATCGCAGTGCCTGAAAACAAGCGTTCCGAATTTGTTTGTCCATTATACCATATACAATTGGATTCGAACTATTAGCACATGCGAAAAACACTGTAATAGCAACATAAAAATCTTCGCTCCACTGAAGCTTTTTGTCAATTGCTCTGGTGATTCCATAAGGCAAGTAACCAATGAGGATTAAAACAAATATCATACCAAACATTTTGGTGATTTTGATTTCTCTTTTCAGCCATTCTCGTTGTCGCGATCCTCTAAATCCTCTCGATGATTGGTGAACTTTAATGAATATAGCTATGTAACATAGAATGAGAATCACTGATGGCAACATCATTAAAAACACGGTAACCAGCAAAGTAAACGGTCCAAAGTCTTTCTTTACAACACAACGCAGTAGCTTAGGTTCATAATATGCCATGTTTCCCAAGGAAGGCTGCATGAGAAACAAAAGGGGTACTACTCTGGCAAATATCAAAACAAAAATAGTGTAAGCCTTCTTTGAAATTTTCTTGTAAAAGGTGTTAAAAACAACAACTATCAGACGATGAATGGCAATAAGACCTGTATGCCAGAGTGATGAGCCCATTAGTAAGACTGTTAAATGTTGTAGAAGTTCACAGACTAACATACCTGCTGGAAATGTTCCCATGAAATAAGACAACAGAACCAAGCTGTTGTTAAATCCCAGATTAATTATGTCATTTATGCACAAACTGATAATGAATATGTTGATGATATTGTTCAAATCCCTTTTGGTAAATATTACTATCATAACGAGAAAGTTACCAAACAGACCACAAAGTAGAGCCATGAACATGATTATACCGCCTAAATAAAGTGCTGTATCAGACGGTCCTTTCTCACTATGGTCAGTCATATTTGTTATATTTCCCAAGTACTCCACTGAATCATTAGTAAAATAACTTGGAAATCCGAAGTTCTTGTTCAGTGCTATCGCAGCCATAGTGGACATGTCTACAGATAATTTCTGCGAGTAATGTCAGCAGTAGTCAGTAAATAAAATGCTATACCTTTTTGGTTAATAATTAATAAATGTGTTTATATTCTTCTATGATAATCACAATCCTTTAATTGATATCCTGTCGTGATGCCTTTATATAAAAATGTGCTACAATTATTGGTTTCTAGGAAAATGTAAAGACCATTTAATTAACACATTAAGTCGAATTACTGTATATAATGAGAGTCCACATTTAAAATTGTCCCCAATAAACGCCTTTCGTGTTGATATACATAAACAAAACCAACAGACATGGCCTTTTATAAATCACAGAAATAGAAATGTCACTTGTTGGTAAGAATTTGATTGGTTATCAGATAAATATATCGTTACAAATAATTACACGACTGTCCTCACTGTTCACTACTTGTAATAACGGTTACGTAGTTCTTCACTTGTAAAAGACAGTAGCGTTCCTCTAATCTGCCGGTACTGTCTGCTGCTCTACTGTAATCTCTACTACTTAAACATCTACCACTATATATACATCAGCTGTGACCTGTTGGTGGAAAATAAAGCATAATTGTAAGACAGGATAGATGATGCAGTAAAATAGACAGATCAATACCTATACTAAATCGTTTCATCTTGATACAAAAAATATCTATTTTTTTTTATATAAGAATTGAGTCGTCAAACAAGTTAATATGATATTTATACTGTAACAGTTTTCCTAATTATAATCAAATATCTATTCAAAGAACATTAATGACTATACTCTTTAAACCTATAGTTTACCAGTTTACATAGCCATGTTTTTCCCTGATTTAATCATTATACTTCCTAGACTAAACATTTATCAATTATTAGTTTATACAGATTGTTCTTGAACGCCTGTTCCATAATTTATTATCGTTTTTCATACATTGTTGTTTAGGTCAGTTAATTTTTCTTTCCAGAAATTCATTGTTCAAACAAAGATTTCATCGTTATACCAGTAGTGGTATAACCGTTCTCTTCACGATTCCATAGTGATCAGTGCAACACTCGGGTCGCAAGTAATATCATATCTGCTTTAGTCGTTATTTCGGAGAAATTGCTTAAAATCTAAATGTTATTGTCCACAAATATTTCTTTGGGAGTGAACTTAGGTACAAAAAGATTATCAAGGGTTCATCACTGTTTTCTTAAATCATTGAATTCTCTGTAGAAACTAGGAAATTAAGGTCGTGACATTTACATAATAATGGAGTAGTTGTATTAGAAACGGTTTTGAACGTAATGTTGTTAGCAGTCTCTGATATTAAAATGTATTAAAACATTGTGCTAAACAAATATTAAACGAGAAACAAAGGACATTAAGGTGAGTCATAACATATATACTATCACTTGCTTTCGGGTACTTTTATCATTATTTAGTCATACCTTAAACGACCACGCTAAGGAAGGCGTAGTAAATAGTGACACCCATCGAGTATTACAAAGTATTTGAAATTGCTTACTGTTAATTACTGTGCACCTCCTTTGTGGAAGGAAATAACTGCAAGACCTTGGTCGCATTAGACCACTATTTCGCTTCGCTCTAGATAATAAAAATCGTGTTTGTATAATCTCTACACTTGCTACTTGATACTCTATGCTTCATTTTGGTAAATATGTAATTAACCTTAAACTTCATCCATGTGCAATGACCATGGACGATTGTGTGTTCGAGCTACGGTCAAAACAAAGACTATAACATTAGCATTTGCTGTTTTACCATAATCACTCAACTTTATGAAGCAAGAAGAGTAAAGACTAGTTGACTCGGAATCAGGATAATGCTCAAGCTGGAGCAACATCTCTACCCGCGGAGTGTTGAATTAGTGTGTTTGTCACTCCTTTAAGGAGCAAGAGTAAAGACTAGTTGACTCGGAATCAGGATAATGCTCAAGCTTGAACAACATCTCTACCCGCGGAGTGTTGAATTAGTGGATTTGTCACTCTAAACTCCTACTAAGCATATTGATCTACTGGACATCATCGAATGCATGATATAGTTAAACAACTGTGTTAAGCACCAATCACTGATTCATTGACTGAAATCAATGTTAGACAAGCGAGTTCAGGTTAGAACTGATTTTTTGTTGTTGTCGAAACGGATGACATGGATACCCACGTTAGTTATTTCCAGAAAACATTCGTCAAATAATGGAACAAAGTAGACCTTATCGGATAAGGCTTATCCTATAGATTAAACTGAAAGAAAGGTTAAGCAAAAAAGCATAAAGTATGCGTTTATCAAAAATAATTCCAAATGGATCCGAAATGTGGATTGTCACTTACGGGTGGAATGTTTCGGTATAATTTTCGAGTGAGTGAGTCATTGCTGTTGGATACGTAGAGAGCATTTTGTTTAGCTACATGTATATCATAGTGTAAACATAGTGTTTTTTTTAATAAGATTATGATACACCAATACTCTGACCTCGCTCTTATATTGCTACCTATCTAAGACAAGTCCACACATAGATAGGTTGCTCTGATCTAAAATATCATCCCCATTATGGACCTGCCAGTCTTTGCTCGTAATCCGAATTGTTGTGTGCTTATCGATAGCCGCAACTTTATAGTCCTTGTTCGGTGACTGAACCCATGATATACTCTGGATGAGGATACTAACCATTACACCACTGAGTGGGTTATCTGGGGTAGGTGATATGAGAGTATGACATAAAACATGAACACCACCGAGTGGGTTCTCTGGGGTAGGTGATATGAGAGTATGACATACAACATTACACCACTGAGTGGGTTATCTGGGGTAGGTGATATGAGAGCATGACATACAACATTACACCACTGAGTGGGTTATCTGGGGTAGGTGATATGAGAGTATGACATACAACATTACACCACTGAGTGGGTTATCTGGGGTAGGTGATATGAGAGTATGACATACAACATTACACCACTGAGTGGGTTATCTGGGGTAGGTGATATGAGAGCATGACATACAACATTACACCACTGAGTGGGTTATTGGGGTAGGTGATATGAGAGTATGACATACAACATTACACCACTGAGTGGGTTATCTGGGGTAGGTGATATGAGAGCATGACATACAACATTACACCACTGAGTGGGTTATCTGGGGTAGGTGATATGAGAGTATGACATACAACATTACACCACTGAGTGGGTTATCTGGGGTAGGTGATATGAGAGTATGACATACAACATGAACACCACTGAGTGGGTTATCTGGGGTAGGTGATATGAGAGCATGACATACAACATTACACCACTGAGTGGGTTATCTGGGGTAGGTGATATGAGAGTATGACATACAACATTACACCACTGAGTGGGTTATCTGGGGTAGGTGATATGAGAGTATGACATACAACATTACACCACTGAGTGGGTTATCTGGGGTAGGTGATATGAGAGTATGACATACAACATTACACCACTGAGTGGGTTATCTGGGGTAGGTGATATGAGAGTATGACATACAACATTACACCACTGAGTGGGTTATCTGGGGTAGGTGATATGAGAGTATGACATACAACATTACACCACTGAGTGGGTTATCTGGGGTAGGTGATATGAGAGTATGACATACAACATTACACCACTGAGTGGGTTATCTGGGGTAGGTGATATGAGAGCATGACATACAACATTACACCACTGAGTGGGTTATCTGGGGTAGGTGATATGAGAGTATGACATACAACATTACACCACTGAGTGGGTTATCTGGGGTAGGTGATATGAGAGTATGACATACAACATTACACCACTGAGTGGGTTATCTGGGGTAGGTGATATGAGAGTATGACATACAACATTACACCACTGAGTGGGTTCTCTGGGGTAGGTGATATGAGAGTATGACATACAACATGAACACCACTGAGTGGGTTATCTGGGGTAGGTGATATGAGAGCATGACATACAACATTACACCACTGAGTGGGTTATCTGGGGTAGGTGATATGAGAGTATGACATACAACATTACACTACTGAGTGGGTTATCTGGGGTAGGTGATATGAGAGTATGACATACAACATTACACCACTGAGTGGGTTATCTGGGGTAGGTGATATGAGAGTATGACATACAACATTACACCACTGAGTGGGTTATCTGGGGTAGGTGATATGAGAGTATGACATACAACATTACACCACTGAGTGGGTTATCTGGGGTAGGTGATATGAGAGTATGACATACAACATTACACCACTGAGTGGGTTATCTGGGGTAGGTGATATGAGAGTATGACATACAACATTACACCACTGAGTGGGTTATCTGGGGTAGGTGATATGAGAGTATGACATACAACATGAACACCACTGAGTGGGTTATCTGGGGTAGGTGATATGAGAGTATGACATACAACATGAAATTTGATATTGAAATAACCTAATAAGTTTATATCAAAATGCAACCTTTAGCTTGAGCTTGTTGTGGTTTTTAGCAACTAATATAGTGTACACTTTATTCATTGTATGTCCAATTTATCAACATTTTCAATGTTGTTTCAGTTGAATACAAATAAATTGTATTTAATGAACATTATGTCATAAAATGAATTTGTTTTTAGAAAACTGGTTATATTGCTTGATCAAATACTATAGAAACAAATATAATATTAGTTAAAAAAAATGACACACATGACGCACACATATATATATCGTGTACATGTTGCAATTGTGTACAAGTTATAACATGTACAAGAAAGCTGTACATGTTATAACTTGAACAATCCAAAAATACAGGTTATAACATGTACAAAAGTAGCTTGTACATGTTATAACATGTACAAAATATTGCTTAACAATGACTTTAACTTGTACAATATTTGTAAATAAAGAACAAAAGATAGGCTTCCATTATCACAACAACATTTCATTAACCTGGGGTCTTATTATCATCAATTATATATTTTTTATTAATTTTTGTTTTAGTCTTTGCTCTTTTTTTTTTATTCTTTTTGATACAGTTAATGATAAGTTGAGCAGTTTTTATAATTACTTGTACAATAATACCCCCAGCAAAGATATTGTAAATGCGGCCTATAATATCACATACAGACCGCTGATAGAGGCAGATGATACAGGCCGTTAATAGGGGCCGATGATACAGGCCGCTGTACTTTAATAATTTGACCCATTTTTGGGACAAGGTTGATATCGTTTACGTAATGCATTTCTCTGACTATGATCACACTATTGTTCGAACAGTGGATTATTTTTAAGAATCTAGTGTTTATTCTTTCGTCCTTGACTATATGAACTTTAACCTTTTACTGTTTTAGGCTTAAAACGCGTTTTACTTAGTTTAGGACTTTCGTGTCTCGAACCACAGCAGGGCTTTTCAAAGTCTATTTTGACTTTCAAAACTTCCATCTAACCACTCGGCTATGGTGACCACACTATTATACGCTATAATTAGTATATTTGACTCTTGATAGTAAGCTTTGTAAAAAAAAATATCAACAATTTGTTTAAAAAAGCAAGTATTTCAGATCTGGCATAATTTATGTTCAGAACTGACGAGTATGCTTTAAAATTTATTCTCGCAATACAAAAACAACTAACGAACCGACCGCAAGTAATAACAAATCAGACAGACCACAGGTGAAGATTTGGGACACTTGAAAGATCTTGAAATATCTAAATATAAACGATTCTTTTCACTTTGAAAGACCTTGAAATATCTAAATATAAACGAGAATCGAAAGGACGTTGACCGATAAAATTTTTCGTTTTATTCTTGTTAATTGTTGTCATATTTGGTTTTCTAAACATTAAAAGTGTAAAAATATATGCCATACCATATATTTTTTCAACAACACTATTATTGTACAAGTTAGATACATTATTATTGAAACAAAAGAATTTGCCCATATTGGATATAACGGGTTTCTTTTTCCGCATTCGTACTCGGGTGACGGCCTTGGTGCTACGAACCTCGGCCTTCATCTGAGTACTCATGCGGGAAAAGAAACCCGTTATATCCAATACGGTCCGCTTGTTTTGTTTCAATAGTACTGTATCCTATACTTAATACTTTTAAAACACACCTGTAGTCAATGAATATTATTCAGTATTCTCACCTGGTGAATAATAATTGTGAGTTTCTACTCAGAAAGCAATAGATTTACTTTCATAGTAGTAAAGAGTTAAGATGCAAGTGGATACCCAAGACAGATTTTACAATGAAATTCTTGTTATGTCGACGAAAAATTCCTCTGCAAACAATACCCTGTTTTCAAAGGAGAGGATAGAAACTTTAATAGGTGGTGTTAAGCAGGCAAAAGATGCAACTAAACCTTCTGGCAAAGAAAGTAGTATGAGATATTGACAGCTGGAAACCTTGAAAAATTGATCAAGAAAAAAACATCCGATGGTGAGTGTTATGTTGATACAGTCCGTCTTGGCCACCATGACCTATATTTTTTGCCTGTGAGACGTTGCATTTAGATCAATATCTCAGTAACCCTATGTGGTACATCAAAGTAATATTCGACTCCTGCAATGGTCTTATATATTATATAGGACATGATCCAATGAAAACCAATATTTC
This sequence comes from Bathymodiolus brooksi, assembly GCA_963680875.1. Lineage (NCBI taxonomy): Eukaryota > Metazoa > Mollusca > Bivalvia > Mytilida > Modiolidae > Bathymodiolus > Bathymodiolus brooksi. The sequence continues at coordinate 98,443,801 of OY804576.1, forward strand.
TCTCTAGATTGTATAATATGCTTAATATACCCTGGTTTAATTTTGCGCGTAGGTTCATTTCCCAGTGGTCCTTTATAGTACATCCATGATAGTTTACAATCTTCTTGTATAGTACATATAGTAAATGATATTAAAAAGTACAAATAACAAAACGGCTTATATTTCTATATTTCACATTGGCCTGTACATGTAATTCAAATGTCATGACACTGTCACAATTAAGTTTATCTCAAAACCAATGAGTTAGGTCGTTGGCTCTTACAACTCTTGCAAGCCTATCACCAATACGGTGTGGGTTCGCGCCCAACTTTGTAGATTACAAAAAGGGTGCACTCAACTCGTCGCCGCAAGTGATAAAGTTTACCAGTTGGTTGCCCGGGGTCGGTGGTTCTCTCCGGGTACTCCGGCTTCCTCCACCTTCCTGAAACTTTGTGAACACTGTGCTCTAAAGAAAAGAACATTCTGAGCTTTCAAAACTAGTCATCAAACCAATCAGATCGTCTGATTTTAGTTCAAGAGGACAAGTTGACTTAATTGATTATCAATCATTTCCAGGCAGTGGTTATAAGTGGGTGTTACATTACCAAGACCACTTTACCAAATTCAGTATGTTGCGTCCATTGAAATCAAAAACAGCTGCAGAGGTAGCATACAATCCTTTAGATATTTTTCTCATATTAGGAGCTCCAATGATTCTACAAAGTGACAACGGGCGCGAATTTACAGCCAACATAATTACTGACCTAAAGTCATTATGGCCTCATCTTAAAATTGTTCATGGTAGACCACGTCACCCACAGAGCCAGGGTTCCGAGGAAAGGGCGAATGCTGATGTAAAAGAAATGTTTGCAACCTGGCTCAGTGAGAATAATTCTACACAATGGTCTGAAGGATTAAGATTTATCCAATTTCAGAAAAATCGATCATACCATCGCGTGATAGGGCAATCTACATATAAAGCACTATTTGGTTCTGATCCAAAAGTAGGATTGAGCTCATCGTCAGTTCCCAGAGATCTTCTTCCAGATATTCAAACAGAAGAAGACTTACAAGCAATATTTGAAGCAAATTCTGGATCCACTGACAATACTGACACCGCTATTTCTCAGACAGAACATAATACTGACACTGAGACTGAAGCTGACGCTACAATGTCCGAGACGGATAATATTACTGACACAAACACTGACACTGATGGTCAGGTGACTGCACATAATTCAACAGACAACAATGAACCCACCATAGAATTAGAAACAGAATCCATGGTCATTGAATTAAGAGGGCACTTTTTGGGAGTGATATTCCTCCTGTTGATTCTAGTAAGAGTTTGTCTGAAATTGCAAATATTGACATCAAACGTGCACGAAAGATGGCCCTTTCTGGCCAACAGGTGCACGCCGATTTCTTGGCAAAGAACACAAAAACAAAATTAACTGTTCTCTCCAAGGGTGACAATGTTATCATTCCAATTCCGTCTGTTGATAGGGGCCCTGCCGACGAGAGAAGCATAAAAGGTGTTGTGATGAATGTAAATGAACATGGTGGCTAGAAGATTGGTACTGTTGGACAAATAAAAGGATATACGAGTAGAAATCAGGTTCAATTTGTTGCAAATGCCACAATAGATGTGTCTGAAGTCCCAGTGAGTGATATGAGTGTGAGAGAGATAGTGAGTAAGATATCGTTGATATCGTTGAGTGGAGGGCAAGGTCATGTGCATGGTCAATGTAAGAAAGGAAAATGTAAGTCTGGTAGGTGTAAATGTCGAAGGTTGAAAGTTATGTGCAACTCTAGGTGTCATATGTCTTTGTCATATAGCAACAAGTAAGCACAGCTGCTATCTGGAATGGTAAAGTACAAAATGTAGTAATTTATGCATGCTGTATATTATGTTTCTTGTGCTTTTTGATTACTGCTCTTCATTACTTCAGATTTAAAATTATATTATAATTTTTGGATTAAAATTATTTTCATACATTATACAAGTTAAGGGACGCACCATTTAACTTTCAGGGGGGAGGGGGGGTATAGTTGTTTTTTCTCTAAAAAAAAATATTCTGATTCCCAATGATGCTGAAAAAAATATTCTGATTTTGGTGGAGGAAAAAAAAATAATATGATTCAGAGTTTTTGTCATATAACCTAATGTTAAATTCTGGACAAAAAAAATAAATATTCTAACTTTCGTGTTGTCCGAAAAAAAAATTCCTGATTCACGAGGAGCATCAATACACTGTCTAATTATAAAAATACAAAGACTGATCATTTTTATATGAATATGTCAAAATAATTATCGATTCGGTGCAAGAATGTATATCACAGATTTAAAACGACACAGTGTTCAGAACAGTCAAATCTAATAATAAGACAAGTCTTTTGAAGCAGAAAACTTGATGATTTTATTTAATGAATTTCCTAGTAAACACGCAACAGCATTGTTGTTACTTAGTATCAACCGCCTACAACGAAAGCTAAACATCCCTGTAGGATAGAAATATTTTTTGTCAGATGAAGACAATAGGAACATAATATAAAGATAATCTAGATGTAAATATACGTTTGTCTCTTGTATTAGATTGTAATACTGTGCTAAAGAAAAAAATAGAACTAATTTTGTTTCCAAAAACAGTATTCTCATAAGTAATAAGATTACTACATTAAGCCTGCCATCTCATACCAATCTCTATAAATGTCTTGCCAGTATTAATATAAACATAATAAACATAATTACGTAACAGCCAAATGTGCTGACATTCATATGCACTTAAAAACATTACAACTACGAAACCCTTTTAATAAAATATCGATATTTGGTGGGGGGTTTTTATTGTAGAGAAAGAATAAAGCAGATCTCATGCTGGTTATTTAATTGTTAATCATATTGAAATACTAATTTAGATGATATGTAGAATCAGATTAAATGGTTTTTGATTGAAATAGATCAAATAAAACATTAATTAAATGCTTGCCACGTTATTTATAGAATTAGAAAATCATTTAAATCAAAGGCATACATACTGGACTGAAACATATGTTAAGGCATGTCTGGAAAGGTCACGATTTATTAAAAAGAGTATATCATCGAATTTGTATAAGTGGATGATATAGCTTTAGATTTTGAGTGTACTTGAGGAAGGTTATTCCAGAAACGCGTCGTGAGCACTACATTTGATATCTATGTACAGTTATTCCAGAAACGCGTCGTGAGCACTATATTTGATATGTATGTACAGTTATTCCAGAAACGCGTCGTGAGCACTATATTTGATATCTATGTACAGTTATTCCAGAAACGCGTCGTGAGCACTATATTTGATATCTATGTACAGTTATTCCAGAAACGCGTCGTGAGCACTATATTTGATATCTATGTACAGTTATTCCAGAAACGCGTCGTGAGCACTATATTTGATATCTATGTACAGTTATTCCAGAAACGCGTCGTGAGCACTATATTTGATATGTATGTACAGTTATTCCAGAAACGCGTCGTGAGCACTATATTTGATATCTATGTACAATTATTCCAGAAACGCGTCGTGAGCACTATATTTGATATCTATGTACAGTTATTCCAGAAACGCGTCGTGAGCACTATATTTGATATCTATGTACAGTTATTCCAGAAACGCGTCGTGAGCACTATATTTGATATCTATGTACAGTTATTCCAGAAACGCGTCGTGAGCACTATATTTGATATCTATGTACAGTTATTCCAGAAACGCGTCGTGAGCACTATATTTGATATCTATGTTTTAATTTCTATAAAATTCCAAATAATAATTTTTTTGAATTTTAATCAATATTTTTTTCTCGGTCTTTTACTTTTACAAGACTATATATACTTATTTAGAAATGCCTGTACCAAGTCAGGGTTATTACGGTTTTCACAGTTTTCCGGTTGTTGACTGATTTTGTCTGTTTATATACTTATGAGTTTTGACTTTCCCTTTGTAAGATTGCTCGGAGTTCGGTAATTTTGTTATTACCCTGATTCACATTGAACTAAAAAGGCAAAACACCACATATGCATTGATTTTAACTATTGACTAAAATAATTTATATGTTTCAATAATTTGTACTTTCACATAAACGAATTAATACACCATATAATCTTAGATCAGCACCAGGACCATTTATAAAAACAATGATATATGACATGAGAGTTCAACTGTCTATGGTTCAATGAATAATTTATTAAGTTTCGTATATAAAAAGCAAAGGTTTCATAAAAATAAATATTGATAAATTGACGAGCCATGATTTAACAGAAATTTCAGATTATTTTCTCTACTATGTTATATAATGTGGTATTGTATACTATTATTATTGTATTTATTTATTTGTAATTACTTCTCTATCCAGTATTATGATAAGTTTTATTACATATTTATAAGTGATAACATCAATTTTGCCCATACGTAAACACCGGAAGTCCCACAGTGATATCAGCCTATGGGCAGATATCGGGGTAAAACTCTGATAACATGATATCAAGCCTCTTTATAAATAGAACAAGGAATGCCTTTTTCCATATCAGGACTGTTATCATCCCTCAACCGATATCAATCGCTTATAGTTTGGTGTGTGTGTGTGTGTGTGTGAAGTTAATTTTGTTCTTTTGAATTCAATGTTGAAATATGTGATAAATAGATTAATGCATGACTTTTTCCATTTCAGGACGGTTATCACCCCTCGACTCATATCGACCCTCGGGCTAAAGCCCTCTGGCCGATATCGCTCTCTCGGGATGATAACAGTCCTGATGTGGAAAAGGGCATGCATTAATCTATAAATATGATATCTCTACGCCTTTAATTAGCTGTATATTCAGTATAATAGTACATATTGTGTTGTACTAGTATAATGGAGCGTGTAATGTTGGGTTGTTGCGGAAGCGTACGACGTTTATGTATTTTAGTTGTCATATATATTGAAAGATGCTTGGATCAATTCTTGGTAAAATAATAATAATGCACTATTGAATTCGTTTTACTGGAGAATATTTTTTTTGTATCCACGACAATTTTTAAATTTAGATAATGCTTTCTCTTTTGGTATCTGTGCAGTCACGTTATTTTATCAGAACGGTGACAGTATACGCGCTGACGTCACATATTACGCCTTTGAAAACGCTTAGAACGACTCTTGTCACGGCTATTTTCAGACAATTTGACAGTTGTTTTAGACTTTTTGATATTGCAGGATAAACACAACATACGTACATTGTCGTTAAATATAAAAATGTATTTGCATGAGCTTTAGGAACAAGTAGAAAAGCGAACCTATGGGAAAAAACAACTACTGCCAAACAATTAATGACCATTCTTAAATTCAATTGGAAAAGATATGAAAAAGCAAATGTAAGAAAAAATTCCACAAAAAAGTAAGATATAACAGCTACTTTTCCTAGCTGCAATAATGTAGCTCCTGTGACAAACTTGTGTCTCGGCAGAGCTACAACGCGGTCCCATTCGTCACAATGGAGCAAAAAAAAAGTTGCAGTTGAAACATAAAAACTCACTATTTACGATTCAAACATTTCATTATGACTATTACTGATGATCCCAGTCCTTGCTAAATCGGTTTAGCTGAGAAATATATGCTTTTCAAAGGTAGCAACAATCTTGTTCAAATTTATCGATCGTTTTCCATAACCGGAAACTACGGAAGGCGGAGCTTTTCTAAATATGGTATTTCTTACTACACGCTGATGTAAATATTCACGCCTCAAACCGACAAATATGGTATCGACAATCCAAATAGTGAGGCTGGAAATGACGAAATTCAAAATGTTCAGAGATGGATTTTTATTTCGTGGGAATTACATTCTAAAATACCGGTAGGTGATAAAAACTTGTTATAATAATGGACAAAGGGAAAGATTATGTCTTATTATTGATAAATGCAGGCGTCAGAAACTCTGTAAGCGAGCGCAAAAAATCTCGGCGGCTGCTCCATTATGTGTAATGGCATCCCGTTATAACCCTTGCGAGTAAGCGAGCATTTAGGGTTATATTATTAGAACTAACTTTTCCTGGATTCTCAATAGAAATTAATGTAACATGCATATTATGTTTACAGCTTTTGGTATCTAAATAGCTTTAATGTAATATTCAGAAATAAAAATCTATAGTACGTAAAGGGTCACCAGGAGCTAAAACTTTGCAAGTTTGTTAGAAGAGACATCTACAGTATAAGTGATCTATTATGATAAATACAAATTTCCTTATATGCTAGATAAAGAATCAAGCTTTAATGCGGCATGTTACAACCACGCAAGAAAGGGGCCTTCATTGGTTTATTTTCAACATGAATCAAACACGCCGCTGTTTCTTAGGAAGGTGCGTAAATGAACGTGTCTCTTGTTATAAATAGTGTCACTTGCCTTGTACGTAAAGGATAATTTAAATAAATTCTTAATGAACAATGAACACTTTTTTTTATCAGGTAATATTCACCTAAAACTCGTAATCATTTAGGGAACAACCATTTAACTTGAAAGGGGGGGAGGTATGGTTTTTTGTACTGATCTGAATTTTTTTTCTAAAAAGTTATACACATTTTTATTTTTTTCCAGTTGCAATCAAACTAAATTATTTTTTTTCTTACCAAGTCAAAACATAATTTTTTGTTCAATGCTTTGTATAAAGGTGTGAGCCAGTATTCATTTTTATAGGTGTGTAGATATGGCATAAAGTATACTTGAGATTTTTTGCACAACTCTTGGGATTTATTGGGATTTTTTCAAAACAATACTCTTAAACCAGATTTTTTTTTTATTCTTATGTAAAGCAGAATATTTTTTTTGTGGCCAATACTGTGACAGATTATTTAATTTCTTTCCCTTCTAAATCATAATATTTTTTTAGGAAAAAACCATAACCCCCCTTCAAGTTAAATGGTCGTTCCCTTATAGAAACTTATATAAATGTTTACTATATTATATATCTTTATTTCTCATAGCCAATTTTACAAAGGTACAGAGATAACAACAATATAACACATATTATTACATTTAAAGGAAGATATAAGGTGGATCAACCTGGAGGACATACCCTCATATTTACAATTCTGATATATTTACACATATTACATAAAACGCTAACTGATTTTGAATTCATCAGATTACATAGCTTAAGTATATTTGATCTATTTATGAAGTGTGGTTCAAAATACTTCTTACGTTCATTTGATAAAGATGGACATTCAAATAGATAGTGAAATTCATCACCTAAGTTTCTTCCGTTGCATAGTTTACAAATCCGATTTTCCCTTTTTATATTACGCCAACGCCCAACTTCTATCGGTAGTCTATGGTTTGAAGTCCTAAATTTAACAAGTAAGAATTTGTCCTTATCGTCTAATACATCCAAATAATCTTCAAATTTTAAATCATGCTTAAATAACTTATAATTATCCCCTTTTGGTGAATTTTCCATCATTGAAGTCCATGTTTGTTTAAATTGATCCACTAAATTATTTTTAACTACTAATTTCAACCATTTATCAGAAATACAATTCTGCATGTTCCAAATATATGACATACCACAATCATTCAAAATACAACGAATTTTATTTAACCAAGCACATGTAACATTTTTATTTTGAAAATCTTTTTTGAAAATAGTTTGTATGATAATGATGAAATTTTTGTCTGATTTCCTAAAAATAGTTTTGACCAATATGAAATCATACGAACTTTAATGTCAATGTCAATTGGATATCGACCCAATTCCCCATAGACCATAACATTTGGTGTGAATGTTTCTACATGCAAAAGAAGCTTACAAAATTTTAGATGAACTCTCTCAATAATATCGTTTTTCCCAAAGCCCCAAGTTTCACAACCATATAATAGTATAGGTTTTACTGTTTTATCGAAAATATCCAGTTGACATTGTATTGACAAATTATGAAGTCTACCTTTCTTCAATACTTCATACATAGTTTTCGTACCTTTATTTACAAGATCTTTTTTTGCTGCGTTGAATGATCCAGACTTTGAAAATGTATAAAGAAAATTGTTAGGAGATACCAGACAATTGTAATGTATATACCAATACTAGCATGGTATAAGTTGTTCTTGTCTGTTCGCTTCGTACAAGTATATCAATCATAGACAGAAAGTGTAAGAGCATAATGGGTAGTCTTTCAAGTGCCCCTGGAAGAAACATTAAAAAACCTCTTGACCGACAAATTACACCAAAATCTATATTTCTATTTACAAATGTATTAAGGCATAACTCTAGTTTGCTTAAATTTTAAGAATTGGCAGACCTTTAGTGTTTATTATTAGATTAATCATTTCTGTCGCAGAATGTTATCTTTTCTAATACAAGATTGTAACCTTGCAAAGTATTAAAATAACATTTGATAGCATTGTATACCATCTAGTATTATATCTGACTATTTTGAAGTTTCTTTCAACTTCAAATAAACAGCTGATTTATCGGAAATATTCAAGTGCAGAAATAAAACGGATTCAAAATTGACATTATTTATTGTGAAGTGATCTCGACAACCTTTAGTATGCCATTATTTGTCGGTGTTAAAGATATTTAATGAAAACTAATAAGATTTGCAGATATGAAATGCCATAACATTTCCCTATTATGATATAATTGTCCATTTTTATTGTGGAAAATTGAAATTGAATTGACTTTTTTACGGCTGATATAAATGTTAAAATGTCTTAAGAGGTAACAAATTTTCTAAAGTGTTTAGCATAACATAGCCAATTGATAGAACAGTCGGGAAAATGTCAAGTTTGGATGGCAAGATCAATATTCAACCTTGGAAGAAGATGGCAGTCGAGTGAAAGCATCCATTTTTCATTTCCTAGAGAAATAATGTCTTAATTTAAATGTCACATTGGTATTTCGTCTCCAGTGCTGCCTTGTAAATCTACTCACTGATTACCAGATTAGCTGATTTAAGAATGGGATATCATAGGAATTCATTTACTATAAATCTGACATGAATTCTATCACTACGTAATGTCCATGACAGAAAAAACGATTAGCTTTCTGCAAGGATCGTTATATAAGCTTTATGTATATACAATGTAAATAAGGTTTAAAATCTTCCTCAGACACATTCCTTTCGAGAAAAAACAGATTCGAACTTGACATGAATTAGAATTCATATATTTTTTTCATGCATTTAGTTTTTTTTCAAAAACAATACAACTTTTCGATTTTGATTTTTCCCTAATGTAATTCAAATTAGGAATCAGTATACTATGGAAATAAAGGCATGTCCAAAATATGATCAAAACATTTGACTTATATCTATCAAATGACCTTTGTAGTAAGACCGGATGCTTCTCGTCAGCAGTAAGTTAATGCATGTTGGTGTTCAGATATCTAAAGCTTTCTTGGGACACTTAAAAGTATGGAAAAAACAGGTACCAACTGATCCAATAGCATATGTCCAACAATGTCAACTTGGAATATGATACTGTCACAATTTTTAAATAGATTTACATGTACAGATAATGTCATTCAGAACCGTCATTGTTTTGTGTTGTGCTATTATGTGTTTTATGTGTATGTTTGTTTGCGCAGAGTGGTGTCCAACACAAATTGTGTTTTGTTTTTCTTCGTATGGTGTGCCCTGTGTTGTCTGTTTCTCTGGATTATCCATTTTTGATTGCCCCTTCGGTATTCTTTGGCCTTCCAACAGTTTTACCTTGAGCATGCATGATAAAGATTATTTTAGAATAGTAACATGCGTACTACATTACATGTCTACGTTTTGTTATAAGGTTTGAACATTAGTCTTAAGACTTCTATTTTGGACATTTTGAAGTATGATTAATACGTTTTCGCTGCATTTTAAAGTTGTTTTTCTTTGCCAAAGATACATATTTGATTGATATCACTAGGTATATTTGATATACATTTGTTTTATTATCTGTCATTTTTTCAGTGCTACATAATAATTTAGTTTAAATTTGATGAAGCTAATTTCGGTTACAAATGGAAACATTTAACAAAAGCTTCTGTATATTTAAAACCAAAATTAGCTTTTCCGATTCTAAATAGTTTAACTTATAATGTATCCAACGCTATTGTAGCATACATGCATATACATCGGTGGTGATACACCGGTAACTGGCGGTAGTTTGTCATATATAGAAAATATACGTACATTGTGAACAAATATAAACCCCATCTGTACGAACATCAGAAACAGGAAGAAAGTTAGACTCTGATGAGCTTTTCTTTCCCGTTTCGAGGCGTGTTTAAATATACATTGTTGTATTTTATATTTCTCAACAAGATTAAAATTAGAAACACTTATATATTTATGAAATGACTCTCAAAATCCGTATTCATTTTCATTGATAAATTTAATTGTAGTGTACTAACACGACTAACACTATATATCTATAACATGCTGCTAATATTAACGAGGCCAGGATAAGGTACTGGGACTTATGTTTTTCCACTAACAAATGTAAAGATTTCATTAAAGATATTAATTGTGAAAAAAAAAAAAAAAAAAAAAAAAAAAAAAAAACAATGTATGTATATTGTGTTTTATACTGAAATATCGTGTATTGAAACAGAAATGTTAAATTAACACACACAAAAGACAAAAACATTGGACATTTTGGTTGAATTTCTAATTAGGTTTCTACGACCTGGTCAGTGTTCGACCGTTATTTATTGCGCTGCACTCTACATAAAATGCAGGGTACCAGGCTACTCTATATGTCTAATAGACGCACTCTATACGTCTAGTAGACGTATATAAAGCAAAGGATTATAAGTGTACATATTGATATACTCAATAAATGCACCGGTTGTAGTATAACAGTACTTTATATAATTACTACTATCGTTCATTTTAGTTATTTAAACTGGTAACAAGTTATCTAAATATTTCAATGATATAGACTAAACATTCAGCTCTTCAATCAAATAAAGCTGTTTTTTTCTCTCTCTTGAAAGCTAACACTTGTTTTAAAAGATAAATAGTCGGGAAGGGCAAACCACATCTGGTTTCTATTCTACTAAATTGGAAACACTAAATGAAGATAAATTGCCGTAATATATGGGATATACTACGTGTAAATAAGGTACATTGGTCATGAGCAACGGTAACCTATAAGTCCTTACCACATTGAGAGAAGTTTGAAGATATCAAAAGGGGTAATCAGAATCCGTAAATTGAAGAAGGACAGACAACAAAATGGCCAAAAGGAAAAAAGACAAAATTACAAATAACGATTTACAAAACGTACACATATAGCTAAAGATCGAGTAACTCGAACCACACTAAAAACTGGGTGTGAACTCAGGTGCACCGGAAGGGTATTCAGTTCCTGTAGTGTTAGAGCAATGAATAATATTGAGGTAACTTAAGGTAGAATCGGACAGTGCTTGTCATATCTTGTCTGTGACGAATAAGTAGCAATGCTGTAGACACCATAGTCGTTATTGAGATATGACTAACTAGAATCACGGTAAGACATCAGATAGTAGATGTACATACCAAATCTGGTCTCTGCTTAATGATGCAAGTGAAATGTGTCAAATATATGGTTTCTCCTCATGAACCACAGTGAAACAAGGTAACTAATCTAAATAAGGTTTCTGATTACTATACAGCGCCTAATCAATCGAAAAATAGTGAGTCTTTGTTCAATGAGCAGTACTGGACTGGGTGGTAAAGCTCATACAATACCTGGTACCTATTTTTAATAAACACCACTGACGTAAGGAGTGGAGTACAGGGTGTATTTTATCTAAGAAGATGAAACTAGTAGATCAGTTATTAGTGAACTAATTAGATCAGGAATTAAAATAAACGATGAAAATATGAATATCATACTAGCAGAATGAAGCTAATAAGTGAAAAGTGCTTACCATGTCTCATAATTAACCCAGTAATAACATTGAAAGAAAATAAACGATCATATCACCTTACATTGTTTTCAATATTTAGATAATACAGCTGTTATACAGTAAGGCACAGTGTCATGTTGTCATTTTAAATACTTAACAGTTTTGTTCTTCAGAGATATGACATTAGAAAGGTAATAAAATAGATTTGATCTTCTTCCTTTAGCTATGAACTTATAAAATGCTTTTGTTTTATAATATTACATTTTCAACTCAAGGAATGAAGTTCTTCCAATAGTAGACAAAAATTAGCTTTATTCTTGCATGCCTTGATATATACCCGACATTTTTGTTGAAATTAAATATTTGATGATGGTTCAATGTATGCTTTACCTCTGAAGATATTACTGTGATATTAGAGGTTATTAATTTTACATAATTTAAAAGTATCAAATTGTATATGAAAATTGTTAGTAATAAAAACGTAGATATCTGATTTATTGCGCACGAAACCCTGTTCAAAGACACAAACAGATCATTATGTTTCTCAAGCAAGTTACTACCGCTAGATTCCGGTGTCATAGTTTTAACTCGAGTATCCTAATGGTAATTATGTTATCTACAAATCGGATGTAACGATGGATTATATAGGATTCTTCCTCATAAAAACAAATAGAAATAACGATTCGTATTATATATTCTGTTTCATGATGGTCGTGTTGTAAATTTGATATCTACGTTGTTATTTGTTATTGTAATATGATCATTTGTTGTAATATTCCCTGTAAACTTAAGTCTTCATTGTATTTCCACTTGTCCATTCTATTCGATTCGTATGTAAAAACAAAAAATGCCAAACACCCTTTTAACGTATGCTGTATAATGATGTCCGACAATTCCACATACACGAATGGATACCTTTAAGCCTTCAAAAAACCAGAATCCAAGCAGCTTATGTCGGGATAGGAACGATCAATATTATCACAACATTCCTCGATTGATAACTAGATTTACACAGTCCAACCTTTTCTAAAATTGGCCTCCATTAATTACCGTATAGAATAACAGATTTTATGCACTCAACTATGCCCCCCCCCCCCCCTCAAAAAAATAAAAATAAAAATAAAAAACATTATTGAGGTCTATTTTCATAGGGTTTAATCGACATTAAGCTATTTTGTCAGCATTTATCTAGTACTCAATTTTAAATGAATTCCACATAGTTTGCTATTAACATGAGCAACAAAATTTATGTATTTCAGAGAATTAGCACTGCAAGTTTTACCTGATAAATAGTGTGCATAATTAGAAAGCCAAAAAAAGTTCAGAATATGACCTAAAGGCAATTCACACAAAAAAAAGAACGACCAAATATTGGGCCTTTTTCAGTGTGCAGTTCAACACATTTGAACCAAAATCTAATCGCCTTTGTTTCTGTGCTCATTAAAGTCGGTATAATGACAAAAGAACGAATATTTGCCCTTAAAATCGAAATGGCAATGGTATACCAAATATTCTATGATATATTTAAGCATTTACCTGACGTGTCTCAGTTTTAACAGAAAATCCACCGAGTTTAGAATGCTGTCTTTCAGAATGTACTTTATACTAAAAGTTTATTACAAAACAAAAATTTAAAGATGCATCTAAAATGAATTATAAATTGAAAATGAAGCCTAATCAATCATTGTTGTCATTGTTGTGACAACCCACTAGGTCTGTGCATGGTTTATTCATTGTGTAACACAAAAAGTCATGATGTATTACATAATTTTCTTTATTTTTAACATTATCATTTGTTTTGTAAAAACAGTAAATTATATCGATTCTGCAATGTGTATTTGCTTGGGCGAAAAAAACGAAGGCAGACGTCAGTGTTTTGTAATTCAATTAGCAACATTTTTCATTGTCATAAAAGCCAGATAAAAATCATATTACGTCTAGAAATTGTAAATCAGGGTGTCCGTAATTGGTAAAACATAAGTAAAACATAAGAAAAAAAATGACAGAAACAGTACATGTTTGTATGGACACATTTTTTAAACAGAGCGGTTTTTCTTGTTTATTGTCTATATCATTTACGGATCTTTATCGTGAAATAAATGATGATGGGTTGAAATAAAAAAAATGCCAATACAGTTAAATGATTTGAGTAACCTATTTTCGTGATTACAGACATTATGATGTTTTTATACAATTTATGCAAATAACTCAAAAAATGTGGATTATCACTATAAATTGTGTTTTTGGAGAATCTTATTTGTCAAGGATAAGTAAACAACATTAAGTTATGTACTTTTAATTACATTTTTCTAGGATACAAGGTATATTTACATGTTTTGTAATTTATCAAACTAATGCTTTCCGAAATTTCGTATATTTCATCTAACATTAGAAATACCAAAAGGTGAGTAACAATTATATACTAATTCGTAAAATAATAAAATATCTTGATTTCAAAATATCGGTTCATTAAAATTACCCTTTGTCTATTTTTGTTTAACGGAACAATACCTCGGGGGAAAAAATGCAATAAAAAAATAAGTTCCACTTTACTTAAATATAGAGATGATTTTGAAATAAATTGTCTTTCTATGTGAACCTGCGAATGTCAACAACAACAAAATAAGAGACGTTACATTTATTTATAAGCCTTTAACATGTGTCTGCACGTTATTTCCGTTCGTTCAATAAGATTGATTGGCACAAAAACAATAAATCAACATTACATTCAATATTTCCTCTAATATAATGAATCAAATTAATAACCTACCTTTGTCAAATTATTAGACTAATTCCAAACCAAAAATTTACGTGCTTCACTGTCTTGTTCTTAAAATGGAATCGAACGTCTAGTCAGTCTTGTTGTAATTACAACATATTCTTATTCCAGCGCTTCAGATCTGTCTTGATTATTATTAAGACAGCGAGTTAATGAAAGTTACTAGAAAAGCGTCATACTGATTGTATCTAAACCATTGTTGAAATAAACAACTTGTTAAATTCATGTAGTTTTGTTTAATCTTAAACAGTGTTCTTAAGAGGGGCCTAGTTATCGATAGTAGTACTAAAGTGTCTGGTTACAGACGGTGTATTTCCCCACAATAAGTTATAATAGTATTAGACCCGAAGACGGTCATAAAGATATTAACAACACTCTCTTTTTTAATGCACTGATACGGATAATAATGTTATTTCAGACAATATTTCATGTAATCATTTTGTAGTGAGCCTATGTTTTATTGTCATTATTTCCTCTACAACCTCAGCCAATATGGCTGACATCATTATAGTAGTTGTTTTTAATTTGTTCGCAGGTTGTTTTTGTTTTTGGTTTAGTTTTGCTTTGTTTTATTAGTAATTTGAATAACACATGTGAATGTGTAATTGTCTATAAGTTGTTATCACCAGTAACAGACATTTCAGAACTATTTTTATTTATTATTATATTGAAACCTTTGATTTTTGACTGGAGAGAAAGCAGTTAAAATGTGTAGAAATTATATATTAAAAAAATGATTCCTGGAATCTGCTATTAAATCTATGCATGACAATTCAAAATCAAACATAGTCTCATTTACAAGTCTGTTCGGATTAAACATCGGCCATCTCTTTTGTAGGTATTTTTTTTTTTAAAGATAATCGAACTATTTTAAGAAACCGGTCATTATTATTATTTTTTTAAAACTTTTCTTGAATCAAGTTCACGACGACCATCTTTTATAGTATAATATGTTCATATCAATAACATTACATGTAAGTATTACAGCGATGGAATTTGAATAGAAAAGTTAATTTATTTTTTTACACATTTACGCTCTTCTACTCTATCTGAAATCAAATATATATGGAAGTTTCTAGTGTTCTATCAATTGAAAAAAAATCTAATATCCCTGTGAAAATGTTTACCATTGAAAACCCAGGTGTAAAAATGTCTTTTGTTTTTGCGTGACAAATTGAATTTATTTCATATATTACCAGGCGTTTTATCGTCTGCTTCCGAGTCTCGCACTATAATGAAGAATAAAGATATTTATTTAAAAGCTAAAATAAAAGATGAAATTTAACACGGGCAAAAACCACGCAACAACTCTTTTTTTTTCTTCGTTTTTCTCCATTTTACTTCCGATTTACCTATAAGGATTAAAGTTCGTATTGTTTAAACGAACCAAGACCAAAGGAGGTGGTATCTAAATTTTATCATTAAACACAGTGTTTTACAGGAAAATTAAAAATAATGTCCATTAGTTAAAGTTTTTGTTTTTTAAGACCATACTGTGAAGATATAGTAAAATGTCTTTGGACATGTACATCATATATTACACCATCCATTATGTAACTACATGTACATGTAATATCCTGGCATAAAGTACATTTACTGTGCAGAAAAATACAACGGTGAAATGTCGTTTATATCAGCCATCGATATTTTCTGCAAAAATTATTATTGTCTAAAACTTTTTATTGTCTATTCGAAAATTAGTGCATGTATTCAACAATGCAAAACATCAATTTTAAAATCTAATTATTGTTCTTGGAATCATTAATAAAATATTGAACAAACTTAATTTATCAACAGGCTTGTTTTTATTGAATTACAGAGAGATAAGGAAAAAACTTGTAGCACGTAATACTATTACAAAAGATAAAATTATTATGTAAAGATAGAAAGCACGGCCATTATCAAATTATCCACACTTCTCGACATGAAAGAATTCTTCGTTGTTTCTCTAGAAGAGATTTAATATTGGACAAGCAGATGAAGAACAAATAAACCTACAATAGTAATAAACATTGCTAATAGCAAAATGTTAGAAGTAGTAAACAATAACAAACAAAAACCTAGATGGCGGAATATTTATTGATCTTGATCTCCTAAGAGCTTCTTGATAGCATTATACTCAAAAGAAAAGTAAACGTTACACAGACAATTCATAATAATTTACATTTCATTCAAGTAAATGAGAACATTGAATACCAATAAATTGAATGATGAGATATAAAGAAACGTGTTTGGTGATATGGAAACAGTGAGAGCACATTAATTCAACAGTGCTGCATGTTAAATAATACATTACCGAACGCTTCAAATTACAATAATCTGTGGTTAAAAAGTATCAGACGTTTGACCTATGATATAGACAGTTGATATGTTGTACAATGTATAGAATAAGACGAAGAGGACTGTCATTGACACTTGAATTTACAGCTTCCTCACAGCAAAATATACACTCCCTTTCTTTTAAAATAAAAATCGTAAAAATATAAGTACTTTGCATATCATTCGTAAAATGTATATTATGTATTTCATCACAAGATATTTATATCTGTAAACCTGTCTCTTCAAACAAGAGCATCATTTAAATACTTTTTTTTTGTAACTGCTGAAGTTGTCGTTTAATTCTAAAGCAATTCAATAAAAGATCATTGCAGAGCATACATACCATCCTAAAGTTCTACCGGACATCGTTAATGACAGAAAGACGGATACACCTGCATTTTTACAAACCAGAGAAGAAAATGACAACATACCAAGAGTACATCATCATTACTAAAACAGTTTTAACGAAAGGGCATGGATTCAAGTGAACATGAAAGAAAATCAATAAAATTGATGGATTTATTGATTGATTGATTGATTGATTGTTGGTTGCATACTTATTCAGGACGAGTTCAACAATATATTGATATTATAAGGAAATAAGAGGAATAGAACAACTGAGGCAACCAGATTTGACTTTCACTGGAATAGCATGAGGAATGTGGGTATTGACAAAGAAATAGGAGTGTGTAGCGTCTACAGTGCACATACTCTTTTTTCGAAATCTACATAAGTTATCATAACGTGCAATGAGCGTGGCACTCCTCAAGCACGTCACCCACTGTAGTATACGATCAGGCTTTCCGCATAGTAACTGACACCCTCCCAATTGTGGGGGTATTCCTATCTGTCACCAGGGGGCGTATTGAACAGCTCTGTAGGGTGAGATATAGGAACTGTCACTGGTATCCAGAAATCTATAAAGACTCGTGTAAATATAAAGACATTTAGTTATCAGCACTTATATTGGTGATTTACACCTAGCTCACTGCTAGATCTTTATTTGTGAGTATAACTGATGATTACTTAGATAAGGTAAAGACTTGGAGATAAGTGACAACTATAATATCTGACCGATAAACGTTGTGCTCCTTACCTTATCTGATATTGACTGATGTTAATACCGATAAAATTATTTTAGTCGCGTGCACTACGTTTTTATTAGAATCACTGTCGTCAATATGACATAATTTCACCAACTATAACAAATACCAAGGTACAAACAACGACAGAAATCTAGTAAAGATTTGGATCAGATTAATTAATAGTTTATTAAATAATTGGAAATTGACATTAATTGAAACGAATTTCAGTGCTACATGTAAAACACATTTATAAAACCTTACCTTATTGTAGAGTGTGAAAGAGGGCAAAGTATAAATAGTTCACTTGTCTAAATCGTTCAAACAATGTATAAATACAGAGAATGTACCCAAGGCGTATGACAACATGCTACCACTTGAGTTCTGTAGTACACATATGTTGTACTAGGGTGAAGTCTCAATAATACAGCTCATGATGTCTGTAGATTTATCTAACATAAAGTTCAATTGATATTTATCTGATGTAAAGGAGGTGTTATTTTGAAATTAGGATAGTTTTTATGCATCTAAGTTTTGGAACTTCAATTGAATTAAAATATCCAAGTTTAGTTTCAAGATAGATGTGTTATTATTTTTATTTAGTCAATAACATTGAAGTAATTCTTGTCAAATATTAACAGATATGATTGTTTCAGACACTCTGCATGATTAAGACTAAATAAAACCCCCATGGCCAGTATTTGAATAAATGACTATATCATGAAGAGAAAGATGAACTTTTAATGTTTCGGGAATGCCCGTACGTGGATGATATATGTACTTTAGAAAAATGTTATAATTTTAGTTTACAAATAATGTTTCTTGTATATGGTTTTATAAATAATTTACATAATTTTGTTATTTAATTAAGTTTAAAGTTTTCGCTTGACAGATATCTATGGATAAAATCCACGGAGGTATCCCATGCATGTAAATAATGGGGTAACCCACTGTTGATTACATTTGTTCCTCGCGGTGGAGTAGGGAGGAGGGTAATCACGTGTTGGTTACCGACCATGATGTAGATATCCAAATGATGAAGCTTTCCATTCAAAACATGAAACCTTGTAACATGAATGCATTCTTTTCCTTTGATCTTTTTATGGTTTATATACCCGAATGTAAGCAACAGCTAAGAACTATGAAATAATACACGCAGATATATTGTACACTTTAAATCTGGACTGCAGCTCTCCTTATTTCTCTCAGAGAGCCGTGCAATAATCAACGACCTATGTGTGATATTGCATGGCTTCGTGCTACAAATCATCTATACCACGGAATGTGCTTAGCAGAGAAGCAGCAAATATCAATTTAATAGTGCTTGGTTTGAGGAGTCTGGGCTCGAACCCACGATCGATCTACCACACAGGCGAGCACGCCAACCATTACACCAACGATGCGGTCTTTCTGCTTCATCATGCATTCAATACACAACTAGTACCATACTTACTTTTGTTTAAGACAGAACTCTTTACCCAGTATATGATAAAAACAACAAGAATAAATTAAGCGCATGTTATTTTATATGATTAACACTTCTCTGATAGAGTGCTAACTAACATTATTTCAGGTTTTAATATTGACAATTTGAAGCCCCATTCTTTTTCAATCTATTTCGTATTCCATAAATAATCTTTTCAAACCCTACTAGTGAATTTATTTTACCGCTTTCTGTGTCATTTTCTCACATTGGCCTATTTGTGTCATAGGGCAAGTGATTGTATATCAATTTGCAATAACCAAGATTTACTAATGAAAAATTAAAACAGCAATAGTCTCTCAAAAGTATCATTGAAATATAGTGACAAAATAAATATAATATAACTTGTGCCACTTGTAGTTAGGGAATATCTTATTTTGCAGTTCCAGAGAAGTGAAAGATATGTTCCTGCTTATAATTAATGTCTACAATTTATATTCCATTCATGGTAACTTTATAATTTACAATCGTAATATATTTTAAGGTTAACGACACTTTCAACAATATTTCAGTTGCTTAGAGGAAACCTGAGTACCCAGACAAACCATCGACCTATCGAAAGTCACTGTCACACTCGATCACAATAGGTTGCATCCAGTGCACCTCACCATGAGTGGGAATCGAATTCACACCTTTCATGTGTGGTAATCGTAAGAGAAGCGTATGACTTTTGGAATTTAATACCGCATGGAATATCTAGAAAAATACCAATATTTTCCTGTATTTTTGTTTGCGCAAAATTACAAACGTGAAAAAAACTGACAAGTATGCATTCAAAAGATAAAATTGCACCAACATTTACAAAATACACACAAGTACTGAGTTGTTTATAGTAAATATCTATATCTACTTGTATACATGTCCATATACAAGAAAATTCAAATTAACAAATATTTTCATAGAATGTGCGGGGTTATATATGTTTTTAATTTTAAGTACTGTCGTTGAAGATTTTGTTATTAGCAGTAATTTACGGGGTAACAAAATTCTTATACGATAGAATGGTAACGATATTAACAATTGTTTGTGCAATATTTACGCTACGGTTTTCCGAGTTAAACGGTTAAAGGGGAATTTGCGGTAGTGCCTACCGACACAATTTGTGGGCGGAGCTTATCATCACAAATTTCAGTTGATATGAACATCATATTTATGAAACTGTATGTCACATGACCAACGTGATCTAAAGGTCACATACCTCAGAAATTTGAATTTTCGAAGTGATTTTTGTAGTTTTTAGACTGATGAAGAATATTATTTTTAATAAGACTTAATGTTTCGTAGGGAGGAACACTAGTGACCATGCCTGTCAAATATTTTGCTCCAAAGGTAACTGTGAAACTATGTATCATTGATTGCAATATCACATATTGGTCGTTGATCATTGCACGGCTCTCTGCGAGTAATAAAACTACAGCCCAGTTTTAAGGGCAACACCTCGTATCTGCGTGTATTATTTCATAGTTCTTAGCTGTTGCTTACATTCTGGTATATAATCCATAAAAAGATCAAAGGAAAAGAACGCATTTATGTTACAATATAGTATATACATTGTACCATAAAACAGCGGTAATAATTTGAAAAAAAAATATTCTACTATGCCCAGGGCAGGTGAGGGAATACGAATTCGAAGAAAAGTTTGAAGTGGTAAAAATCAGAAGGCGAAAATCGAAAGACGGGCAATACACTACACATAAAACTGTAGACTGAGTATCAGGAAACGCCACAAAACACGGGGGATGAACTCAGGTGCTCCAGAAAGGTAAGCAGTTCCAACTTTACCCATTGTCGATAGAAATAAGGACTTGCTATTAACTAATTTCCAGTGACATTTTACCACTATATAATATACACCTATTTACTGGCTATGAGGACAATAGCAAATCTATTGTACCTCGAGACACCAACTATTTCCCGACGCGAAGCGGAGGGAAATAGTTGGTGTCGAGGGGGACACTAAACTTGCTATTGTCCGAATAGCCAGTAAATAAGTGTTTTATTATACCAAAGGGAATCTAGGAAATCTGAGAAAATATGGATATTAAAAAGACACAAATAGAAGTTCTTAATAGTAATATTAAGAAAAATATCAATAATAAACATGTTTTAACAACAATTCTAACCAGTTTAAAGTTTCAACAGATGCCATTTTATCGTCTGGTATACAAATAATCGTATCTCTCGGGCATGTAGGTGCATGTACGTTAAAACACGAAAGATCCGAACCATAAATGCGCGGAAAAACGTATGCTGTTTGAACTGAACTATTTCCCTAAGGAAATAGTCATCTAGGGATAATTGTCATGATCAGTCATTAAAAACTATTTAAACAAAATCAGCCATTGGATTTTTATGTGCAAAATAGTAATTTTATCTGCATTTAATTTTATATAGAAAATATATACTGAGGTATAATAACATATTTTAGTGCGAATTTACCACTATTATTTACTAAAAAAAAATCGAAATATTTTACAAAATTAGAACCTCATCGATAAGTGCATGCAGTGATAGGTATTTGTTACACAAAAACAAATCTGAATACGATTTGATTACATGAGTCTACCAGCACAACACTATTTCTAACTTTAATATATAACATTTTGAAGTAAAAAGTGATATTATATTTTAAAAAGTGAGCAATTTTTATTTATACCTTGGCGAGTCGGAACAATTTGACGCCAAGTTTAAAAATAAAGAGTTGTATTCCTTTTATCGGAAACATTGATAGCAATCTCCATTCTCTGATCAAAACACTACCACCTCTATGTAAACAATGGGTTTTTATACAGATATATCATGTTTGGGAGGGGTATTTGCGAAAAATGCCAGTCGAGGGACTAAAAATTTCCCGAGCCGAATGGCGAGGGAAATTTAGTCTCAAGACTGGTATTTTTCACAAATACCCCTACCAAACATGATATATCTGTTTAATTACACCGAATATTATTTAGAACACTGGCTAAATAAATAATACCTTTTGTTTGTCGTTTTTAAGACCTAACATGATGTATCTGTTTAATTCTACCGAATGATGTTACATAAAACGCACAACTGATAACGTTTTACAAATTTTGTTACAAGTGTCTCGGTGAAGGGTAAAAACAGCAAATACGATTTTGCAAATACCATGAAAAAAAGTTAAATCTTATGCAAATACACCTACATGAAGTAAAAAATCACAATGCAAGGCCTGAATTTGTAAAAAAATATCACGGCTATTAACCAATCAGAATCCAACATTTTTATATAAGGTGTAATTATATAGAAATATACCATACTTGTAAGTGATATTTGCCAAAAAATACTGGTTGAGCGACTGGACAAATTTTCCAATCCGATAGGCGAGGGATATTTGTTTAGTCTCTCAACCAGTATTTTTTGGCAAATACCACTTACAAGCATGGTATATTTCTATAATTCCACCGAATATGTTCCCTTGAATCAGACAAGCACAGGTTTTTACATTGTTGCAGCTCATGCAATTTACAATATGATCTCTTGGACAACGAGGCTGCATTTTGCAAATACACGTGATCACATGCATTGTAGCCCTTACATTGTATTTTTTTTACTTAGCCAAAATATATTCCTCCTATCTATGATTTTTAGTTGAAATCTGGAACTAATCTCAGATATGGTCATAGTGTATTATTCAGTTTTTAAGTCATGTACATTGTAAATATTTCATAAATAGAACAAATTTATCAATTCGCAAAGTTAAAGGGTAATTTCATGAAATATAATCATAATAATTGTGGCCAAATTTTATCAAAATTGTAGACTAGACCTGGTATTTTGGAGATGATTTTTGGTACAAGTTTTCCATAGTTCAACATGTTCAATGACAGATACCAAGTGATGACATTAAGGTTCATCCACATTTAATTAGGGGCCCGGGTGGCTCAATGAGCTAGGTCGCTGTATCTAACAACTCATACAAGCCTATCACCAATACGGCGTGGGTTCGCGCTCGGCTTTGTAAATTACAAAAAAGGGTGCACTCGACTCGCAGCCACAAGCGATACAGTCTACTAGTTGCTTGCCCATGGTCGGTGGTTCTCTCCGGGTACTCCGGCTTCCTCCACCACTAAAATCGATTTTCAGCTGCAGAATTACTTGCCGACCTGCCGTCTGCTGATTCGGCCATTATTAGAAAATATTGGTGGTTATCATTACCTGAAGATAAATCCTGAGAGCATCGGAATGTAAAATACTACTATTTTTAATCACGATCTAATTTTAGACATGGTATTTTCCCACCTGCCGTTGTATTTCTGAAAAATACCACGGCACTTAAAATGGCGGGGAAAAAAATACCATGGTGAAGGAAAAATTGGAGAAAAACATAATATTTGCGGGAAAATAGCATAGCTTATATCCAATGAAAACTCAGCATTTTTACATAAGGTGGAATTATATATAAAATATAGGGCGTGTACGTACACATAAAGAACATTTTCAACCTGATGTTTTTTGTACTGAAATGGGGGCCCAGTATTAAAATTATGACTTTGGATAATGGTGAAGTAGGGCAAATATGAATTTTCTTTAAATAATGCAAGCAGTCTGTATATATACAAAGATAACATCACTAACATATAGGGTATTTTCCTACGAATTTTTTTTCATATATTTCAGAAAAAAACTTATGATGATTTTTTTTAATAACAATATTGATATTTATTTTGCTTATCTTTATATACGATATTGTAATATTCGTACTTACTGGTTGCCCTTTGATTGTCCTATCCTTACTTACTGGTTGCCCTTTGATTGTCATATCCGTACTTACTGGTTACCCTTTGATTGTCATATCCGTACTTACTGGTTACCCTTTGATTGTCATATCCGTACTTACTGGTTGCCCTTTTTTGATTGTCCTATCCTTACTTACTGGTTGCCCTTTGATTGTCATATCCGTACTTACTGGTTACTCTTTGATTGTCATATCCGTACTTACTGGTTGCCCTTTGATTGTCATATCCGTACTTACTGGTTGCCCTTTGATTGTCATATCCGTACTTACTGATTGCCCTTTGATTGTCATATCTGTACTTACTGATTGCCCTTTGATTATCATATCCGTACTTACTGATTTCCCTTTGATTAATAAGCTTCTACTATAATCATTTTATTTTGATTCATTTAAAAACAACATGGCGTGTGGCTGCCTCTTTTTGTTTTGCACTGAGATTCAAACTGTCTCTGTTTTTCCGTTGTGACTTGATCACAACCTGATGTCCTCTTGGCAAAGATATAATTACGAGAGAAAAAAATGGCCATTATATTTCTCAGTATGGTTTCCAATTAGGATTCAGACGAGTGTGGATTCTTTACTGTCATTATATTTCCTTTTAGTTCTCCATATTTCCAATATTTCCTTAATTAAATGTATGAAGTGATACAAAATGTAAGACAAACTAGAGTAGAAGACCAATAGAGGTGGAATATATACACACATCTATATCAGTTTACACAAACTAGAGTAGAAGACCTATAGAGGTGGAATATATACACACATTTATATCAGTTTACACAAACTAGAGTAGAAGACCTATAGAGGTGGAATGCATACAGACATCTATATCAGTTTACACAAACTAGAGTAGAAGACCAATAGAGGTGGAATATATACACACATTTATATCAGTTTACACAAACTAGAGTAGAAGACCTATAGAGGTGGAATATATACACACATCTATATCAGTTTACACAAACTAGAGTAGAAGACCTATAGAGGTGGAATATATACACACATCTATATCAGTTTACACAAACGAGAGTAGAAGACCTATAGAGGTGGAATATATACACACATCTATATCAGTTTACACAAACGAGAGTAGAAGACCTATAGAGGTGGAATATACACACACATTTATATCAGTTTACACAAACTAGAGTAGAAGACCAATAGAGGTGGAATATATACACACATTTATATCAGTTTACACAAATTAGAGTAGAAGACCTATAGAGGTGGAATATATACACATATCTATATCAGTTTACACAAACTAGAGTAGAAGACCAATAGAGGTGGAATATATACACACATTTATATCAGTTTACACAAACTAGAGTAGAAGACCTATAGAGGTGGAATATATACACACATCTATATCAGCTTACACAAACTAGAGTAGAAGACCTATAGAGGTGGAATATATACACACATCTATATCAGTTTACACAAACGAGAATAGAAGACCTATAGAGGTGGAATATATACACACATTTATATCAGTTTACACAAACTAGAGTAGAAGACCAATAGAGGTGGAATATATACACACATTTATATCAGTTTACACAAACTAGAGTAGAAGACCAATAGAGGTGGAATATATACACACATCAATATCAGTTTACACAAACTAGAGTATAAGACATATAGAGGTGGAATATATACACACATCTATATGAGTGTACACAAACTAGAGTAGAAGACCTATAGAGGTGGAATATATACAGACATCTATATCAGTTTACACAAACTAGAGTAGAAGACATATAGAGGTAGAATATATACACACATCTATATCAGTTTACACAAACTAGAGTAGAAGACCTATAGAGGTGGAATATATACACACATTTATATCAGTTTACACAAACTAGAGTAGAAGACCTATAGAGGTGGAATATATACAGACATTTATTTCAGCTTACACAAACTAGAGTAGAAGACCAATAGAGGTGGAATATATACACACATTTATATCAGTTTACACAAACTAGAGTAGAAGACCTATAGAGGTGGAATATATACACACATTTATATCAGTTTACACAAACAAGAGTAGAAGAACTATAGAGGTGGAATACATACACACATCTATATCAGTTTACACAAACTAGATTAAAAGAACTATGGAGGTGGAATATATACACACATCTATATCAGTTTACACAAACTAGAGTAGAAGACCTATAGAGGTGGAATATACACACACATTTATATCAGTTTACACAAACTAGAGTAGAAGACATATAGAGGTGGAATATATACAAACATTTATATCAGTTTACACAAACTAGAGTAGAAGACCTATAGAGGTGGAATATATACACACATTTATATCAGTTTACACAAACTAGAGTAGAAGACCTATAGAGGTGGAATATATACAAACATTTATATCAGTTTACACAAACTAGAGTAGAAGACCTATAGAGGTGGAATATATACACACATCCATATCAGTTTACACAAACTAGAGTAGAAGACCTATAGAGGTGGAATATATACACACATTTATATCAGTTTACACAAACTAGAGTAGAAGACATATAGAGCTGGAATATATACACACATCTATATCAGTTTACACAAACTAGAGTAGAAGACATATAGAGGTGGAATATATACACACATCTATATCAGTTTACACAAACTAGAGTAGAAGACATATAGAGGTGGAATATATACACACATTTATATCAGTTTACACAAACTAGAGTAGAAGACCTATAGAGGTGGAATATATACACACATATATATCAGTTTACACAAATTAGAGTAGAAGACCAATAGAGGTGGAATATATACACACATCTATATCAGTTTACACAAACTAGAGTAGAAGACATATAGAGGTGATGTTTTATCTATCAATAATTCTAGATTTGCAGAATTTCTTCCATTGATATATCCTCCAGAGCTGGAAGTTAAAGAGACCACCGATACAGCTTCGTCCGCATCATTTTTGGACTTATACCTCGAATTTGACGACAGTGGTCAACTCAGTACTAAAATTTATGATAAGCGGGACGACTTCAATTTTAAAATCATAAATTTTCCAAACATGTGCAGCAATATACCAGCTTCTCCTGCATATGGTGTTTACATCTCGCAATTGATTCGCTATGCAAGGGCCAGTAGCAATTATTCTGATTTCCTGAAACGTCATCTTCATCTGAGAAACAGGCTACTGGACCAGGGCTATAAAAAGATTCGCCTTATTCGATCTCTTAAAAAGTTTATATTCCGATACCAATATCTTGTCGAAATATATTCCGTCTCTGCAGAAATAATTATAAACGATGCATTTTCATATAGTGAAAATGTATAAAGATAAAGAAGTCCAAAATGTCAAGAATTTTTTTGTCAATGTGTGACGTAAAAATATTTTTGACATTTACGTCACCGAATATGGTACTGCTTTGACAACTATTTTACCTATTTTGTTCCTGTATTTAAATACTGTTACAGTGACAGCCGGAACCTTTGAACCGTAATGAGAGCGGGAGGTTTGGCGCCTTAAAATCTGATTCAACCCACCATTTCTTTAGAAATGCCTGTACCAAGTCAGGGTCATTACGGTTTTCACAGTTTTCCGGTTGTTGACTGATTTTGTCTGTTTATATAATTATGAGTTTTGACTTTCCCTTTATAAGATTGTTCGGAGTTCGGTAATTTTGTTATTACCTTTATATATACACACATCTATATCAGTTTACACAAACTAGAGTAGAAGACCTGTAGAGGTGGAATATATACACACATTTATATCAGTTTACACAAACTAGAGTAGAAGACCTATAGAGGTGGAATATATACACACATTTATATCAGTTTACACAAACTAGAGTAGAAGGCCTATAGAGGTGGAATACATACACACATCTATATCAGTTTACACAAACTAGAGTAGAAGACCTATAGAGGTGGAATATATACACACATCTATATCAGTTTACACAAACTAAAGTAGAAGACCTATAGAGGTGGAATATATACACACATTTATATCAGTTTACACAAACTAGAGTAGAAGAACTATAGAGGTGGAATATATACACACATCTATATCAGTTTACACAAACTAGAGTAGAAGAACTATAGAGGTAGAATATATACACACATTTATATCAGTTTACACAAACTAGAGTAGAAGAACTATAGAGGTGGAATATATACACACATTTATATCAGTTTACACCAACTAGAGTAGAAGACATATAGAGATGGAATATATACACACATCTATATCAGTGTACACAAACTAGAGTAGAAGACCTATAGAGGTGGAATATATACAGACATCTATATCAGTTTACACAAACTAGAGTAGAAGACATATAGAGGTGGAATATATACACACATCTATATCAGTTTACACAAACTAGAGTAGAAGACCTATAGAGGTGGAATATATACACACATTTATATCAGTTTACACAAACTAGAGTAGAAGACCTATAGAGGTGGAATATATACAGACATTTATATCAGTTTACACAAACTAGAGTAGAAGACCAATAGAGGTGGAATATATATACACATTTATATCAGTTTACACAAACTAGAGTAGAAGACCTATAGAGGTGGAATATATACACACATTTATATCAGTTTACACAAACTAGAGTAGAAGACCTATAGAGGTGGAATATATATACACATCTATATCAGTTTACACAAACTAGAGTAGAAGAACTATAGAGGTGGAATATATACACACATCTATATCAGTTTACACAAACTAGAGTAGAAGAACTATAGAGGTGGAATATATACACACATTTATATCAGTTTACACAAACTAGAGTAGAAGAACTATAGAGGTGGAATATATACACACATTTATATCAGTTTACACAAACTAGGGTAGAAGAACTATAGAGGTGGAATATATACACACATTTATATCAGGTTACACAAACTAGAGTAGAAGAACTATAGAGGTGGAATATATACAGACATTTATATCAGTTTACACAAACTAGAGTAGAAGAACTATAGAGGTGGAATATATACACACATTTATATCAGTTTACACAAACTAGAGTAGAAGACCTATAGAGGTGGAATATATACACACATTTATATCAGTTTACACAAACTAGAGTAGAAGACATATAGAGGTGGAATATATACACACATCTATATCAGTGTACACAAACTAGAGTAGAAGACCTATAGAGGTGGAATATATACAGACATCTATATCAGTTTACACAAACTAGAGTAGAAGACATATAGAGGTGGAATATATACACACATCTATATCAGTATACACAAACTAGAGTAGAATACCTATAGAGGTGGAATATATACACACATTTATAACAGTTTACACAAACTAGAGTAGAAGACCTATAGAGGTGGAATATATACAGACATTTATATCAGTTTACACAAACGAGAGTAGAAAACCAATAGAGGTGGAATATATACACACATTTATATCAGTTTACACAAACTAGAGTAGAAGACCTATAGAGGTGGAATATATACACACATTTATATCAGTTTACACAAACAAGAGTAGAAGAACTATGGAGGTGGAATACATACACACATCTATATCAGTTTACACAAACTAGATTAGAGGAACTATGGAGGTGGAATATATACACACATCTATATCAGTTTACACAAACTAGAGTAGAAGACCTATAGAGGTGGAATATACACACACATTTATATCAGTTTACACAAACTAGAGTAGAAGACCTATAGAGGTGGAATATATACAAACATTTATATCAGTTTACACAAACTAGAGTAGAAGACCAATAGAGGTGGAATATATACACACATTTATATCAGTTTGCACAAACTAGAGTAGAAGACCAATAGAGGTGGAATATATACACACATTTATATCAGTTTACACAAACTAGAGTAGAAGACCTATAGAGGTGGAATATATACAAACATTTATATCAGTTTACACAAACTAGAGTAGAAGACCTATAGAGGTGGAATATATACACACATCTATATCAGTTTACACAAACTAGAGTAGAAGACCTATAGAGGTGGAATATATACACACATTTATATCAGTTTACACAAACTAGAGTAGAAGACCAATAGAGGTGGAATATATACACACATTTATATCAGTTTACACAAACTAGAGTAGAAGACCTATAGAGGTGGAATATATACAAACATTTATATCAGTTTACACAAACTAGAGTAGAGGACCTATAGAGGTGGAATATATACACACATCTATATCAGTTTACACAACCTAGAGTAGAAGACCTATAGAGGTGGAATATATACACACATCTATATCAGTTTACACAAACTAGAGGAGAAGACATATAGAGGTGGAATATATACACACATCTATATCAGTTTACACAAACTAGAGTAGAAGACCTATAGAGGTGGAATATATACACACATTTATATCAGTTTACACAAACTAGAGTAGAAGACCTATAGAGGTGGAATATATACACACATCTATATCAGTTTACACAAATTAGAGTACAAGACCAATAGAGGTGGAATATATACACACATCTATATCAGTTTACACAAACTAGAGTAGAAGACCTATAGAGGTGGAATATATACACACATCTATATCAGTTTAGACAAACTAGAGTAGAAGACCTATAGAGGTGGAATATATACACACATCTATATCAGTTTACACAAATTAGAGTAGAAGACCTATAGAGGTGGAATATATACACACATCTATATCCGTTTACACAAACTAGAGTAGAAGACCTATAGAGGTGGAATATATACAGACATCTATATCAGTTTACACAAACTAGAGTAGAAGACATATAGAGGTAGAATATATACACACATCTATATCAGTTTACACAAACTAGAGTAGAAGACCTATAGAGGTGGAATATATACACACATTTATATCAGTTTACACAAACTAGAGTAGAAGACCTATAGAGGTGGAATATATACAGACATTTATTTCAGTTTACACAAACTAGAGTAGAAGACCAATAGAGGTGGAATATATACACACATTTATATCAGTTTACACAAACTAGAGTAGAAGACCTATAGAGGTGGAATATATACACACATTTATATCAGTTTACACAAACAAGAGTAGAAGAACTATAGAGGTGGAATACATACACACATCTATATCAGTTTACACAAACTAGATTAAAAGAACTATGGAGGTGGAATATATACACACATCTATATCAGTTTACACAAACTAGAGTAGAAGACCTATAGAGGTGGAATATATACAAACATTTATATCAGTTTACACAAACTAGAGTAGAAGACCAATAGAGGTGGAATATATACACACATTTATATCAGTTTGCACAAACTAGAGTAGAAGACCAATAGAGGTGGAATATATACACACATTTATATCAGTTTACACAAACTAGAGTAGAAGACCTATAGAGGTGGAATATATACAAACATTTATATCAGTTTACACAAACTAGAGTAGAAGACCTATAGAGGTGGAATATATACACACATCTATATCAGTTTACACAAACTAGAGTAGAAGACCTATAGAGGTGGAATATATACACACATTTATATCAGTTTACACAAACTAGAGTAGAAGACCAATAGAGGTGGAATATATACACACATTTATATCAGTTTACACAAACTAGAGTAGAAGACCTATAGAGGTGGAATATATACAAACATTTATATCAGTTTACACAAACTAGAGTAGAGGACCTATAGAGGTGGAATATATACACACATCTATATCAGTTTACACAACCTAGAGTAGAAGACCTATAGAGGTGGAATATATACACACATCTATATCAGTTTACACAAACTAGAGGAGAAGACATATAGAGGTGGAATATATACACACATCTATATCAGTTTACACAAACTAGAGTAGAAGACCTATAGAAGTGGAATATATACACACATTTATATCAGTTTACACAAACTAGAGTAGAAGACCTATAGAGGTGGAATATATACACACATCTATATCAGTTTACACAAATTAGAGTACAAGACCAATAGAGGTGGAATATATACACACATCTATATCAGTTTACACAAACTAGAGTAGAAGACCTATAGAGGTGGAATATATACACACATCTATATCAGTTTAGACAAACTAGAGTAGAAGACCTATAGAGGTGGAATATATACACACATCTATATCAGTTTACACAAATTAGAGTAGAAGACCTATAGAGGTGGAATATATACACACATCTATATCCGTTTACACAAACTAGAGTAGAAGACCTATAGAGGTGGAATATATACAGACATCTATATCAGTTTACACAAACTAGAGTAGAAGACATATAGAGCTGGAATATATACACACATCTATATCAGTTTACACAAACTAGAGTAGAAGACCTATAGAGGTGGAATATATACACACATTTATATCAGTTTACACAAACTAGAGTAGAAGACCTATAGAGGTGGAATATATACAGACATTTATTTCAGTTTACACAAACTAGAGTAGAAGACCAATAGAGGTGGAATATATACACACATTTATATCAGTTTACACAAACTAGAGTAGAAGACCTATAGAGGTGGAATATATACACACATTTATATCAGTTTACACAAACAAGAGTAGAAGAACTATAGAGGTGGAATACATACACACATCTATATCAGTTTACACAAACTAGATTAAAAGAACTATGGAGGTGGAATATATACACACATCTATATCAGTTTACACAAACTAGAGTAGAAGACCTATAGAGGTGGAATATACACACACATTTATATCAGTTTACACAAACTAGAGTAGAAGACATATAGAGGTGGAATATATACAAACATTTATATCAGTTTACACAAACTAGAGTAGAAGACCTATAGAGGTGGAATATATACACACATTTATATCAGTTTACACAAACTAGAGTAGAAGACCTATAGAGGTGGAATATATACAAACATTTATATCAGTTTACACAAACTAGAGTAGAAGACCTATAGAGGTGGAATATATACACACATCCATATCAGTTTACACAAACTAGAGTAGAAGACCTATAGAGGTGGAATATATACACACATTTATATCAGATTACACAAACTAGAGTAGAAGACATATAGAGCTGGAATATATACACACATCTATATCAGTTTACACAAACTAGAGTAGAAGACATATAGAGGTGGAATATATACACACATCTATATCAGTTTACACAAACTAGAGTAGAAGACATATAGAGGTGGAATATATACACACATTTATATCAGTTTACACAAACTAGAGTAGAAGACCTATAGAGGTGGAATATATACACACATATATATCAGTTTACACAAATTAGAGTAGAAGACCAATAGAGGTGGAATATATACACACATCTATATCAGTTTACACAAACTAGAGTAGAAGACATATAGAGGTGATGTTTTATCTATCAATAATTCTAGATTTGCAGAATTTCTTCCATTGATATATCCTCCAGAGCTGGAAGTTAAAGAGACCACCGATACAGCTTCGTCCGCATCATTTTTGGACTTATACCTCGAATTTGACGACAGTGGTCAACTCAGTACTAAAATTTATGATAAGCGGGACGACTTCAATTTTAAAATCATAAATTTTCCAAACATGTGCAGCAATATACCAGCTTCTCCTGCATATGGTGTTTACATCTCGCAATTGATTCGCTATGCAAGGGCCAGTAGCAATTATTCTGATTTCCTGAAACGTCATCTTCATCTGAGAAACAGGCTACTGGACCAGGGCTATAAAAAGATTCGCCTTATTCGATCTCTTAAAAAGTTTATATTCCGATACCAATATCTTGTCGAAATATATTCCGTCTCTGCAGAAATAATTATAAGCGATGCATTTTCATATAGTGAAAATGTATAAAGATAAAGAAGTCCAAAATGTCAAGAATTTTTTTGTCAATGTGTGACGTAAAAATATTTTTGACATTTACGTCACCGAATATGGTACTGCTTTGACAACTATTTTACCTATTTTGTTCCTGTATTTAAATACTGTTACAGAGACAGCCGGAACCTTTGAACCGTAATGAGAGCGGGAGGTTTGGCGCCTTAAAATCTGATTCAACCCACCATTTCTTTAGAAATGCCTGTACCAAGTCAGGGTCATTACGGTTTTCACAGTTTTCCGGTTGTTGACTGATTTTGTCTGTTTATATAATTATGAGTTTTGACTTTCCCTTTATAAGATTGTTCGGAGTTCGGTAATTTTGTTATTACCTTTATATATACACACATCTATATCAGTTTACACAAACTAGAGTAGAAGACCTGTAGAGGTGGAATATATACACACATTTATATCAGTTTACACAAACTAGAGTAGAAGACCTATAGAGGTGGAATATATACACACATTTATATCAGTTTACACAAACTAGAGTAGAAGGCCTATAGAGGTGGAATACATACACACATCTATATCAGTTTACACAAACTAAAGTAGAAGACCTATAGAGGTGGAATATATACACACATTTATATCAGTTTACACAAACTAGAGTAGAAGAACTATAGAGGTGGAATATATACACACATCTATATCAGTTTACACAAACTAGAGTAGAAGAACTATAGAGGTAGAATATATACACACATTTATATCAGTTTACACAAACTAGAGTAGAAGAACTATAGAGGTGGAATATATACACACATTTATATCAGTTTACACAAACTAGAGTAGAAGACATATAGAGATGGAATATATACACACATCTATATCAGTGTACACAAACTAGAGTAGAAGACCTATAGAGGTGGAATATATACAGATATCTATATCAGTTTACACAAACTAGAGTAGAAGACATATAGAGGTGGAATATATACACACATCTATATCAGTTTACACAAACTAGAGTAGAAGACCTATAGAGGTGGAATATATACACACATTTATATCAGTTTACACAAACTAGAGTAGAAGACCTATAGAGGTGGAATATATACAGACATTTATATCAGTTTACACAAACTAGAGTAGAAGACCAATAGAGGTGGAATATATATACACATTTATATCAGTTTACACAAACTAGAGTAGAAGACCTATAGAGGTGGAATATATACACACATTTATATCAGTTTACACAAACTAGAGTAGAAGACCTATAGAGGTGGAATATATATACACATCTATATCAGTTTACACAAACTAGAGTAGAAGAACTATAGAGGTGGAATATATACACACATCTATATCAGTTTACACAAACTAGAGTAGAAGAACTATAGAGGTGGAATATATACACACATTTATATCAGTTTACACAAACTAGAGTAGAAGAACTATAGAGGTGGAATATATACACACATTTATATCAGTTTACACAAACTAGGGTAGAAGAACTATAGAGGTGGAATATATACACACATTTATATCAGGTTACACAAACTAGAGTAGAAGAACTATAGAGGTGGAATATATACAGACATTTATATCAGTTTACACAAACTAGAGTAGAAGAACTATAGAGGTGGAATATATACACACATTTATATCAGTTTACACAAACTAGAGTAGAAGACCTATAGAGGTGGAATATATACACACATTTATATCAGTTTACACAAACTAGAGTAGAAGACATATAGAGGTGGAATATATACACACATCTATATCAGTGTACACAAACTAGAGTAGAAGACCTATAGAGGTGGAATATATACAGACATCTATATCAGTTTACACAAACTAGAGTAGAAGACATATAGAGGTGGAATATATACACACATCTATATCAGTATACACAAACTAGAGTAGAATACCTATAGAGGTGGAATATATACACACATTTATAACAGTTTACACAAACTAGAGTAGAAGACCTATAGAGGTGGAATATATACAGACATTTATATCAGTTTACACAAACGAGAGTAGAAAACCAATAGAGGTGGAATATATACACACATTTATATCAGTTTACACAAACTAGAGTAGAAGACCTATAGAGGTGGAATATATACACACATTTATATCAGTTTACACAAACAAGAGTAGAAGAACTATGGAGGTGGAATACATACACACATCTATATCAGTTTACACAAACTAGATTAGAGGAACTATGGAGGTGGAATATATACACACATCTATATCAGTTTACACAAACTAGAGTAGAAGACCTATAGAGGTGGAATATACACACACATTTATATCAGTTTACACAAACTAGAGTAGAAGACCTATAGAGGTGGAATATATACAAACATTTATATCAGTTTACACAAACTAGAGTAGAAGACCAATAGAGGTGGAATATATACACACATTTATATCAGTTTACACAAACTAGAGTAGAAGACCAATAGAGGTGGAATATAAACACACATTTATATCAGTTTACACAAACTAGAGTAGAAGACCTATAGAGATGGAATATATACAAACATTTATATCAGTTTACACAAACTAGAGTAGAAGACCTATGGAGGTGGAATATATACACACATCTATATCAGTTTACACAAACTAGAGTAGAAGACCTATAGAGGTGGAATATATACACACATTTATATCAGTTTACACAAACTAGAGTAGAAGACCAATAGAGGTGGAATATATACACACATTTATATCAGTTTACACAAACTAGAGTAGAAGACCTATAGAGGTGGAATATATACAAACATTTATATCAGTTTACACAAACTAGAGTAGAGGACCTATAGAGGTGGAATATATACACACATCTATATCAGTTTACACAACCTAGAGTAGAAGACCTATAGAGGTGGAATATATACACACATCTATATCAGTTTACACAAACTAGAGGAGAAGACATATAGAGGTGGAATATATACACACATCTATATCAGTTTACACAAACTAGAGTAGAAGACCTATAGAGGTGGAATATATACACACATTTATATCAGTTTACACAAACTAGAGTAGAAGACCTATAGAGGTGGAATATATACACACATCTATATCAGTTTACACAAATTAGAGTACAAGACCAATAGAGGTGGAATATATACACACATCTATATCAGTTTACACAAACTAGAGTAGAAGACCTATAGAGGTGGAATATATACACACATCTATATCAGTTTAGACAAACTAGAGTAGAAGACCTATAGAGGTGGAATATATACACACATCTATATCAGTTTACACAAATTAGAGTAGAAGACCTATAGAGGTGGAATATATACACACATCTATATCCGTTTACACAAACTAGAGTAGAAGACCTATAGAGGTGGAATATATACACACATCTATATCAGTTTACACAAACTAGAGTAGAAGACATATAGAGGTGGAATATATACACACACCTATATCAGTTTACACAAACTGGAGTAGAAGACCTATAGAGGTGGAATATATACAGACATTTATATCAGTTTACACAAACTAGAGTAGAAGACCTATAGAGGTGGAATATATACACACATCTATATCAGTTTACACAAACTAGAGTAGAAGACCTATAGAGGTGGAATATATACACACATCTATATCAGTTTACACAAACTAGAGTAGAAGACCTGTAGAGGTGGAATATATACACACATTTATATCAGTTTACACAAACTAGAGTAGAAGACCTATAGAGGTGGAATATATACACACATTTATATCAGTTTACACAAACTAGAGTAGAAAACATATAGAGGTGGAATATATACACACATCTATATCACTTTACACAAACTAGAGTAGAAGACCTATAGAGGTGGAATATATACACACATTTATATCACTTTACACAAACTAGAGTAGAAGAACTATAGAGGTGGAATATATACACACATCTATATTAGTTTACACAAACTAGAGTTGAAGAACTATAGAGGTAGAATATATACACACATTTATATCAGTTTACACAAACTAGAGTAGAAGAACTATAGAGGTGGAATATATACACACATTTATATCAGTTTACACAAACTAGAGTAGAAGAACTATAGAGGTGGAATACATACACACATTTATATCAGTTTACACAAACTAGAGTAGAAGACATATAGAGGTGGAATATATACATACATTTATATCAGTTTACACAAACTAGAGTAGAAGACCTATAGAGGTGGAATATATACACACATTTATATCAGTTTACACAAACTAGAGTAGAAGACCTATAGCGGTGGAATATATACACACATTTATATCAGTTTACACAAACTAGAGTAGAAGACCTATAGAGGTGGAATACATACACACATCTATATCAGTTTACACAAACTAGAGTAGAAGACCTATAGAGGTGGAATATATACACACATCTATATCAGTTTACACAAACTAGAGTAGAAGACCTATAGAGGTGGAATATATACACACATCTATATCAGTTTACACAAACTAGAGTAGAAGACCTATAGAGGTGGAATATATACACACATCTATATCAGTTTACACAAACTAGAGTAGAAGACCTATAGAGGAGGAATATATACACACATTTATATCAGTTTACACAAACTAGAGTAGAAGACCTATAGAGGTGGAATACATACACACATTTATATCAGTTTACACAAACTAGAGTAAAAGAACTATAGAGATGGAATATATACACACATCTATATCAGTTTACACTAACTAGAGTAGAAGACCTATAGAGGTGGAATACATACACACATCTATATCAGTTTACACAAACTAGAGTAGAAGAACTAGAGGTGGAATATATACACACATTTATATCAGTTTACACAAACTAGAGTAGAAGACCTATAGAGGTGGAATATATACAGACAATTATATCAGTTTACACAAACTAGAGTAGAAGACCTATAGAGGTGAAATATATACACACATTTATATCAGTTTACACAAACCAGAGTAGAAGACCTATAGAGGTGGAATATATAGAGACATTTATATCAGTTTACACAAACTAGAGTAGAAGACCAATAGAGGTGGAATATATACACACATTTATATCAGTTTACACAAACTAGAGTAGAAGACCAATACAGGTGGAATATATACACACATCTATATCAGTTTACATAAACTACAGTAGAAGAACTATAGAGGTGGAATATATACACACATCTATATCAGTTTACACAAACTAGAGTAGAAGACCTATAGAGGTGAAATATATACCCACATTTATATCAGTTTACACAAACTAGAGTAGAAGACCTATAGATGTGGAATATATACACACATTTATATCCGTTTACACAAACTAGAGTAGAAGACATATAGAGGTGGAATATATACACACATTTATATCAGTTTACACAAACAAGAGTAGAAGACCTATAGAGGTGGAATATATACACACATTTATATCAGTTTACACAAACTAGAGTAGAAGACATATAGAGGTGGAATATATACACACATCTATATCAGTTTACACAAACAAGAGTAGAAGACATATAGAGGTGGAATATATACACACATTTATATCAGTTTACACAAACTAGAGTAGAAGACCTATAGAGGTGGAATATATACACACATCTATATCAGTTTACGCCAACTAGAGTAGAAGACATATAGAGGTGGAATATATACACACATTTATATCAGTTTACACAAACAAGAGTAGAAGACCTATAGAGGTGGAATATATACACACATTTATATTAGTTTACACAAACTAGAGTAGAAGAACTATAGAGGTGGAATATATACACACATTTATATCAATTTCCACAAACTAGAGTAGAAGATCTATAGAGGTGGAATATATACACACATTTATATCAATTTACACAAACAAGAGTAGAAGACCTATAGAGGTGGAATATATACACACATTTATATCGGTTTACACAAACTAGAGTAGAAGACCAATAGAGGTGGAATATATACACACATCTATATCAGTTTACGCAAACTAGAGTAGAAGACATATAGAGGTGGAATATATACACACATTTATATCAGTTTACACAAACAAGAGTAGAAGACCTATAGAGGTGGAATATATACACACATTTATATCAGTTTACACAAACTAGAGTAGAAGAACTATAGAGGTGGAATATATACACACATTTATATCAGTTTACACAAACTAGAGTAGAAGACATATAGAGTCGGAATATATACACACAGCTATATCAGTTTACACAAACATGAGTAGAAGACCTATACAGGTGGGATATATACACACATTTATATCAGTTTACACAAACTAGAGTAGAAGACCTATAGAGGTGGAATATATACACACATT
Source organism: Bathymodiolus brooksi (assembly GCA_963680875.1). Classification (NCBI taxonomy): domain Eukaryota; kingdom Metazoa; phylum Mollusca; class Bivalvia; order Mytilida; family Modiolidae; genus Bathymodiolus; species Bathymodiolus brooksi. Next base: position 98,484,250 of record OY804576.1, read on the forward strand.
TATATCAGTTTACACAAACTAGAGTAGAAGATCTATAGAGGTGGAATATATACACACATTTATATCAGTTTACACAAACTAGAGTAGAAGACCTATAGAGGTGAAATATATACACACATTTATATCAGTTTACACAAACTAGAGTAGAAGAACTATAGAGGTGGAATATATACACACATCTATATCAGTTTACACAAACTAGAGTAGAAGACCTATAGAGGTGAAATATATACAGACATTTATATCAGTTTGCACAAACTAGAGTAGAAGAACTATAGAGGTGGAATATATACACACATTTATATCAGTTTACACAAACTAGAGTAGAAGACCTATAGAGGTGTAATATATACACACATTTATATCAGTTTACACAAACTAGTGTAGAAGAACTATAGAGGTGGAATATATACACACATTTATATCAGTTTACACAAACTAGAGTAGAAGAACTATAGAGGTGGAATATATACACACATCTATATCAGTTTACACAAACTAGAGTAGAAGACCAATAGAGGTGGAATATATACAGACATTTATATCAGTTTACACAAACTAGAGTAGAAGAACTATAGAGGTGGAATATATACACACATTTATATCAGTTTACACAAACTAGAGTAGAAGAACTATAGAGGTGGAATATATACACACATTTATATCAGTTTACACAAACTAGAGTAGAGGACCTATAGAGGTGGAATATATGCACACATCTATATCAGTTTACACAAACTAGAGTAGAAGAACTATAGAGGTGGAATATATACACACATATATATCAGTTTACACAAACTAGAGTAGAAGACCTATAGATGTGGAATATATACACACATTTATATCAGTTTACACCAACTAGAGTTGAAGACCTATAGAGGTGGAATATATACACACATCTATATCAGTTTACACAAACTAGAGTAGAAGAACTATAGAGGTGGAATATATACAGACATTTATATCAGTTTACACAAACTAGAGTAGAAGACCTATAGAGGTGGAATATATACACACATTTATATCAGTTTACACAAACTAGAGTAGAAGAACTATAGAGGTGGAATATATACACACATTTATATCAGTTTACACAAACTAGAGTAGAAGAACTATAGAGGTGGAATATATACACACATCTATATCAGTTTACACAAACTAGAGTAGAAGACCTATAGAGGTGGAATACATACACACATTTATATCAGTTTACACAAACTAGAGTAGAAGACCTATAGAGGTGGAATATATACACACATTTATATCAGTTTACACAAACTAGAGTAGAAGACCTATAGAGGTGTAATACATTCACACATTTATATCAGTTTACACAAACTAGAGTAGAAGACCTATAGAGGTGGAATATATACACACATTTATATCAGTTTACACAAACTAGAGTAGAAGACCTATAGAGGTGGAATACATACACACATTTATATCAGTTTACACAAACTACAGTAGAAGACCTATAGAGGTGGAATACATACACACATTTATATCAGTTTACACAAACAAGAGTAGAAGACCTATAGAGGTGGAATATATACACACATTTATATCAGTTTACACAAACTAGAGTAGAAGACCTATAGAGGTGGAATATATACACACATTTATATCAGTTTACACAAACTAGAGTAGAAGAACTATAGAGGTGGAATATATACACACATTTATATCAGTTTAAACAAACTAGAGTAGAAGAACTATAGAGGTGGAATATATACACACATCTATATCAGTTTACACAAACTAGAGTAGAAGACCTATAGAGGTGGAATACACACACACATTTATATCAGTTTACACAAACTAGAGTAGAAGACCTATAGAGGTGGAATATATAGACACATCTATATCAGTTTACACAAACTAGAGTAGAAGACCTATAGATGTGGAATATATACACACATCTATATCAGTTTACACAAACTAGAGTAGAAGACCTATAGAGGTGGAATACATACACACATCTATATCAGTTTACACAAACTAGAGTAGAACCCCTATAGAGGTGGAATATATATACACATTTATATCAGTTTACACAAACTAGAGTAGAAGACCAATAGAGGTGGAATATATACACATATCTATATCAGTTTACACAAACTAGAGTAGAAGACCTATAGAGGTGGAATATATACACACATTTATATCAGTTTACACAAACTAGAGTAGAAGACCTATAGAGGTGGAATATATACAGACATCTATATCAGTTTACACAAACTAGAGTAGAAGACCTATAGAGGTGGAATATATACACACATTTATATCAGTTTACACAAACTAGAGTAGAAGACCTATAGAGGTGGAATATATACACACATTTATATCAGTTTACATAAACTAGAGTAGAAGACCTATAGAGGTGGAATATATACAGACATCTATATCAGTTTACATAAACTAGAGTAGAAGACCTATAGAGGTGGAATATATACACACATCTATATCAGTTTACACAAACTAGAGTAGAAGACCTATAGAGGTGGAATATATATACACATTTATATCAGTTTACCCAAACTAGAGTAGAAGACCAATAGAGGTGGAATATATACACACATCTATATCAGTTTACACAAACTAGAGTAGAAGACCTATAGAGGTGGAATATATACACACATTTATATCAGTTTACACAAACTAGAGTAGAAGACCTATAGAGGTGGAATATATACACACATCTATATCAGTTTACACAAACTAGAGTAGAAGACCTATAGAGGTGGAATATATACACACATCTATATCATTTTACACAAACTAGAGTAGAAGACCTATAGAGGTGGAATATATATACACATTTATATCAGTTTACACAAACTAGAGTAGAAGACCAATAGAGGTGGAATATATACACACATCTATATCAGTTTACACAAACTAGAGTAGAAGACCTATAGAGGTGGAATATATACACACATTTATATCAGTTTACACAAACTAGAGTAGAAGACCTATAGAGGTGGAATATATACACACATTTATATCAGTTTACACAAACTAGAGTAGAAGACCTATAGAGGTGGAATATATACACACATTTATATCAGTTTACACAAACTAGAGTAGAAGACCTATAGAGGTGGAATATATACAGACATTTATATCAGTTTACACAAACTAGAGTAGAAGACCTATAGAGGTAGAATATATACACACATTTATATCAGTTTACACAAACTAGAGTAGAAGAACTATAGAGGTGGAATATATACACACATGTATATCAGTTTACACAAACTAGAGTAGAAGACCTATAGAGGTGGAATATATGCACACATCTGTATCAGTTTACACAAACTAGAGTAGAAGAACTATAGAGGTGGAATATATACACACATCTATATCAGTTTACACAAACTAGAGTAGAAGAACTATAGAGGTGGAATATATACACACATTTATATCAGTTTACACAAACTAGAGTAGAAGACCTATAGAGGTGGAATATATGCACACATCTGTATCAGTTTACACAAACTAGAGTAGAAGAACTATAGAGGTAGAATATATACACACATCTATATCAGTTTACACAAACTAGAGTAGAAGATCTATAGATGTGGAATATATACACACATTTATATCAGTTTACACAAACTAGAGTTGAAGACCTATAGAGGTGGAATATATACACACATTTATATCAGTTTACACAAACTAGAGTAGAAGACCTATAGAGGTGGAATATATACAGACATCTATATCAGTTTACACAAACTAGAGTAGAAGACCTATAGAGGTGGAATATATACACACATCTATATCAGTTTACACAAACTAGAGTAGAAGACCTATAGAGGTGGAATATATATACACATTTATATCAGTTTACACAAACTAGAGTAGAAGACCAATAGAGGTGGAATATATTCACACATCTATATCGGTTTACACAAACTAGAGTAGAAGACCTATAGAGGTGGAATATATACACACATTTATATCAGTTTACACAAACTAGAGTAGAAGAACTATAGAGGTGGAATATATACACACATTTATATCAGTTTACACAAACTAGAGTAGAAGACCTATAGAGGTGGAATATATACACACATTTATATCAGTTTACACAAACTAGAGTAGAAGACCTATAGAGGTGGAATATATACAGACATTTATATCAGTTTACACAAACTAGAGTAGAAGACCTATAGAGGTGGAATATATACAGACATTTATATCAGTTTACACAAACTAGAGTAGAAGACCTATAGAGGTGGAATATATACACACATTTATATCAGATTACACAAACTAGAGTAGAAGAACTATAGAGGTGGAATATATACACACATTTATATCAGTTTACACAAACTAGAGTAGAAGACCTATAGAGGTGGAATATATACACACATTTATATCAGTTTACACAAACTAGAGTAGAAGACCTAAAGATGTGGAATATATACACACATCTATATCAATGTACACAAACTAGAGTAGAAGACCTATAGAGGTGGAATATATACACACATCTATATCAGTTTACACAAACTAGAGTAGAAGACCTATAGAGGTGGAATATATACACACATCTATATCAGTTTACACAAACTAGAGTAGAAGACCTATAGAGGTGGAATATATACAGACATTTATATCAGTTGACACAAACTAGAGTAGAAGACCTATAGAGGTGGAATATATACACACATTTATATCAGTTTACACAAACTAGAGTAGAAGACATATAGAGGTGGAATATATACACACATTTATATCAATTTACACAAAATAGAGTAGAAGAACTATAGAGGTGGAATATACACACACATTTATATCAGTTTACACAAACTAAAATAGAAGACCTATAGAGGTGGAATATATACACACATCTATATCAGTTTACACAAACTAGAGTAGAAGAACTATAGAGGTGGAATATATACACACATTTATATCAGTTTACACAAACTAGAGTAGAAGACCTATAGAGGTGGAATATATACACACATCTATATCAGTTTACACAAACTAGAGTAGAAGAACTATAGAGGTGGAATATATACAGACATTTATATCAGTTTACACAAACTAGAGTAGAAGAACTATAGAGGTGGAATATATACACACATTTATATCAGTTTACACAAACTAGTGTAGAAGAACTATAAAGGTGGAATATATACACACATTTATATCAGTTTACACAAACTAGAGTAGAAGACCTATAGAGGTGGAATATATACACACATCTATATCACTTTACACAAACTAGAGTAGAAGAACTATAGAGGTGGAATATATACAGACATTTATATCAGTTTACATAAACTAGAGTAGAAAAACTATACAGGTGGAATATATACACACATTTATATCAGTTTACACAAACTAGAGTAGAAGAACTATAGAGGTGGAATATATACACACATTTATATCAGTTTACCCAAACTAGAGTAGAAGACCAATAGAGGTGGAATATATACACACATCTATATCAGTTTACACAAACTAGAGTAGAAGACCTATAGAGGTGGAATATATACACACATTTATATCAGTTTACACAAACTAGAGTAGAAGAACTATAGAGGTGGAATATATACAGACATTTATATCAGTTTACACAAACTAGAGTAGAAGACCTATAGAGGTGGAATATATACACACATTTATATCAGTTTACACAAACTAGAGTAGAAGAACTATAGAGGTGGAATATATACAGACATTTATATCAGTTTACACAAACTAGAGTAGAAGACCTATAGAGGTGGAATATATACACACATTTATATCAGTTTACACAAACTAGAGTAGAAGACCAATAGAGGTGGAATATATACCCACATTTATATCAGTTTACACAAACTAGAGTAGAAAACCTATAGAGGTGAAATATATACACACATTTATATCAGTTTACACAAACTAGAGTAGAAGAACTATAGAGGTGGAATATATACACACATTTATATCAGTTTACACAAACTAGAGTAGAAGACCTATAGAGGTGGAATATATACACACATTTATATCAGTTTACACAAACTAGAGTAGAAGACCTATAGAGGTGGAATATATACACACATTTATATCAGTTTACACAAACTAGAGTAGAAGACCAATAGAGGTGGAATATATACCCACATTTATATCAGTTTACACAAACTAGAGTAGAAGACCTATAGAGGTGGAATATATACACACATCTATATCAGTTTACACAAACTAGAGTAGAAGAACTATAGAGGTGGAATATATACACACATTTATATCAGTTTACACAAACTAGAGTAGAAGACCTATAGTGGTGGAATATATACACACATTTATATCAGTTAACACAAACTAGAGTAGAAGAACTATAGAGGTGGAATATATACACACATTTATATCAGTTTACACAAACTAGAGTAGAAGACCTATAGAGGTGGAATATATACACACATTTATATCAGTTAACACAAACTAGAGTAGAAGTACTATAGAGGTGGAATATATACACACATTTATATCAGTTTACACAAACTAGAGTAGAAGACCTATAGTGGTGGAATATATACACACATCTATATCAGTATACACAAACTAGAGTAGAAGAACTATAGAGGTGGAATATATACACACATTTATATCAGTTTACACAAACTAGAGTAGAAGACCTATAGAGGTGGAATATATACACATATCTATATCAGTTTACACAAACTAAAGTAGAAGAAATATAGAGGTGGAATATATACAGACATTTATATCAGTTTACACAAACTAGAGTAGAAGAACTATAGAGGTGGAATATATACAGACATTTATATCAGTTTACACAAACTAGAGTAGAAGAACTATAGAGGTGGAATATATACACACATTTATATCAGTTTACACAAACTAGAGTAGAAGACCTATAGAGGTGGAATATATACATACATCTATATCAGATTACAAAAACTAGAGTAGAAGAACTATAGAGGTGGAATATATACACACATTTATATCAGTTTATACAAACTAGAGTAGAAGACCTATAGAGGTGGAATATATACACACATTTATATCAGCTTACACAAACTAGAGTAGATGAACTATAGAGGTGGAATATATACACACCTCTATATCAGTTTACACAAACTAGAGTAGAAGAACAATAGAGGTGGAAAATATACAGACATTTATATCAGTTTACACAAACTAGAGTAGAAGACCTATAGAGGTGGAATATATACACACATTTATATCAGTTTACACAAACTAGAGTAGAAGACCTATAGAGGTGGAATATATACACACATTTATATCAGTTTACACAAACAAGAGTAGAAGACCTATAGAGGTGGAATATATACACACATTTATATCAGTTTACACAAACTAGAGTAGAAGAACTATAGAGGTGGAATATATACACACATTAATATCAGTTTACACAAACTAGAGTAGAAGAACTATAGAGGTGGAATATATTCACACATTTATATCAGTTTACACAAACTAGAGTAGAAGACCTATAGAGGTGGAATATATACACACATTTATATCAGTTTACACAAACTAGAGTAGAAGACCTATAGAGGTGGAATATGTACACACATTTATATCAGTTTACACAAACTAGAGTAGAAGACCTATAGTGGTGGAATATATACACACATTTATATCAGTTAACACAAACTAGAGTAGAAGAACTATAGAGGTGGAATATATACACACATTTATATCAGTTTACACAAACTAGAGTAGAAGACCTATAGAGGTGGAATATATACACACATTTATATCAGTTAACACAAACTAGAGTAGAAGTACTATAGAGGTGGAATATATACACACATTTATATCAGTTTACACAAACTAGAGTAGAAGACCTATAGTGGTGGAATATATACACACATCTATATCAGTATACACAAACTAGAGTAGAAGAACTATAGAGGTGGAATATATACACACATTTATATCAGTTTACACAAACTAGAGTAGAAGACCTATAGAGGTGGAATATATACACATATCTATATCAGTTTACACAAACTAAAGTAGAAGAAATATAGAGGTGGAATATATACAGACATTTATATCAGTTTACACAAACTAGAGTAGAAGAACTATAGAGGTGGAATATATACAGACATTTATATCAGTTTACACAAACTAGAGTAGAAGAACTATAGAGGTGGAATATATACACACATTTATATCAGTTTACACAAACTAGAGTAGAAGACCTATAGAGGTGGAATATATACATACATCTATATCAGATTACAAAAACTAGAGTAGAAGAACTATAGAGGTGGAATATATACACACATTTATATCAGTTTATACAAACTAGAGTAGAAGACCTATAGAGGTGGAATATATACACACATTTATATCAGTTTACACAAACTAGAGTAGAAGAACTATAGAGGTGGAATATATACACACCTCTATATCAGTTTACACAAACTAGAGTAGAAGAACTATAGAGGTGGAAAATATACAGACATTTATATCAGTTTACACAAACTAGAGTAGAAGACCTATAGAGGTGGAATATATACACACATTTATATCAGTTTACACAAACTAGAGTAGAAGACCTATAGAGGTGGAATATATACACACATTTATATCAGTTTACACAAACAAGAGTAGAAGACCTATAGAGGTGGAATATATACACACATTTATATCAGTTTACACAAACTAGAGTAGAAGAACTATAGAGGTGGAATATATACACACATTAATATCAGTTTACACAAACTAGAGTAGAAGAACTATAGAGGTGGAATATATTCACACATTTATATCAGTTTACACAAACTAGAGTAGAAGACCTATAGAGGTGGAATATATACACACATTTATATCAGTTTACACAAACTAGAGTAGAAGACCTATAGAGGTGGAATATGTACACACATTTATATCAGTTTACACAAACTAGAGTAGAAGACCTATAGAGGTGGAATATATACACACATCTATATCAGTTTACACAAACTAGAGTAGAAGACCTATAGAGGTGGAATATATACACACATTTATATCAGTTTACACAAACTAGAGTAGAAGACCTATAGAGGTGGAATATATACACACATCTATATCAGTTTACACAAACTAGAGTAGAAGACCTATAGAGGTGGAATATATACACACATTTATATCAGTTACACAAACTAGAGTAGAAGACCTATAGAGGTGGAATATATACACACTTCTATATCAGTTTACACAAACTAGATTAGAAGACCTATAGAGGTGGAATATATACACACATCTATATCAGTTTACACAAACTAGAGTAGAAGACCTATAGAGGTGGAATATATACACATATTTATATCAGTTTACACAAACTAGAGTAGAAGACCTATAGAGGTGGAATATATACACACATTTATATCAGTTTACACAAACTAGAGTAGAAGACCTATAGAGGTGGAATATATACACACATCTATATCAGTTTACACAAACTAGAGTAGAAGACCTATAGAGGTGGAATATATACACACATTTATATCAGTTTACACAAACTAGAGTAGAAGACCTATAGAGGTGGAATATATACACACATTTATATCAGTTTACACAAACAAGAGTAGAAGACCTATAGAGGTGGAATATATACACACATTTATATCAGTTTACACAAACTAGAGTAGAAGAACTATAGAGGTGGAATATATTCACACATTTATATCAGTTTACACAAACTAGAGTAGAAGACCTATAGAGGTGGAATATATACACACATTTATATCAGTTTACACAAACTAGAGTAGAAGACCTATAGAGGTGGAATATGTACACACATTTATATCAGTTTACACAAACTATAGTAGAAGACCTATAGAGGTGGAATATATACACACATTTATATCAGTTTACACAAACTAGAGTAGAAGACCTATAGAGGTGGAATATATACACACATTTATATCAGTTTACACAAACTAGAGTAGAAGACCTATAGAGGTGGAATATATACAGACATTTATATCAGTTTACACAAACTAGAGTAGAAGACCTATAGAGGTAGAATATATACACACATTTATATCAGTTTACACAAACTAGAGTAGAAGAACTATAGAGGTGGAATATATACACACATTTATATCAGTTTACACAAACTAGAGTAGAAGACCTATAGAGGTGGAATATATGCACACATCTGTATCAGTTTACACAAACTAGAGTAGAAGAACTATAGAGGTGGAATATATACACACATCTATATCAGTTTACACAAACTAGAGTAGAAGAACTATAGAGGTGGAATATATACACACATTTATATCAGTTTACACAAACTAGAGTAGAAGACCTATAGAGGTGGAATATATGCACACATCTGTATCAGTTTACACAAACTAGAGTAGAAGAACTATAGAGGTAGAATATATACACACATCTATATCAGTTTACACAAACTAGAGTAGAAGATCTATAGATGTGGAATATATACACACATTTATATCAGTTTACACAAACTAGAGTTGAAGACCTATAGAGGTGGAATATATACACACATTTATATCAGTTTACACAAACTAGAGTAGAAGACCTATAGAGGTGGAATATATACAGACATCTATATCAGTTTACACAAACTAGAGTAGAAGACCTATAGAGGTGGAATATATACACACATCTATATCAGTTTACACAAACTAGAGTAGAAGACCTATAGAGGTGGAATATATATACACATTTATATCAGTTTACACAAACTAGAGTAGAAGACCAATAGAGGTGGAATATATTCACACATCTATATCGGTTTACACAAACTAGAGTAGAAGACCTATAGAGGTGGAATATATACACACATTTATATCAGTTTACACAAACTAGAGTAGAAGAACTATAGAGGTGGAATATATACACACATTTATATCAGTTTACACAAACTAGAGTAGAAGACCTATAGAGGTGGAATATATACACACATTTATATCAGTTTACACAAACTAGAGTAGAAGACCTATAGAGGTGGAATATATACAGACATTTATATCAGTTTACACAAACTAGAGTAGAAGACCTATAGAGGTGGAATATATACAGACATTTATATCAGTTTACACAAACTAGAGTAGAAGACCTATAGAGGTGGAATATATACACACATTTATATCAGATTACACAAACTAGAGTAGAAGAACTATAGAGGTGGAATATATACACACATTTATATCAGTTTACACAAACTAGAGTAGAAGACCTATAGAGGTGGAATATATACACACATTTATATCAGTTTACACAAACTAGAGTAGAAGACCTAAAGATGTGGAATATATACACACATCTATATCAATGTACACAAACTAGAGTAGAAGACCTATAGAGGTGGAATATATACACACATCTATATCAGTTTACACAAACTAGAGTAGAAGACCTATAGAGGTGGAATATATACACACATCTATATCAGTTTACACAAACTAGAGTAGAAGACCTATAGAGGTGGAATATATACAGACATTTATATCAGTTGACACAAACTAGAGTAGAAGACCTATAGAGGTGGAATATATACACACATTTATATCAGTTTACACAAACTAGAGTAGAAGACATATAGAGGTGGAATATATACACACATTTATATCAATTTACACAAAATAGAGTAGAAGAACTATAGAGGTGGAATATACACACACATTTATATCAGTTTACACAAACTAGAATAGAAGACCTATAGAGGTGGAATATATACACACATCTATATCAGTTTACACAAACTAGAGTAGAAGAACTATAGAGGTGGAATATATACACACATTTATATCAGTTTACACAAACTAGAGTAGAAGACCTATAGAGGTGGAATATATACACACATCTATATCAGTTTACACAAACTAGAGTAGAAGAACTATAGAGGTGGAATATATACAGACATTTATATCAGTTTACACAAACTAGAGTAGAAGAACTATAGAGGTGGAATATATACACACATTTATATCAGTTTACACAAACTAGTGTAGAAGAACTATAAAGGTGGAATATATACACACATTTATATCAGTTTACACAAACTAGAGTAGAAGACCTATAGAGGTGGAATATATACACACATCTATATCACTTTACACAAACTAGAGTAGAAGAACTATAGAGGTGGAATATATACAGACATTTATATCAGTTTACATAAACTAGAGTAGAAAAACTATACAGGTGGAATATATACACACATTTATATCAGTTTACACAAACTAGAGTAGAAGAACTATAGAGGTGGAATATATACACACATTTATATCAGTTTACCCAAACTAGAGTAGAAGACCTATAGAGGTGGAATACATACACACATCTATATCAGTTTACACAAACTAGAGTAGAAGAACTATAGAGGTGGAATATATACAGACATTTATATCAGTTTACACAAACTAGAGTAGAAGACCAATAGAGGTGGAATATATACACACATCTATATCAGTTTACACAAACTAGAGTAGAAGACCTATAGAGGTGGAATATATACACACATTTATATCAGTTTACACAAACTAGAGTAGAAGAACTATAGAGGTGGAATATATACAGACATTTATATCAGTTTACACAAACTAGAGTAGAAGACCTATAGAGGTGGAATATATACACACATTTATATCAGTTTACACAAACTAGAGTAGAAGAACTATAGAGGTGGAATATATACAGACATTTATATCAGTTTACACAAACTAGAGTAGAAGACCTATAGAGGTGGAATATATACACACATTTATATCAGTTTACACAAACTAGAGTAGAAGACCAATAGAGGTGGAATATATACCCACATTTATATCAGTTTACACAAACTAGAGTAGAAAACCTATAGAGGTGAAATATATACACACATTTATATCAGTTTACACAAACTAGAGTAGAAGAACTATAGAGGTGGAATATATACACACATTTATATCAGTTTACACAAACTAGAGTAGAAGACCTATAGAGGTGGAATATATACACACATTTATATCAGTTTACACAAACTAGAGTAGAAGACCTATAGAGGTGGAATATATACACACATTTATATCAGTTTACACAAACTAGAGTAGAAGACCAATAGAGGTGGAATATATACCCACATTTATATCAGTTTACACAAACTAGAGTAGAAGACCTATAGAGGTGGAATATATACACACATCTATATCAGTTTACACAAACTAGAGTAGAAGAACTATAGAGGTGGAATATATACACACATTTATATCAGTTTACACAAACTAGAGTAGAAGACCTATAGTGGTGGAATATATACACACATTTATATCAGTTAACACAAACTAGAGTAGAAGAACTATAGAGGTGGAATATATACACACATTTATATCAGTTTACACAAACTAGAGTAGAAGACCTATAGAGGTGGAATATATACACACATTTATATCAGTTAACACAAACTAGAGTAGAAGTACTATAGAGGTGGAATATATACACACATTTATATCAGTTTACACAAACTAGAGTAGAAGACCTATAGTGGTGGAATATATACACACATCTATATCAGTATACACAAACTAGAGTAGAAGAACTATAGAGGTGGAATATATACACACATTTATATCAGTTTACACAAACTAGAGTAGAAGACCTATAGAGGTGGAATATATACACATATCTATATCAGTTTACACAAACTAAAGTAGAAGAAATATAGAGGTGGAATATATACAGACATTTATATCAGTTTACACAAACTAGAGTAGAAGAACTATAGAGGTGGAATATATACAGACATTTATATCAGTTTACACAAACTAGAGTAGAAGACCTATAGAGGTGGAATATATACACACATTTATATCAGTTTACACAAACTAGAGTAGAAGAACTATAGAGGTGGAATATATACAGACATTTATATCAGTTTACACAAACTAGAGTAGAAGACCTATAGAGGTGGAATATATACACACATTTATATCAGTTTACACAAACTAGAGTAGAAGACCAATAGAGGTGGAATATATACCCACATTTATATCAGTTTACACAAACTAGAGTAGAAAACCTATAGAGGTGAAATATATACACACATTTATATCAGTTTACACAAACTAGAGTAGAAGAACTATAGAGGTGGAATATATACACACATTTATATCAGTTTACACAAACTAGAGTAGAAGACCTATAGAGGTGGAATATATACACACATTTATATCAGTTTACACAAACTAGAGTAGAAGACCTATAGAGGTGGAATATATACACACATTTATATCAGTTTACACAAACTAGAGTAGAAGACCAATAGAGGTGGAATATATACCCACATTTATATCAGTTTACACAAACTAGAGTAGAAGACCTATAGAGGTGGAATATATACACACATCTATATCAGTTTACACAAACTAGAGTAGAAGAACTATAGAGGTGGAATATATACACACATTTATATCAGTTTACACAAACTAGAGTAGAAGACCTATAGTGGTGGAATATATACACACATTTATATCAGTTAACACAAACTAGAGTAGAAGAACTATAGAGGTGGAATATATACACACATTTATATCAGTTTACACAAACTAGAGTAGAAGACCTATAGAGGTGGAATATATACACACATTTATATCAGTTAACACAAACTAGAGTAGAAGTACTATAGAGGTGGAATATATACACACATTTATATCAGTTTACACAAACTAGAGTAGAAGACCTATAGTGGTGGAATATATACACACATCTATATCAGTATACACAAACTAGAGTAGAAGAACTATAGAGGTGGAATATATACACACATTTATATCAGTTTACACAAACTAGAGTAGAAGACCTATAGAGGTGGAATATATACACATATCTATATCAGTTTACACAAACTAAAGTAGAAGAAATATAGAGGTGGAATATATACAGACATTTATATCAGTTTACACAAACTAGAGTAGAAGAACTATAGAGGTGGAATATATACAGACATTTATATCAGTTTACACAAACTAGAGTAGAAGAACTATAGAGGTGGAATATATACACACATTTATATCAGTTTACACAAACTAGAGTAGAAGACCTATAGAGGTGGAATATATACATACATCTATATCAGATTACAAAAACTAGAGTAGAAGAACTATAGAGGTGGAATATATACACACATTTATATCAGTTTATACAAACTAGAGTAGAAGACCTATAGAGGTGGAATATATACACACATTTATATCAGCTTACACAAACTAGAGTAGATGAACTATAGAGGTGGAATATATACACACCTCTATATCAGTTTACACAAACTAGAGTAGAAGAACAATAGAGGTGGAAAATATACAGACATTTATATCAGTTTACACAAACTAGAGTAGAAGACCTATAGAGGTGGAATATATACACACATTTATATCAGTTTACACAAACTAGAGTAGAAGACCTATAGAGGTGGAATATATACACACATTTATATCAGTTTACACAAACAAGAGTAGAAGACCTATAGAGGTGGAATATATACACACATTTATATCAGTTTACACAAACTAGAGTAGAAGAACTATAGAGGTGGAATATATACACACATTAATATCAGTTTACACAAACTAGAGTAGAAGAACTATAGAGGTGGAATATATTCACACATTTATATCAGTTTACACAAACTAGAGTAGAAGACCTATAGAGGTGGAATATATACACACATTTATATCAGTTTACACAAACTAGAGTAGAAGACCTATAGAGGTGGAATATGTACACACATTTATATCAGTTTACACAAACTAGAGTAGAAGACCTATAGTGGTGGAATATATACACACATTTATATCAGTTAACACAAACTAGAGTAGAAGAACTATAGAGGTGGAATATATACACACATTTATATCAGTTTACACAAACTAGAGTAGAAGACCTATAGAGGTGGAATATATACACACATTTATATCAGTTAACACAAACTAGAGTAGAAGTACTATAGAGGTGGAATATATACACACATTTATATCAGTTTACACAAACTAGAGTAGAAGACCTATAGTGGTGGAATATATACACACATCTATATCAGTATACACAAACTAGAGTAGAAGAACTATAGAGGTGGAATATATACACACATTTATATCAGTTTACACAAACTAGAGTAGAAGACCTATAGAGGTGGAATATATACACATATCTATATCAGTTTACACAAACTAAAGTAGAAGAAATATAGAGGTGGAATATATACAGACATTTATATCAGTTTACACAAACTAGAGTAGAAGAACTATAGAGGTGGAATATATACAGACATTTATATCAGTTTACACAAACTAGAGTAGAAGAACTATAGAGGTGGAATATATACACACATTTATATCAGTTTACACAAACTAGAGTAGAAGACCTATAGAGGTGGAATATATACATACATCTATATCAGATTACAAAAACTAGAGTAGAAGAACTATAGAGGTGGAATATATACACACATTTATATCAGTTTATACAAACTAGAGTAGAAGACCTATAGAGGTGGAATATATACACACATTTATATCAGTTTACACAAACTAGAGTAGAAGAACTATAGAGGTGGAATATATACACACCTCTATATCAGTTTACACAAACTAGAGTAGAAGAACTATAGAGGTGGAAAATATACAGACATTTATATCAGTTTACACAAACTAGAGTAGAAGACCTATAGAGGTGGAATATATACACACATTTATATCAGTTTACACAAACTAGAGTAGAAGACCTATAGAGGTGGAATATATACACACATTTATATCAGTTTACACAAACAAGAGTAGAAGACCTATAGAGGTGGAATATATACACACATTTATATCAGTTTACACAAACTAGAGTAGAAGAACTATAGAGGTGGAATATATACACACATTAATATCAGTTTACACAAACTAGAGTAGAAGAACTATAGAGGTGGAATATATTCACACATTTATATCAGTTTACACAAACTAGAGTAGAAGACCTATAGAGGTGGAATATATACACACATTTATATCAGTTTACACAAACTAGAGTAGAAGACCTATAGAGGTGGAATATGTACACACATTTATATCAGTTTACACAAACTAGAGTAGAAGACCTATAGAGGTGGAATATATACACACATCTATATCAGTTTACACAAACTAGAGTAGAAGACCTATAGAGGTGGAATATATACACACATTTATATCAGTTTACACAAACTAGAGTAGAAGACCTATAGAGGTGGAATATATACACACATCTATATCAGTTTACACAAACTAGAGTAGAAGACCTATAGAGGTGGAATATATACACACATTTATATCAGTTACACAAACTAGAGTAGAAGACCTATAGAGGTGGAATATATACACACTTCTATATCAGTTTACACAAACTAGATTAGAAGACCTATAGAGGTGGAATATATACACACATCTATATCAGTTTACACAAACTAGAGTAGAAGACCTATAGAGGTGGAATATATACACATATTTATATCAGTTTACACAAACTAGAGTAGAAGACCTATAGAGGTGGAATATATACACACATTTATATCAGTTTACACAAACTAGAGTAGAAGACCTATAGAGGTGGAATATATACACACATCTATATCAGTTTACACAAACTAGAGTAGAAGACCTATAGAGGTGGAATATATACACACATTTATATCAGTTTACACAAACTAGAGTAGAAGACCTATAGAGGTGGAATATATACACACATTTATATCAGTTTACACAAACAAGAGTAGAAGACCTATAGAGGTGGAATATATACACACATTTATATCAGTTTACACAAACTAGAGTAGAAGAACTATAGAGGTGGAATATATACACACATTAATATCAGTTTACACAAACTAGAGTAGAAGAACTATAGAGGTGGAATATATTCACACATTTATATCAGTTTACACAAACTAGAGTAGAAGACCTATAGAGGTGGAATATATACACACATTTATATCAGTTTACACAAACTAGAGTAGAAGACCTATAGAGGTGGAATATGTACACACATTTATATCAGTTTACACAAACTAGAGTAGAAGACCTATAGTGGTGGAATATATACACACATTTATATCAGTTAACACAAACTAGAGTAGAAGAACTATAGAGGTGGAATATATACACACATTTATATCAGTTTACACAAACTAGAGTAGAAGACCTATAGAGGTGGAATATATACACACATTTATATCAGTTAACACAAACTAGAGTAGAAGTACTATAGAGGTGGAATATATACACACATTTATATCAGTTTACACAAACTAGAGTAGAAGACCTATAGTGGTGGAATATATACACACATCTATATCAGTATACACAAACTAGAGTAGAAGAACTATAGAGGTGGAATATATACACACATTTATATCAGTTTACACAAACTAGAGTAGAAGACCTATAGAGGTGGAATATATACACATATCTATATCAGTTTACACAAACTAAAGTAGAAGAAATATAGAGGTGGAATATATACAGACATTTATATCAGTTTACACAAACTAGAGTAGAAGAACTATAGAGGTGGAATATATACAGACATTTATATCAGTTTACACAAACTAGAGTAGAAGAACTATAGAGGTGGAATATATACACACATTTATATCAGTTTACACAAACTAGAGTAGAAGACCTATAGAGGTGGAATATATACATACATCTATATCAGATTACAAAAACTAGAGTAGAAGAACTATAGAGGTGGAATATATACACACATTTATATCAGTTTATACAAACTAGAGTAGAAGACCTATAGAGGTGGAATATATACACACATTTATATCAGTTTACACAAACTAGAGTAGAAGAACTATAGAGGTGGAATATATACACACCTCTATATCAGTTTACACAAACTAGAGTAGAAGAACTATAGAGGTGGAAAATATACAGACATTTATATCAGTTTACACAAACTAGAGTAGAAGACCTATAGAGGTGGAATATATACACACATTTATATCAGTTTACACAAACTAGAGTAGAAGACCTATAGAGGTGGAATATATACACACATTTATATCAGTTTACACAAACAAGAGTAGAAGACCTATAGAGGTGGAATATATACACACATTTATATCAGTTTACACAAACTAGAGTAGAAGAACTATAGAGGTGGAATATATACACACATTAATATCAGTTTACACAAACTAGAGTAGAAGAACTATAGAGGTGGAATATATTCACACATTTATATCAGTTTACACAAACTAGAGTAGAAGACCTATAGAGGTGGAATATATACACACATTTATATCAGTTTACACAAACTAGAGTAGAAGACCTATAGAGGTGGAATATGTACACACATTTATATCAGTTTACACAAACTAGAGTAGAAGTACTATAGAGGTGGAATATATACACACATCTATATCAGTTTACACAAACTAGAGTAGAAGACCTATAGAGGTGGAATATATACACACATTTATATCAGTTTACACAAACTAGAGTAGAAGACCTATAGAGGTGGAATATATACACACATCTATATCAGTTTACACAAACTAGAGTAGAAGACCTATAGAGGTGGAATATATACACACATTTATATCAGTTACACAAACTAGAGTAGAAGACCTATAGAGGTGGAATATATACACACTTCTATATCAGTTTACACAAACTAGATTAGAAGACCTATAGAGGTGGAATATATACACACATCTATATCAGTTTACACAAACTAGAGTAGAAGACCTATAGAGGTGGAATATATACACATATTTATATCAGTTTACACAAACTAGAGTAGAAGACCTATAGAGGTGGAATATATACACACATTTATATCAGTTTACACAAACTAGAGTAGAAGACCTATAGAGGTGGAATATATACACACATCTATATCAGTTTACACAAACTAGAGTAGAAGACCTATAGAGGTGGAATATATACACACATTTATATCAGTTTACACAAACTAGAGTAGAAGACCTATAGAGGTGGAATATATACACACATCTATATCAGTTTACACAAACTAGAGCAGAAGACCTATAGAGGTGGAATATATACACACATGTATATCAGTTACACAAACTAGAGTAGAAGACCTATAGAGGTGGAATATATACACACTTCTATATCAGTTTACACAAACTAGATTAGAAGACCTATAGAGGTGGAATATATACACACATCTATATCAGTTTACACAAACTAGAGTAGAAGACCTATAGAGGTGGAATATATACACACATTTATATCAGTTTACACAAACTAGAGTAGAAGACCTATAGAGGTGGAATACATACACACATCTATATCAGTTTAGACAAACTAGAGTAGAAGACCTATAGAGGTGGAATACATACACACATCTATATCAGTTTACAAAAACTAGAGTAGAACACCTATAGAGGTGGAATACATACACACATTTATATCAGTTTACACAAACTAGAGTAGAAGACCTATAGAGGTGTAATATATAGACAATTATATCAGTTTACACAAACCAGAGTAGAAGAACTATAGAGGTGGAATATATACACACATTTATATCAGTTTACACAAACTAGAGTAGAAGACCTATAAAGGTGGAATATATACACACATTTATATCAGTTTACGCAAACTAGAGTAGAAGACCTATAGAGGTGGAATATATACACACATTTATATCAGTTTACACAAACTAGAGTAGAAGACCTATAGAGGTGGAATATATACAGACATTTATATCAGTTTACACAAACTACAGTAGAAGACCTATAGAGGTGGAATATATACACACATTTATATCAGTTTGCACAAACAAGAGTAGAAGACCTATAGAGGTGGAATATATACACACATTTATATCAGTTTACACAAACTAGAGTAGAAGACCTATAGAGGTCGAATATATACACACATTTATATCAGTTTACACAAACTAGAGTAGAAGACCTATAGAGGTGGAATATATACACACATCTATATCAGTTTACACAAACTAGAGCAGAAGACATATAGAGATGGAATATACACACATATTTATATCAGTTTACACAAACAAAAGTAGAAGACCTATAGAGGTGGAATATATACACACATTTATATCAGTTTACACAAACTAGAGTAGAAGAACTATAGAGGTGGAATATATACACACATTTATATCAGTTTACACAAACTAGAGTAGAAGAACTATAGAGGAAGAATATATACACACATCTATATCAATTTACACAAACTAGAGTAGAAGAACTATAGAGGTGGAATATATACACACATCTATATCAGTTTACACAAACTAGAGTAGAAGACCTATAGAGGTGGAATATATACACACATTTATATCAGTTTACACAAACTAGAGTAGAAGAACTATAGAGGTGGAATATATTCACACATTTATATCAGTTTACACAAACTAGAGTAGAAGACCTATAGAGGTGGAATATATACACACATTTAAATCAAGTTACACAAACTAGAGTAGAAGACCTATAGAGGTGGAATATATACACACATTTATATCAGTTTACACAAACTAGAGTAGAAGACCTATAGAGGTGGAATATATACACACATCTATATCAGTTTACACAAACAATAGTAGAAGACCTATAGAGGTGGAATATATACACACATTTATATCAGTTTACACAAACTAGAGTAGAAGACCTATAGAGGTGGAATATATACACACATCTATATCAGTTTACACAAACTAGATTAGAAGACCTATAGAGGTGGAATATATACACACATTTATATCAGTTTACACAAACTAGAGTAGAAGACCTATAGAGGAGGAATATATACACACATCTATATCAGTTTACACAAACTAGAGTAGAAGACCTATAGAGGTGGAATATATACCCACTTCTATATCAGTTTACACAAACTAGAGTAGAAGAACTATAGAGGTGGAATATATACACACATCTATATCAGTTTACACAAACTAGAGTAGAAGACCTATAGAGGTGGAATATATACACACATTTATATCAGTTTACACAAACTAGAGTAGAAGACCTATAGAGGTGGAATATATACACACATCTATATCAGTTTACACAAACTAGAGTAGAAGACCTATAGAGGTGGAATATATACACACATTTATATCAGTTTACACAAACTAGAGTAGAAGACCTATAGAGGTGGAATATATACACACATTTATATCAGTTTACACAAACTAGAGTAGAAGACCTATAGAGGTGGAATACATACACACATCTATATCAGTTTAGACAAACTAGAGTAGAAGACCTATAGAGGTGGAATACATACACACATCTATATCAGTTTACACAAACTAGAGTAGAAGACCTATAGAGGTGGAATATATACACACATTTATATCAGTTTACACAAACTAGAGTAGAAGACCTATAGAGGTGGAATATATACACACATCTATATCAGTTTACACAAACTAGAGTAGAAGACCTATAGAGGTGGAATATATACACACATTTATATCAGTTTACACAAACTAGAGTAGAAGACCTATAGAGGTGGAATATATACACACATCTATATCAGTTTACACAAACTAGAGTAGAAGACCTATAGAGGTGGAATATATACACACATTTATATCAGTTTACACAAACTAGAGTAGAAGACCTATAGAGGTGGAATATATACACACATCTATATCAGTTTACACAAACTAGAGTAGAAGACCTATAGAGGTGGAATATATACACACATGTATATCAGTTGCACAAACTAGAGTAGAAGACCTATAGAGGTGGAATATATACACACTTCTATATCAGTTTACACAAACTAGAGTAGAAGACCTATAGAGGTGGAATATATACACACATCTATATCAGTTTACACAAACTAGAGTAGAAGACCTATAGAGGTGGAATATATACACACATTTATATCAGTTTACACAAACTAGAGTAGAAGACCTATAGAGGTAGAATATATACACACATCTATATCAGTTTACACAAACTAGAGTAGAAGACCTATAGAGGTGGAATACATACACACATCTATATCAGTTTAGACAAACTAGAGTAGAAGACCTATAGAGGTGGAATACATACACACATCTATATCAGTTTACACAAACTAGAGTAGAAGACCTATAGAGGTGGAATACATACACACATTTATATAAGTTTACACAAACTAGAGTAGAAGACCTATAGAGGTGTAATATATAGACAATTATATCAGTTTACACAAACTAGAGTAGAAGAACTATAGAGGTGGAATATATACAGACATTTATATCAGTTTACACAAACTAGAGTAGAAGACCTATAGAGGTGAAATATATACACACATGTATATCAGTTTACACAAACTAGAGTAAAAGAACTATAGAGGTGGAATATATACACACATTTATATCAGTTTACACAAACTAGAGTAGAAGACCTATAAAGGTGGAATATATACACACATTTATATCAGTTTACACAAACTAGAGTAGAAGACCTATAGAGGTGGAATATATACACACATTTATATCAGTTTACACAAACTAGAGTAGAAGACCTATAGAGGTGGAATATATACAGACATTTATATCAGTTTACACAAACTACAGTAGAAGACCTATAGAGGTGGAATATATACACACATTTATATCAGTTTACACAAACAAGAGTAGAAGACCTATAGAGGTGGAATATATACACACATTTATATCAGTTTACACAAACTAGAGTAGAAGACCTATAGAGGTCGAATATATACACACATTTATATCAATTTACACAAACTAGAGTAGAAGACCTATAGAGGTGGAATATATACACACATCTATATCAGTTTACCCAAACTAGAGTAGAAGACCTATAGAGGTGGAATATATACACACATTTATATCAGTTTACACAAACTAGAGTAGAAGACCTATAGAGGTGGAATATATACACACATTTATATCAGTTTACACAAACTAGAGTAGAAGACCTATAGAGGTGGAATACATACACACATCTATATCAGTTTAGACAAACTAGAGTAGAAGACCTATAGAGGTGGAATACATACACACATCTATATCAGTTTACACAAACTAGAGTAGAAGACCTATAGAGGTGGAATACATACACACCTTTATATCAGTTTACACAAACTATGAGTAGAAGACCTATAGAGGTGTAATATATAGACAATTATATCAGTTTACACAAACCAGAGTAGAAGAACTATAGAGGTGGAATATATACAGACATTTATATCAGTTTACACAAACTAGAGTAGAAGAACTATAGAGGTGGAATATATTCACACATTTATATCAGTTTACACAAACTAGAGTAGAAGACCTATAGAGGTGGAATATATACACACATTTAAATCAAGTTACACAAACTAGAGTAGAAGACCTATAGAGGTGGAATATATACACACATTTATATCAGTTTACACAAACTAGAGTAGAAGACCTATAGAGGTGGAATATATACACACATCTATATCAGTTTACACAAACTATAGTAGAAGACCTATAGAGGTGGAATATATACACACATTTATATCAGTTTACACAAACTAGAGTAGAAGAACTATAGAGGTGGAATATATACACACATTTATATCAGTTTACACAAACTAGAGTAGAAGAACTATAGAGGAAGAATATATACACACATCTATATCAATTTACACAAACTAGAGTAGAAGAACTATAGAGGTGGAATATATACACACATCTATATCAGTTTACACAAACTAGAGTAGAAGACCTATAGAGGTGGAATATATACACACATTTATATCAGTTTACACAAACTAGAGTAGAAGAACTATAGAGGTGGAATATATTCACACATTTATATCAGTTTACACAAACTAGAGTAGAAGACCTATAGAGGTGGAATATATACACACATTTAAATCAAGTTACACAAACTAGAGTAGAAGACCTATAGAGGTGGAATATATACACACATTTATATCAGTTTACACAAACTAGAGTAGAAGACCTATAGAGGTGGAATATATACACACATCTATATCAGTTTACACAAACTATAGTAGAAGACCTATAGAGGTGGAATATATACACACATTTATATCAGTTTACACAAACTAGAGTAGAAGACCTATAGAGGTGGAATATATACACACATCTATATCAGTTTACACAAACTAGATTAGAAGACCTATAGAGGTGGAATATATACACACATTTATATCAGTTTACACAAACTAGAGTAGAAGACCTATAGAGGTGGAATATATACACACATCTATATCAGTTTACACAAACTAGAGTGGAAGACCTATAGAGGTGGAATATATACACACATTTATATCAGTTTACACAAACTAGAGTAGAAGACCTATAGAGGTGGAATATATACCCACTTCTATATCAGTTTACACAAACTAGAGTAGAAGAACTATAGAGGTGGAATATATACACACATCTATATCAGTTTACACAAACTAGAGTAGAAGACCTATAGAGGTGGAATATATACACACATTTATATCAGTTTACACAAACTAGAGTAGAAGACCTATAGAGGTGGAATATATACACACATCTATATCAGTTTACACAAACTAGAGTAGAAGACCTATAGAGGTGGAATATATACACACATTTATATCAGTTTACACAAACTAGAGTAGAAGACCTATAGAGGTGGAATATATACACACATTTATATCAGTTTACACAAACTAGAGTAGAAGACCTATAGAGGTGGAATGCATACACACATCTATATCAGTTTAGACAAACTAGAGTAGAAGACCTATAGAGGTGGAATACATACACACATCTATATCAGTTTACACAAACTAGAGTAGAAGACCTATAGAGGTGGAATATATACACACATTTATATCAGTTTACACAAACTAGAGTAGAAGACCTATAGAGGTGGAATATATACACACATCTATATCAGTTTACACAAACTAGAGTAGAAGACCTATAGAGGTG
This sequence comes from Bathymodiolus brooksi, assembly GCA_963680875.1. Taxonomy (NCBI): domain Eukaryota; kingdom Metazoa; phylum Mollusca; class Bivalvia; order Mytilida; family Modiolidae; genus Bathymodiolus; species Bathymodiolus brooksi. The sequence goes on from OY804576.1 coordinate 98,510,143, forward strand.
GAATATATACACACATTTATATCAGTTTACACAAACTAGAGTAGAAGACCTATAGAGGTGGAATATATACACACATCTATATCAGTTTACACAAACTAGAGTAGAAGACCTATAGAGGTGGAATATATACACACATTTATATCAGTTTACACAAACTAGAGTAGAAGACCTATAGAGGTGGAATATATACACACATCTATATCAGTTTACACAAACTAGAGTAGAAGACCTATAGAGGTGGAATATATACACACATGTATATCAGTTGCACAAACTAGAGTAGAAGACCTATAGAGGTGGAATATATACACACTTCTATATCAGTTTACACAAACTAGAGTAGAAGACCTATAGAGGTGGAATATATACACACATCTATATCAGTTTACACAAACTAGAGTAGAAGACCTATAGAGGTGGAATATATACACACATTTATATCAGTTTACACAAACTAGAGTAGAAGACCTATAGAGGTAGAATATATACACACATCTATATCAGTTTACACAAACTAGAGTAGAAGACCTATAGAGGTGGAATACATACACACATCTATATCAGTTTAGACAAACTAGAGTAGAAGACCTATAGAGGTGGAATACATACACACATCTATATCAGTTTACACAAACTAGAGTAGAAGACCTATAGAGGTGGAATACATACACACATTTATATCAGTTTACACAAACTAGAGTAGAAGACCTATAGAGGTGTAATATATAGACAATTATATCAGTTTACACAAACTAGAGTAGAAGAACTATAGAGGTGGAATATATACAGACATTTATATCAGTTTACACAAACTAGAGTAGAAGACCTATAGAGGTGAAATATATACACACATGTATATCAGTTTACACAAACTAGAGTAAAAGAACTATAGAGGTGGAATATATACACACATTTATATCAGTTTACACAAACTAGAGTAGAAGACCTATAAAGGTGGAATATATACACACATTTATATCAGTTTACACAAACTAGAGTAGAAGACCTATAGAGGTGGAATATATACACACATTTATATCAGTTTACACAAACTAGAGTAGAAGACCTATAGAGGTGGAATATATACAGACATTTATATCAGTTTACACAAACCACAGTAGAAGACCTATAGAGGTGGAATATATACACACATTTATATCAGTTTACACAAACAAGAGTAGAAGACCTATAGAGGTGGAATATATACACACATTTATATCAGTTTACACAAACTAGAGTAGAAGACCTATAGAGGTCGAATATATACACACATTTATATCAGTTTACACAAACTAGAGTAGAAGACCTATAGAGGTGGAATATATACACACATCTATATCAGTTTACCCAAACTAGAGTAGAAGACCTATAGAGGTGGAATATATACACACATTTATATCAGTTTACACAAACTAGAGTAGAAGACCTATAGAGGTGGAATATATACACACATTTATATCAGTTTACACAAACTAGAGTAGAAGACCTATAGAGGTGGAATACATACACACATCTATATCAGTTTAGACAAACTAGAGTAGAAGACCTATAGAGGTGGAATACATACACACATCTATATCAGTTTACACAAACTAGAGTAGAAGACCTATAGAGGTGGAATACATACACACCTTTATATCAGTTTACACAAACTATGAGTAGAAGACCTATAGAGGTGTAATATATAGACAATTATATCAGTTTACACAAACCAGAGTAGAAGAACTATAGAGGTGGAATATATACACACATTTATATCAGTTTACACAAACTAGAGTAGAAGACCTATAGAGGTGAAATATATACACACATTTATATCAGTTTACACAAACTAGAGTAAAAGAACTATAGAGGTGGAATATATACACACATTTATATCAGTTTACACAAACTAGAGTAGAAGACCTATAAAGGTGGAATATATACACACATTTATATCAGTTTACACCAACTAGAGTAGAAGACCTATAGAGGTGGAATATATACACACATTTATATCAGTTTACACAAACTAGAGTAGAAGACCTATAGAGGTGGAATATATACAGACATTTATATCAGTTTACACAAACTACAGTAGAAGACCTATAGAGGTGGAATATATACACACATTTATATCAGTTTACACAAACAAGAGTAGAAGACCTATAGAGGTGGAATATATACACACATTTATATCAGTTTACACAAACTAGAGTAGAAGACCTATAGAGGTCGAATATATACACACATTTATATCAGTTTACACAAACTAGAGTAGAAGACCTATAGAGGTGGAATATATACACACATCTATATCAGTTTACACAAACTAGAGCAGAAGACATATAGAGATGGAATATACACACACATTTATATCAGTTTACACAAACAAAAGTAGAAGACCTATAGAGGTGGAATATATACACACATTTATATCAGTTTACACAAACTAGAGTAGAAGAACTATAGAGGTGGAATATATGCACACATTTATATCAGTTTACACAAACTAGAGTAGAAGAACTATAGAGGTGGAATATATACACACATCTATATCAATTTACACAAACTAGAGTAGAAGAACGATAGAGGTGGAATATATTCACACATTTATATCAGTTTACACAAACTAGAGTAGAAGACCTATAGAGGTGGAATATATACACACATTTATATCAGTTTACACAAACTAGAGTAGAAGACCTATAGAGGTGGAATATATACACACATTTATATCAGTTTACACAAACTAGAGTAGAAGACCTATAGAGGTGGAATATATACACACATTTATATCAGTTTACACAAACTAGAGTAGAAGAACTATAGAGGTGGAATATATGCACACATTTATATCAGTTTACACAAACTAGAGTAGAAGAACTATAGAGGTGGAATATATACACACATCTATATCAATTTACACAACCTAGAGTAGAAGAACGATAGAGGTGGAATATATTCACACATTTATATCAGTTTACACAAACTAGAGTAGAAGACCTATAGAGGTGGAATATATACACACATTTATATCAGTTTACACAAACTAGAGTAGAAGACCTATAGAGGTGGAATATATACACACATTTATATCAGTTTACACAAACTAGAGTAGAAGACCTATAGAGGTGGAATATATACACACATCTATATCAGTTTACACAAACTATAGTAGAAGACCTATAGAGGTGGAATATATACACACATTTATATCAGTTTACACAAACTAGAGTAGAAGACCTATAGAGGTGGAATATATACACACATTTATATCAGTTACACAAACTAGAGTAGAAGACCTATAGAGGTGGAATATATACACACTTCTATATCAGTTTACACAAACTAGAGTAGAAGAACTATAGAGGTGGAATATATACACACATTTATATCAGTTTACACAAACTAGAGTAGAAGACATATAGAGGTGGAATATATACACACATTTATATCAGTTTACACAAACTAGAGTAGAAGACCTATAGAGGTGGAATACATACACACATCTATATCAGTTTAGACAAACTAGAGTAGAAGACCTATAGAGGTGGAATACATACACACATCTATATCAGTTTACACAAACTAGAGTAGAAGACCTATAGAGGTGGAATACATACACACATTTATATCAGTTTACACAAACTAGAGTAGAAGACCTATAGAGGTGGAATATATAGACATTTATATCAGTTTACACAAACCAGAGTAGAAGAACTATAGAGGTGGAATATATACAGACATTTATATCAGTTTACACAAACTAGAGTAGAAGACCTATAGAGGTGAAATATATACACACATTTATATCAGTTTACACAAACTAGAGTAGAAGAACTATAGAGGTGGAATATATACACACATTTATATCAGTTTACACAAACTAGAGTAGAAGACCTATAAAGGTGGAATATATACACACATTTATATCAGTTTACACAAACTAGAGTAGAAGACCTATAGAGGTGGAATATATACACACATCTATATCAGTTTACACAAACTAGAGTAGAAGACCTATAGAGGTGGAATATATACACACATTTATATCAGTTTACACAAACTAGAGTAGAAGACCTATAGAGGTGGAATATATACACACATCTATATCAGTTTACACAAACTAGAGTAGAAGACCTATAGAGGTGGAATATATACACACATTTATATCAGTTTACACAAACTAGAGTAGAAGACCTATAGAGGTGGAATATATACACACATCTATATCAGTTTACACAAACTAGAGTAGAAGACCTATAGAGGTGGAATATATACACACATTTATATCAGTTACACAAACTAGAGTATAAGACCTATAGAGGTGGAATATATACACACTTCTATATCAGTTTACACAAACTAGAGTAGAAGAACTATAGAGGTGGAATATATACACACATCTATATCAGTTTACACAAACTAGAGTAGAAGACCTATAGAGGTGGAATATATACACACATTTATATCAGTTTACACAAACTAGAGTAGAAGACCTATAGAGGTGGAATATATACACACATCTATATCAGTTTACACAAACTAGAGTAGAAGACCTATAGAGGTGGAATATATACACACATTTATATCAGTTTACACAAACTAGAGTAGAAGACCTATAGAGGTGGAATATATACACACATTTATATCAGTTTACACAAACTAGAGTAGAAGACCTATAGAGGTGGAATACATACACACATCTATATCAGTTTAGACAAACTAGAGTAGAAGACCTATAGAGGTGGAATACATACACACATCTATATCAGTTTACACAAACTAGAGTAGAAGACCTATAGAGGTGGAATACATACACACATTTATATCAGTTTACACAATCTAGAGTAGAAGACCTATAGAGGTGGAATATATAGACATTTATATCAGTTTACCCAAACCAGAGTAGAAGAACTATAGAGGTGGAATATATACAGACATTTATATCAGTTTACACAAACTAGAGTAGAAGACCTATAGAGGTGAAATATATACACACATTTATATCAGTTTACACAAACTAGAGTAGAAGACCTATAGAGGTGGAATATATACACACATCTATATCAGTTTACACAAACTAGAGTAGAAGACCTATAGAGGTGGAATATATACACACATGTATATCAGTTGCACAAACTAGAGTAGAAGACCTATAGAGGTGGAATATATACACACTTCTATATCAGTTTACACAAACTAGAGTAGAAGACCTATAGAGGTGGAATATATACACACATCTATATCAGTTTACACAAACTAGAGTAGAAGACCTATAGAGGTGGAATATATACACACATTTATATCAGTTTACACAAACTAGAGTAGAAGACCTATAGAGGTAGAATATATACACACATCTATATCAGTTTACACAAACTAGAGTAGAAGACCTATAGAGGTGGAATACATACACACATCTATATCAGTTTAGACAAACTAGAGTAGAAGACCTATAGAGGTGGAATACATACACACATCTATATCAGTTTACACAAACTAGAGTAGAAGACCTATAGAGGTGGAATACATACACACATTTATATCAGTTTACACAAACTAGAGTAGAAGAACTATAGAGGTGGAATATATACACACATTTATATCAGTTTACACAAACTAGAGTAGAAGACCTATAGAGGTGAAATATATACACACATTTATATCAGTTTACACAAACTAGAGTAAAAGAACTATAGAGGTGGAATATATACACACATTTATATCAGTTTACACAAACTAGAGTAGAAGACCTATAAAGGTGGAATATATACACACATTTATATCAGTTTACACAAACTAGAGTAGAAGACCTATAGAGGTGGAATATATACACACATTTATATCAGTTTACACAAACTAGAGTAGAAGACCTATAGAGGTGGAATATATACAGACATTTATATCAGTTTACACAAACTACAGTAGAAGAACTATAGAGGTGGAATATATACACACATTTATATCAGTTTACACAAACAAGAGTAGAAGACCTATAGAGGTGGAATATATACACACATTTATATCAGTTTACACAAACTAGAGTAGAAGACCTATAGAGGTCGAATATATACACACATTTATATCAGTTTACACAAACTAGAGTAGAAGACCTATAGAGGTGGAATATATACACACATCTATATCAGTTTACCCAAACTAGAGTAGAAGACCTATAGAGGTGGAATATATACACACATTTATATCAGTTTACACAAACTAGAGTAGAAGACCTATAGAGGTGGAATATATACACACATTTATATCAGTTTACACAAACTAGAGTAGAAGACCTATAGAGGTGGAATACATACACACATCTATATCAGTTTAGACAAACTAGAGTAGAAGACCTATAGAGGTGGAATACATACACACATCTATATCAGTTTACACAAACTAGAGTAGAAGACCTATAGAGGTGGAATACATACACACCTTTATATCAGTTTACACAAACTATGAGTAGAAGACCTATAGAGGTGTAATATATAGACAATTATATCAGTTTACACAAACCAGAGTAGAAGAACTATAGAGGTGGAATATATACAGACATTTATATCAGTTTACACAAACTAGAGTAGAAGACCTATAGAGGTGAAATATATACACACATTTATATCAGTTTACACAAACTAGAGTAAAAGAACTATAGAGGTGGAATATATACACACATTTATATCAGTTTACACAAACTAGAGTAGAAGACCTATAAAGGTGGAATATATACACACATTTATATCAGTTTACACCAACTAGAGTAGAAGACCTATAGAGGTGGAATATATACACACATTTATATCAGTTTACACAAACTAGAGTAGAAGACCTATAGAGGTGGAATATATACAGACATTTATATCAGTTTACACAAACTACAGTAGAAGACCTATAGAGGTGGAATATATACACACATTTATATCAGTTTACACAAACAAGAGTAGAAGACCTATAGAGGTGGAATATATACACACATTTATATCAGTTTACACAAACTAGAGTAGAAGACCTATAGAGGTCGAATATATACACACATTTATATCAGTTTACACAAACTAGAGTAGAAGACCTATAGAGGTGGAATATATACACACATCTATATCAGTTTACACAAACTAGAGCAGAAGACATATAGAGATGGAATATACACACACATTTATATCAGTTTACACAAACAAAAGTAGAAGACCTATAGAGGTGGAATATATACACACATTTATATCAGTTTACACAAACTAGAGTAGAAGAACTATAGAGGTGGAATATATGCACACATTTATATCAGTTTACACAAACTAGAGTAGAAGAACTATAGAGGTGGAATATATACACACATCTATATCAATTTACACAAACTAGAGTAGAAGAACTATAGAGGTGGAATATATTCACACATTTATATCAGTTTACACAAACTAGAGTAGAAGACCTATAGAGGTGGAATATATACACACATTTATATCAGTTTACACAAACTAGAGTAGAAGACCTATAGAGGTGGAATATATACACACATTTATATCAGTTTACACAAACTAGAGTAGAAGACCTATAGAGGTGGAATATATACACACATCTATATCAGTTTACACAAACTATAGTAGAAGACCTATAGAGGTGGAATATATACACACATTTATATCAGTTTACACAAACTAGAGTAGAAGACCTATAGAGGTGGAATATATACACACATCTATATCAGTTTACACAAACTAGAGTAGAAGACCTATAGAGGTGGAATATATACACACATTTATATCAGTTACACAAACTAGAGTAGAAGACCTATAGAGGTGGAATATATACACACTTCTATATCAGTTTACACAAACTAGAGTAGAAGAACTATAGAGGTGGAATATATACACACATCTATATCAGTTTACACAAACTAGAGTAGAAGACCTATAGAGGTGGAATATATACACACATTTATATCAGTTTACACAAACTAGAGTAGAAGACCTATAGAGGTGGAATATATACACACATTTATATCAGTTTACACAAACTAGAGTAGAAGACCTATAGAGGTGGAATACATACACACATCTATATCAGTTTAGACAAACTAGAGTAGAAGACCTATAGAGGTGGAATACATACACACATCTATATCAGTTTACACAAACTAGAGTAGAAGACCTATAGAGGTGGAATACATACACACATTTATATCAGTTTACACAAACTAGAGTAGAAGACCTATAGAGGTGGAATATATAGACATTTATATCAGTTTACACAAACCAGAGTAGAAGAACTATAGAGGTGGAATATATACAGACATTTATATCAGTTTACACAAACTAGAGTAGTAGACCTATAGAGGTGAAATATATACACACATTTATATCAGTTTACACAAACTAGAGTAGAAGAACTATAGAGGTGGAATATATACACACATTTATATCAGTTTACACAAACTAGAGTAGAAGACCTATAAAGGTGGAATATATACACACATTTATATCAGTTTACACAAACTAGAGTAGAAGACCTATAGAGGTGGAATATATACACACATCTATATCAGTTTACACAAACTAGAGTAGAAGACCTATAGAGGTGGAATATATACACACATTTATATCAGTTTACACAAACTAGAGTAGAAGACCTATAGAGGTGGAATATATACACACATCTATATCAGTTTACACAAACTAGAGTAGAAGACCTATAGAGGTGGAATATATACACACATTTATATCAGTTTACACAAACTAGAGTAGAAGACCTATAGAGGTGGAATATATACACACATCTATATCAGTTTACACAAACTAGAGTAGAAGACCTATAGAGGTGGAATATATACACACATTTATATCAGTTACACAAACTAGAGTATAAGACCTATAGAGGTGGAATATATACACACTTCTATATCAGTTTACACAAACTAGAGTAGAAGAACTATAGAGGTGGAATATATACACACATCTATATCAGTTTACACAAACTAGAGTAGAAGACCTATAGAGGTGGAATATATACACACATTTATATCAGTTTACACAAACTAGAGTAGAAGACCTATAGAGGTGGAATATATACACACATCTATATCAGTTTACACAAACTAGAGTAGAAGACCTATAGAGGTGGAATATATACACACATTTATATCAGTTTACACAAACTAGAGTAGAAGACCTATAGAGGTGGAATATATACACACATTTATATCAGTTTACACAAACTAGAGTAGAAGACCTATAGAGGTGGAATACATACACACATCTATATCAGTTTAGACAAACTAGAGTAGAAGACCTATAGAGGTGGAATACATACACACATCTATATCAGTTTACACAAACTAGAGTAGAAGACCTATAGAGGTGGAATACATACACACATTTATATCAGTTTACACAATCTAGAGTAGAAGACCTATAGAGGTGGAATATATAGACATTTATATCAGTTTACACAAACCAGAGTAGAAGAACTATAGAGGTGGAATATATACAGACATTTATATCAGTTTACACAAACTAGAGTAGAAGACCTATAGAGGTGAAATATATACACACATTTATATCAGTTTACACAAACTAGAGTAGAAGAACTATAGAGGTGGAATATATACACACATTTATATCAGTTTACACAAACTAGAGTAGAAGACCTATAAAGGTGGAATATATACACACATTTATATCAGTTTACACAAACTAGAGTAGAAGAACTATAGAGGTGGAATATATACACACATCTATATCAGTTTACACAAACTAGAGTAGAAGACCTATAGAGGTGTAATATATACACACATTTATATCAGTTTACACAAACTAGAGTAGAAGACCTATAGAGGTAGAATATATACACACATCTATATCAGTTTACACAAACTAGAGTAGAAGACCTATAGAGGTGGAATACATACACACATCTATATCAGTTTAGACAAACTAGAGTAGAAGACCTATAGAGGTGGAATACATACACACATCTATATCAGTTTACACAAACTAGAGTAGAAGACCTATAGAGGTGGAATACATACACACATTTATATCAGTTTACACAAACTAGAGTAGAAGAACTATAGAGGTGGAATATATACACACATTTATATCAGTTTACACAAACTAGAGTAGAAGACCTATAGAGGTGAAATATATACACACATTTATATCAGTTTACACAAACTAGAGTAAAAGAACTATAGAGGTGGAATATATACACACATTTATATCAGTTTACACAAACTAGAGTAGAAGACCTATAAAGGTGGAATATATACACACATTTATATCAGTTTACACAAACTAGAGTAGAAGACCTATAGAGGTGGAATATATACACACATTTATATCAGTTTACACAAACTAGAGTAGAAGACCTATAGAGGTGGAATATATACAGACATTTATATCAGTTTACACAAACTACAGTAGAAGAACTATAGAGGTGGAATATATACACACATTTATATCAGTTTACACAAACAAGAGTAGAAGACCTATAGAGGTGGAATATATACACACATTTATATCAGTTTACACAAACTAGAGTAGAAGACCTATAGAGGTCGAATATATACACACATTTATATCAGTTTACACAAACTAGAGTAGAAGACCTATAGAGGTGGAATATATACACACATCTATATCAGTTTACACAAACTAGAGTAGAAGACCTATAGAGGTGGAATATATACACACATCTATATCAGTTTACACAAACTAGAGTAGAAGACCTATAGAGGTGGAATATATACACACATCTATATCAGTTTACACAAACTAGAGTAGAAGACCTATAGAGGTGGAATATATACACACATTTATATCAGTTTAGACAAACTAGAGTAGAAGACCTATAGAGGTGGAATACATACACACATCTATATCAGTTTACACAAACTAGAGTAGAAGACCTATAGAGGTGGAATACATACACACCTTTATATCAGTTTACACAAACTATGAGTAGAAGACCTATAGAGGTGTAATATATAGACAATTATATCAGTTTACACAAACCAGAGTAGAAGAACTATAGAGGTGGAATATATACAGACATTTATATCAGTTTACACAAACTAGAGTAGAAGACCTATAGAGGTGAAATATATACACACATTTATATCAGTTTACACAAACTAGAGTAAAAGAACTATAGAGGTGGAATATATACACACATTTATATCAGTTTACACAAACTAGAGTAGAAGACCTATAAAGGTGGAATATATACACACATTTATATCAGTTTACACCAACTAGAGTAGAAGACCTATAGAGGTGGAATATATACACACATTTATATCAGTTTACACAAACTAGAGTAGAAGACCTATAGAGGTGGAATATATACAGACATTTATATCAGTTTACACAAACTACAGTAGAAGACCTATAGAGGTGGAATATATACACACATTTATATCAGTTTACACAAACAAGAGTAGAAGACCTATAGAGGTGGAATATATACACACATTTATATCAGTTTACACAAACTAGAGTAGAAGACCTATAGAGGTCGAATATATACACACATTTATATCAGTTTACACAAACTAGAGTAGAAGACCTATAGAGGTGGAATATATACACACATCTATATCAGTTTACACAAACTAGAGCAGAAGACATATAGAGATGGAATATACACACACATTTATATCAGTTTACACAAACAAAAGTAGAAGACCTATAGAGGTGGAATATATACACACATTTATATCAGTTTACACAAACTAGAGTAGAAGAACTATAGAGGTGGAATATATGCACACATTTATATCAGTTTACACAAACTAGAGTAGAAGAACTATAGAGGTGGAATATATACACACATCTATATCAATTTACACAAACTAGAGTAGAAGAACTATAGAGGTGGAATATATTCACACATTTATATCAGTTTACACAAACTAGAGTAGAAGACCTATAGAGGTGGAATATATACACACATTTATATCAGTTTACACAAACTAGAGTAGAAGACCTATAGAGGTGGAATATATACACACATTTATATCAGTTTACACAAACTAGAGTAGAAGACCTATAGAGGTGGAATATATACACACATCTATATCAGTTTACACAAACTATAGTAGAAGACCTATAGAGGTGGAATATATACACACATTTATATCAGTTTACACAAACTAGAGTAGAAGACCTATAGAGGTGGAATATATACACACATCTATATCAGTTTACACAAACTAGAATAGAAGACCTATAGAGGTGGAATATATACACACATTTATATCAGTTACACAAACTAGAGTAGAAGACCTATAGAGGTGGAATATATACACACTTCTATATCAGTTTACACAAACTAGAGTAGAAGAACTATAGAGGTGGAATATATACACACATCTATATCAGTTTACACAAACTAGAGTAGAAGACCTATAGAGGTGGAATATATACACACATTTATATCAGTTTACACAAACTAGAGTAGAAGACCTATAGAGGTGGAATATATACACACATTTATATCAGTTTACACAAACTAGAGTAGAAGACCTATAGAGGTGGAATACATACACACATCTATATCAGTTTAGACAAACTAGAGTAGAAGACCTATAGAGGTGGAATACATACACACATCTATATCAGTTTACACAAACTACAGTAGAAGACCTATAGAGGTGGAATACATACACACATTTATATCAGTTTACACAAACTAGAGTAGAAGACCTATAGAGGTGGAATATATAGACATTTATATCAGTTTACACAAACCAGAGTAGAAGAACTATAGAGGTGGAATATATACAGACATTTATATCAGTTTACACAAACTAGAGTAGAAGACCTATAGAGGTGAAATATATACACACATTTATATCAGTTTACACAAACTAGAGTAGAAGACCTATAAAGGTGGAATATATACACACATTTATATCAGTTTACACAAACTAGAGTAGAAGACCTATAGAGGTGGAATATATACACACATCTATATCAGTTTACACAAACTAGAGTAGAAGACCTATAGAGGTGGAATATATACACACATTTATATCAGTTTACACAAACTAGAGTAGAAGACCTATAGAGGTGGAATATATACACACATCTATATCAGTTTACACAAACTAGAGTAGAAGACCTATAGAGGTGGAATATATACACACATTTATATCAGTTTACACAAACTAGAGTAGAAGACCTATAGAGGTGGAATATATACACACATCTATATCAGTTTACACAAACTAGAGTAGAAGACCTATAGAGGTGGAATATATACACACATTTATATCAGTTACACAAACTAGAGTATAAGACCTATAGAGGTGGAATATATACACACTTCTATATCAGTTTACACAAACTAGAGTAGAAGAACTATAGAGGTGGAATATATACACACATCTATATCAGTTTACACAAACTAGAGTAGAAGACCTATAGAGGTGGAATATATACACACATTTATATCAGTTTACACAAACTAGAGTAGAAGACCTATAGAGGTGGAATATATACACACATCTATATCAGTTTACACAAACTAGAGTAGAAGACCTATAGAGGTGGAATATATACACACATTTATATCAGTTTACACAAACTAGAGTAGAAGACCTATAGAGGTGGAATATATACACACATTTATATCAGTTTACACAAACTAGAGTAGAAGACCTATAGAGGTGGAATACATACACACATCTATATCAGTTTAGACAAACTAGAGTAGAAGACCTATAGAGGTGGAATACATACACACATCTATATCAGTTTACACAAACTAGAGTAGAAGACCTATAGAGGTGGAATACATACACACATTTATATCAGTTTACACAATCTAGAGTAGAAGACCTATAGAGGTGGAATATATAGACATTTATATCAGTTTACACAAACCAGAGTAGAAGAACTATAGAGGTGGAATATATACAGACATTTATATCAGTTTACACAAACTAGAGTAGAAGACCTATAGAGGTGAAATATATACACACATTTATATCAGTTTACACAAACTAGAGTAGAAGAACTATAGAGGTGGAATATATACACACATTTATATCAGTTTACACAAACTAGAGTAGAAGACCTATAAAGGTGGACTATATACACACATTTATATCAGTTTACACAAACTAGAGTAGAAGACCTATAGAGGTGGAATATATACACACATTTATATCAGTTTACACAAACTAGAGTAGAAGACCTATAGAGGTGGAATATATACACACATTTATATCAGTTTACACAAACTACAGTAGAAGACCTATAGAGGTGGAATATATACACACATTTATATCAGTTTACACAAACAAGAGTAGAAGACCTATAGAGGTGGAATATATACACACATTTATATCAGTTTACACAAACTAGAGTAGAAGACCTATAGAGGTGGAATATATACACACATCTATATCAGTTTACGCAAACTAGAGTAGAAGACATATAGAGGTGGAATATATACACACATTTATATCAGTTTACACAAACAAGAGTAGAAGACCTATCGAGGTGGAATATATACACACATTTATATCAGTTTACACAAACTAGAGTAGAAGAACTATAGAGGTGGAATATATACACACCAAAAGAAAAAGAGAAGAACAGACAATACAATGATCAAAAGAAAAAGAGAAGAACAGACAATACAATGATCAAAAGAAAAAGAGAAGAACAGACAATACAATGATCAAAAGGAAAAGAGAAGAACAGACAATACAATGATCAAAAGAAAAAGAGAAGGACAGACAATACAATGATCAAAAGAAAAAGAGAAGGACAGACAATACAATGATCAAAAGAAAAAGAGAAGAACAGACAATACAATGATCAAAAGAAAAAGAGAAGGACAGACAATACAATGATCAAAAGAAAAAGAGAAGAACAGACGATACAATGATCAAAAGAAAAAGAGAAGGACAGACAATACAATGACCAGAAGAAGAAGGACAAAAGACAAACATTGATCTACAAAGCACTATTGAGAAAACCGATCGTGCTTCACATGTGCACCGGACGTGTTATTGTTAAACGACAGAAAATAATTGATATGGAGATTGTGTTGGACACTAGTATATGTAAACAAATAAAAATATCGTAAATAAAACATGAACTCCCAACTAAACAAACTGGAGAAAACACCAACCAGACATCGCTTTTACGCTAAAATTCGTAGCGCAAGTAAATGGCTTTATCGGTTTATCAGTTTTTCATTCCTGTAGATGTTTACTAAATAAATATTTAAACGTGTAGATGAATTATGTATAATCTGATGAAGTTTATAAATGCAAAGTTTATACCAAAAAAAAGAATGCGCATGTGTGTGGGGATAGACGTCTTTGCTCAGTGTCAGCAAAATTTCTTTGAAATTTCTGTTTTCAAGCGATCAAATATTGCTATAAACGACACAGCTAATTGGTAACATCTTGAAATATCCACACATGACTACTCCTTGTCACCATTGAAGCCTTATCACTGAAAATTCAACTTTTACACTACTTCATTCATCCTGACCATCACTACTTCCGGTGTAACGAATGTAAACAATGAGGTTGGTATTAACTATTCTCACATACATACTCTTATGTAACACTATACAAGTTGATCATAATAGAACAAACGTCGAGCCACTATATACATTTGCCCTATTTCACATGAAACCTCCATTATATGGGTTGAAACCAATATTCAAGCGATGTAAAAACGATCACCTTATGTACATCAGCATACTCCTACTTATGAGATCATCAGACTGCAAGCTCAACCCTGGACCACGCATCCCAAAATACCCATGTCAGATATGTAGTAAGGCATGCAGATGGGGACAACGTGCAATTGCTTGCGATAACTGCCATCAGTGGTACCATGTAAATTGCCTAAGAATGGCAAGTCAGAACTACAACTACCATGCACAAACAGATGTTAGATGGATCTGTTGCACTTGTGGACTACCAAACTTCTCCATTTCACTGTTCGAATCACTCGTTTTTGATACTTCCAACGTTTTTGACAGTTTGAGCATGTCGATGAATACAACAGGCAACACAACACACCCAGGTTCTCCACTACATACCTCCTCACCAAAAAGAGAACAAAAGAGCAAACAAGAAAGCCCACAACACAGTTTTCGTATTATATCATTGAATCTGCAGAGTATACGTGCTAGGAAAGCTAGTTTCATGAACCTTGTTGACTCGGCAAAACCAGATATTATTGTCGGAACAGAATCATGGTTGTGCCCTGACATACACAACCGTGAGATCACACCACCAGGTTATACCGTCATAGCCAGGAGGGATATACAAGATAGATATGGTGGAGTTTTCATCATGGCCAAATCAAATACCCCCTGTGATGAACTTTACACCTCAAAACAGTCAGAATTGGTAGTAATATCTGTTGGAAGAAGCAACAACCAACCACTTATCATTGCTGGTCTTTACAGACCCCCAAGTGGTACCCAAGATCAAGCTGAACAAATCTGCACTGAGGTACAGCAATTAGTACGTAACCATGCAAACGCCCCATTCTGGTTGACCGGCGATTTCAACCTTCCAGATATTTCATGGAAACACAACAACATCTCTGGAAATCAAAATGTACTAGGAGTGAACAACGCTTTCTTGACATTAGTTGATGATATTGGCCTACAATAGATGGTAGACTTCTCCACCAGAAATAACGCTACACTGGACTTGTTCTTGACAAACCGACCTTCACTCATAAACCGCCTGAAACCAATCCCAGGAATAAGGGATCATGAGGCTCTGTTCATTGATAGCGATGTCCAAGCAAAGCTAAGAAGGCCAACTAGTCGTAAAATCTTCCTCTGGAAAAAATCGGACCTAGAAAAACTCCAGAATGACATGCAGGCTTTCTGCCAGTCATTTAGCTCCAAATTCTCAACGTCACACCCTGTTGACAGCTTATGGACAGCATTTAAGAATGGCTGCCTTTATGTCCTAAGCTCAAACCTACCATCCAAAATGACAACCGAACGAAATAGCCAGCCTTGGATCAACCGACAAATAAAGCAGCTAACAAAAAGGACACAGCGAGCCTACAATATATACAAAAAGACTCAATCTGCCAAAGACTATGCCAACTACAAACATTTCAAGAATGTGGTACACAGTACTTGTGCTAAGCGGTACAATGAGTATGTCAATGACATTATAATGGATGAGAACCATAAGCCAAAACGACTACGGAGCTTTATTTAAAGTAAACGGACTGACTCGTGTGGCGTTGCACCATTGAAGAGAGATGGGACAGCCATTAGTGATGCCAGAATGAAGGCAAACATCCTGAACAATCAGTTCACTTCAGTGTTCACATCAGAGGATCCCTTACAGCCCTTACCAGACTTGGGCCCCAGCCCACATCCTGCAGTTTCAGACATCGCTATAACTCAGGAAGGGGTACAACAACTGCTATGCCATCTCAATCCACACAAAGCCACCGGTCCCGATCAAGTCTCACATAGATTGCTCAAGGAAACAGCCAAGCAGATCTCTCCAGCATTGACTTTGGTATTTCAAGCCTCAAACAACCAATGTAAAGTACCAGAAGAATGGAAATCCGCCAGCATCACACCACTCTTCAAAAAAGGAGACAGAAGTGCACCAGTAAACTACCGTCCAGTGTCGTTGACATCAGAATGCAGCAAAGTGATGGAGCACATAATCCACAGCCATATCATCAAACACATGGACAAACTAGGATTATTAGCTGATTCCCAACATGGCTACAGGTAGCGACGATCAACTGAAACTCAGTTAATACTTTCCATAGACGACCTAGCTAAAAGTCTAGACGTAGGAGAACAGATGGATTGTATTCTCCTGGACTTTTCCAAGGCCTTCGACAAGGTGCCGCACAGTAGACTTCTGATGAAACTGCAACACTATGGGGTCAGAGGCCACCTCCATGATTGGATAACTAGTTGTCTGCTTGGACGCACACAATGTGTAGTACTTGATGGCCAATCATCAGCTGCCACAACCGTTTCTTTATGAGTCCCCAGGGTACCGTCTTGGGACCTCTCTTGTTCCTATTTTTCATTAACGACTTGCCATCTGTCGTCTCATCAACCACCCGACTATTTACAGATGACTGTCTTCTGTATAGAAGGATCAGAACCACAGAGGATCAGGCCATTCTACAGAGAGACTTGGACAACTTGCAACAGTGGGAGAACAACTGGTTAATGAGATTTAACCCTGACAAATGCGAGGTGTTCATAGCAACAAATAAGAAGTCTCCTATCCATAGCGAATATACCATCTATGGCCAGGTATTGAACCAAACAGATTCAGCCAAGTACCTAGGGCTAAATATTCACAAGAGCTTAAGCTGGGATAGCCACATTGATAAGATCACCAAGAAGGCGAACTCCACCTTAGCCTTCTTATGACGTAATGTGAGCCGTTGCCCAAATACCATCAAGGCAGTGCTACACCGCCTTAGTACGACCTACCCTAGAATATGCATCCAGCATATGGAGCCCCAGCAAAAAAGACAGCATCAACAAGGTTGAGGCAGTATAACGTCGAGCCGCCAGGTTTGCCACTGGAGATTACCAGCGCACAAGCAGTGTCACAGCCATACTACAGCAACTCCAGTGGCAGACACTACAAAGCAGACGAACATATGCCTAGACAGTGATGATGTACCGCATAGTGTACAACCTTGTTGATATACCAGCGGAACACCACTTCAACCGCACCTCCCTTCGAACCAGAGGCCATTCACTACGATTCCTGGTACCACACACAAGAACTACAGTGTACAGGACATCATTCTTCCCACAAGCCATACACCTCTGGAACCAACTACCTGGATGTGTGGTGGAAGCAGACACTCTAGACAGCTTCAAGGTTCAGCTGTCTAGGGCAACTCTCATCTAAATTTACAACTGTTTTTATCTTTATAACCTGCATTGTACATATACGTCACCCCCACCCAAAAGTGCGAGAATACTTCATTGGTTATGCACTATACCCGGAAGAAGAAAGTGGAAATATATATATGTATGTATCTTATTGTATTTTATTATTCGTATTACACTGGAGTCACATTGTAAGCTTCTAACACGTCTGAAGGGCCCGGATGGGTCAATGAGTTAAGTAGTTGGATTACCTAACAACTCATACAAGCCTATTACCAATACGACATGGATTTGCGCCAGGCTTTGTAAATTACAAAAAGGGTGTACTCGACTCGCAGCCGTAAGTGATAAAGTTTACCAGTTGCTTGCCCATGGTTGGTGGTTCTCTCCGGGTACCCCGGCTTCTTCCACCACTAAAACTGGTCGCCATGATATAGCTGAAATATTGCTGAAAGTGGCGTTAATCAGTCAAATCAAATCATCTAACACGTCTGACATCAATGTACATTGACATAGATACTTAATGGCTGCGGTCTCACTATATTGTAGACATGTATTCCATAAATTATGTTCCATTATTGTCTGATTTTTTCCCGAAGATCAAACAAAGTCAAACGCGAAAGGTAGACAAATAGCTCAACACAAGAATGACGTCAAAAATGGATGAATAATCATTAATAAATTAATTTCAGAGTCGTATGTCATTTTATACGTGTTTTGATTGGTTTAAAAAGTTGAGGTTATTTGTCAATGAACGGAATCTAAAAATAGACGTCGTTCTCTAGGCGTTGCGTGCCGTTGTCATCAGGTGATTTTCTTTAAATGAGGCACCTTTGGGGTTATTTAAATTTATTTCTAATTTTTTGCCTTATTTTGAAAAAATAAATATATTTTTCAATATCATAACAACAAAAAAAATAATTAATTTATAAGGATTGATCGAAGTTATTTGTTCGGTTCATTCGAAATAACCTCAATCAGGTTGTACACACCCTTGCGTAACTCGCTGTTCGGGTTTACACGTGTGTACAACCTGATTGAGGTTATTTCTTCATGAACCGAACAAAAATTGCGATCAATCTTTAAATATATAATACTATATCGTCAATGGTATTATTCCTTAAGTAGAATTAACATACACAAAAAAAACCGTCGTATGATATTTCTGAAATAAGCTACACGGATACCCACACGCGTTGTTCTGTGTTTTTAACATAGTATGTTTCTTTATCCACCCCAAAACCATGTACTATATAACTGTCGAGTAGACTATATTATATATAACAACATGTCAAAGGGTATAGTTATGAATTGTATTCCACTGTTGTTAGTGACTGCCTGTGCAATGAAAACACAAAAGTAATACATTATGAATTAATTTCAACAAGAACATTTGTTTTCATAAGCCGTAATAGGACAGTATATAGCTTATATAACTACTGACAAAACTTCCGAACCACATACATACATTTTTATCAATGATTAAAGAAACACTGATAGCATTTGTATATTATTATTTTCCCTTTTTTCATTAAATTAAATATGGGCTGTAGAGGTTAGTGGCATTTTCGAATGACTGCGATTTTATTCTTATTAAATATTAATGATAGAGTTTTCAATGAGGCCATAGAAATTTCATTTAGTTGAAATAACAAATTGTGTCTGTGTTAGTATTTCTCGACATAGTGGCATAACACATCATGGATTACCATTAAAACATAAACGTAAATAATGGTAACACTACCATACTATAATATATGATATATAAAACTAACTTATTTAAATCACTAGATATCGTGGTTTTATTTTGTGTGCAACGATATTTGGTTTTTGGTGTTTAACGCCACTTTCAGCAATATTTCAGCTATATCATGGCGACCAGTTTTAGTGGTGGAAGAAGCCGGAGTACCCGGAGAGAACCACCGACCATGGGCAAGCAACTGGTAAACTTTATCACTTGCGGCTGCGAGTCGAGTGCACCTTTTTTGAAATTTACAAAGCCGGGCGCGAACCTACGTCGTATTGGTGATAGGCTTGTATGAGTTGTTAGGTAATCCAACTACCTAAACTCATTGACCCACCCGGGTCCTCAACGATATTTGACCATTGCAGTTTAATCTTTCTTTTCATAATTATATTAATTTTGTAGTTCAAAAACGTATAGAGTAACAATAGTCCTACAGCAATGCAAAAAATAACACAATATTTACCCCCCCCCCCCCCTCCCCCGCTGACATAAAGAGGAAAATGCATTAGATTACAACGTCCTTTATAACCCATACTTTTCGCCAGGTTGTGCGCGAGTGTTGGCATTTTACTCACATGTTGCATATGACCGCATCATTTCACCAAGAATGGGGATATGGTTCCATAAAACTAGTTTAATCTCGCCACGTTTTATTAAAGTAACTGCGCCAACCAAGACAGGAAAATGAGCGGTCTGGTATATATGTGTTAGAGGTATCGATTTTCCCTCTGTCGGCGATTTTTAATTGATTTTGAAGTTTTTCAGTTTATTGTAATGTGAGGGTTAATTGAAAACGTGACTTAGAAAAGTAAAAAAAAAATGAATGGCCACAATTATCATTGAAAACCTGAGATGAAAAAGTGAAAAGTTTGACAGTGTGAGGTTCATCAATAGGTAGATCTATAATGTTCATTTAAAACTTCAAGATGATTGTGAGATAAAGGGAAGGTAGTAATGAACATGCTAATAACTTTTTAAATTTCAGATGAATTTTATTTTATATATTTATTATTATTATTAAATTAATGATCGGAGGTTGTTTCATGTGCTGTGAAATTGGCAAGTCATTTTGCCATTATAAAGCTATATGCTCTTTATTTGTATAATTTTGGATATTTTTGTGCGTGCAATACCGTTGGCATTATTGTGTTGTTTCAACCTTCACCCTCACCTTTTATATACGATGTTCTTAATATGTTTTTACTATCCAATTCATTTAATCAATGCACATTTCAAAATCTTTAACCTCATCAATTGGTCTTGAAATATCCTAATGAACACCCGGATGTTGTTCATTATTTGCATTGTTATTTTGTTGTGATTTTGTGAATACTGATTATTTGATTCATATGTTAAAATGTCTTTGGTTGAAGTTTGGAGTATTGCTCATCTGTAGACAGACTAAATACCATTTGACATTCGTCACTAAAGATAATGTAGGATGAAGAAAGGCAATAAAACATTTTGATATCAACCTCAAATGTACAAGGAAAAATGAGGAAAATGTGAAAGCAACCTGTACATGATTTCACAGTTATTTACGGTAGTTCGTGTCCTCAAAATCTTGAAGCAGTGTTCCTGCTTGTCTTGAAGCATTGTTCCTGCTTGTCTTGAAGCATTATTCCTGCTTGTCTTGAAGCATTGTTCCTGCTTGTCTTGAAACAGTGTTCCTGCTTGTCTTGAAGCATTATTCCTGCTTGTCTTGAAGCATTGTTCCTGCTTGTCTTGAAGCAGTGTTCCTGCTTGTCTTGAAGCATTATTCCTGCTTGTCTTGAAGCATTGTTCCTGCTTGTCTTGAAGCAATGTTCCTCCTTGTCTTGAAGCATTGTTCCTGCTTGTCTTGAAGCATTGTTCCTGCTTGTCTTGAAGCAGTGTTCCTGCTTGTCTTGAAGCAGTGTTCCTGCTTGTCTTGAAGCATTGTTCCTGCTTGTCTTGAAACAGTGTTCCTTCTTGTCTTGAAGCAGTGTTCCTGCTTGTCTTGAAGCAGTGTTCCTGCTTGTCTTGAAACATTGTTCCTGTTTGTCTTGAAGCAGTGTTCCTGCTTGTCTTGAAGCATTGTTCCTGCTTGTCTTGAAGCAGTGTTCCTGCTTGTCTTGAAGCATTGTTCCTGCTTGTCTTGAAGCAGTTTTCCTGCTTGTCTTGAAGCAGTGTTCCTGCTTGTCTTGAAGCATTGTTCCTGCTTGTCTTGAAACATTGTTCCTGCTTGTCTTCAAGCATTATTCCTGCTTCTCTTGAAGCATTGTTCCTGCTTGTCTTGAAGCAGTGTTCCTGCTTGTCTTGAAGCAGTGTTCCTGCTTCTCTTGAAGCATTGTTCCTGCTTGTCTTGAAGCATTGTTCCTGCTTGTCTTGAAGCATTGTTCCTGCTTGTCTTGAAGCAGTGTTCCTGCTTGTCTTGAAGCAGTGTTCCTGCATGTCTTGAAGCAGTGTTCCTGCTTGTCTTGAAGCATTGTTCCTGCTTGTCTTGAAGCAGTGTTCCTGCTTGTCTTGAAGCATTGTTCCTGCTTGTCTTGAAGCATTGTTCCTGCTTGTCTTGAAGCATTATTCCTGCTTGTCTTGAAGCAGTGTTCCTGCTTGTCTTGAAGCAGTGTTCCTGCTTGTCTTGAAGCATTATTCCTGCTTGTCTTGAAGCATTGTTCCTGCTTGTCTTGAAGCATTGTTCCTGCTTGTCTTGAAGCATTGTTCCTGCTTGTCTTGAAGCATTGTTCCTGCTTGTCTTGAAGCATTGTTCCTGCTTGTCTTGAAGCATTGTTCCTGCTTGTCTTGAAGTATTGTTCCTGCTTGTCTTGAAGCATTGTTCCTGTTTGTCTTGAAGCAGTGTTCCTGCTTGTCTTGAAGCATTGTTCCTGCTTGTCTTGAAGCATTGTTCCGGCTTGTCTTGAAGCAGTGTTCCGGCTTGTCTTGAAGCAGTGTTCCTATTTGTCTTGAAGCAGTGTTCCTGCTTGTCTTGAAGCATTGTTCCTGCTTGTCTTGAAGCATTGTTAATGCTTGTCTTGAAGCATTGTTCCTGCTTGTCTTGAAGCATTGTTCCGGCTTGTCTTGAAGCAGTGTTCCTGCTTGTCTTGAAACATTGTTCCTGCTTGTCTTGAAGCAGTGTTCCTGCTTGTCTTGAAGCATTGTTCCTGCTTGTCTTGAAGCATTGTTCCTGCTTGTCTTGAAGCAGTGTTCCTGCTTGTCTTGAAGCGGTGTACCTGCTTGTCTTGAAGCATTGTTCCTGCTTGTCTTGAAACATTGTTCCTGCTTGTCTTGAAGCATTATTCCTGCTTCTCTTGAAGCAGTGTTCCTGCTTGTCTTGAAGCATTGTTCCTGCTTGTCTTGAAGCAGTGTTCCTGCTTGTCTTGAAGCATTGTTCCTGCTTGTATTGAAGCATTATTCCTGCTTGTCTTGAAGCATTGTTCCTGCTTGTCTTGAAGCATTGTTCCTGCTTGTCTTGAAGCAGTGTTCCTGCTTCTCTTGAAGCAATGTTCCTGCTTGTCTTGAAGCATTGTTCCTGCTTGTCTTGAAGCATTGTTCCTGCTTGTCTTGAAGCATTGTTCCTGCTTGTCTTGAAGCAGTGTTCCTGCATGTCTTGAAGCAGTGTTCCTGCCTGTCTTGAAGCATTGTTCCTGCTTGTCTTGAAGCATTGTTCCTGCTTGTCTTGAAGCATTGTTCCTGCTTGTCTTGAAGCATTGTTCCTGCTTGTCTTGAAGCATTATTCCTGCTTGTCTTGAAGCAGTGTTCCTGCTTGTCTTGCAGCAGTGTTCCTGCTTGTCTTGAAGCAGTGTTCCTGCTTGTCTTGAAGCATTGTTCCTGCTTGTCTTGAAGCATTATTCCTGCTTGTCTTGAAGCATTGTTCCTGCTTGTCTTGAAGTATTGTTCCTGCTTGTCTTGAAGCATTGTTCCTGCTTGTCTTGAAGCATTGTTCCTGCTTGTCTTGAAGCCTTGTTCCTGCTTGTCTTGAAGCATTGTTCCTGCTTGTCTTGAAGCATTTTTCCTGCTTGTCTTGAAGCAGTGTTCCTGTTTGTCTTGAAACATTGTTCCTGCTTGTCTTGAAGCATTGTTCCTGCTTGTCTGAAGCAGTGTTCCTGCTTGTCTTGAAGCAGTGTTCCTGCTTGTCTTGAAACATTGTTCCTTCTTATCTTGAAGCAGTGTTCCTGCTTGTCTTGAAGCATTATTCCTGCTTGTCTTGAAGCATTGTTCCTGCTTGTCTTGAAGCATTGTTCCTGCTTGTCTTGAAGCATTGTTCCTGCTTGTCTTGAAACATTGTTCCTGCTTATCTTGAAGCAGTGTTCCTGCTTGTCTTGAAGCATTGTTCCTGCTTGTCTTGAAGCATTGTTCCTGCTTGTCTTGAAGCATTGTTCCTGCTTGTCTTGAAGCATTGTTCCTGCTTGTCTTGAAGCATTATTCCTGCTTGTCTTGAAGCAGTATTCCTGTTTGTCTTGAAGCAGTGTTCCTGCTTGTCTTGAAGCATTGTTCCTGCTTGTCTTGAAGCATTATTCCTGCTTGTCTTGAAGCATTGTTCCTGCTTGTCTTGAAGCATTGTTCCTGCTTGTCTTGAAGTATTGTTCCTGTTTGTCTTGAAGCATTGATCCTGCTTGTCTTGAAGCATTGTTCCTGCTTGTCTTGAAGCAGTGTTCCTGTTTGTCTTGAAACATTGTTCCTGATTGTCTTGAAGCAGTGTTCCTGCTTGTCTTGAAGCATTATTCCTGCTTGTCTTGAAGCAGTGTTCCTGCTTGTCTTGAAGCATTATTCCTGCTTGTCTTGAAGCAGTGTTCCTGCTTGTCTTGAAGCATTGTTCCTGCTTGTCTTGAAGCATTGTTCCTGCTTGTCTTGAAGCATTGTTCCTGCTTGTCTTGAAGTATTGTTCCTGCTTGTCTTGAAGCATTGATCCTGCTTGTCTTGAAGCATTGTTCCTGCTTGTCTTGAAGCAGTGTTCCTGTTTGTCTTGAAACATTGTTCCTGATTGTCTTGAAGAAGTGTTCCTGCTTGTCTTGAAGTATTGTTCCTGCTTGTCTTGAAGCATTGATCCTGCTTGTCTTGAAGCATTGTTCCTGCTTGTCTTGAAGCAGTGTTCCTGTTTGTCTTGAAACATTGTTCCTGATTGTCTTGAAGCAGTGTTACTGCTTGTCTTGAAACATTGTTCCTTCTTATCTTGAAGCAGTGTTCCTGCTTGTCTTGAAGCATTATTCCTGCTTGTCTTGAAGCAGTGTTCCTGCTTGTCTTGAAGCATTGTTCCTGCTTGTCTTGAAGCATTGTTCCTGCTTGTCTTGAAGCATTGTTCCTGCTTGTCTTGAAACATTGTTCCTGCTTATCTTGAAGCAGTGTTCCTGCTTGTCTTGAAGCATTGTTCCTGCTTGTCTTGAAGCATTGTTCCTGCTTGTCTTGAAGCATTGTTCCTGCTTGTCTTGAAGCATTGTTCCTGCTTGTCTTGAAGCATTATTCCTGCTTGTCTTGAAGCAGTATTCCTGTTTGTCTTGAAGCAGTGTTCCTGCTTGTCTTGAAGCAGTGTTCCTGCTTGTCTTGAAGCAGTGTTCCTGCTTGTCTTGAAGCATTGTTCCTGCTTGTCTTGAAGCATTATTCCTGCTTGTCTTGAAGCATTGTTCCTGTTTGTCTTGAAACATTGTTCCTGCTTGTCTTGAAGCATTGTTCCTGCTTGTCTGAAGCAGTGTTCCTGCTTGTCTTGAAGCAGTGTTCCTGCTTGTCTTGAAACATTGTTCCTTCTTATCTTGAAGCAGTGTTCCTGCTTGTCTTGAAGCATTGTTCCTGTTTGTCTTGAAACATTGTTCCTGCTTGTCTTGAAGCATTGTTCCTGCTTGTCTGAAGCAGTGTTCCTGCTTGTCTTGAAGCAGTGTTCCTGCTTGTCTTGAAACATTATTCCTTCTTATCTTGAAGCAGTGTTCCTGCTTGTCTTGAAGCATTATTCCTGCTTGTCTTGAAGCATTGTTCCTGCTTGTCTTGAAGCATTGTTCCTGCTTGTCTTGAAGCATTGTTCCTGCTTGTCTTGAAACATTGTTCCTGCTTATCTTGAAGCAGTGTTCCTGCTTGTCTTGAAGCATTGTTCCTGCTTGTCTTGAAGCATTGTTCCTGCTTGTCTTGAAGCATTGTTCCTGCTTGTCTTGAAGCATTGTTCCTGCTTGTCTTGAAGCATTATTCCTGCTTGTCTTGAAGCAGTATTCCTGTTTGTCTTGAAGCAGTGTTCCTGCTTGTCTTGAAGCATTGTTCCTGCTTGTCTTGAAGCATTATTCCTGCTTGTCTTGAAGCATTGTTCCTGCTTGTCTTGAAGCATTGTTCCTGCTTGTCTTGAAGTATTGTTCCTGTTTGTCTTGAAGCATTGATCCTGCTTGTCTTGAAGCATTGTTCCTGCTTGTCTTGAAGCAGTGTTCCTGTTTGTCTTGAAACATTGTTCCTGATTGTCTTGAAGCAGTGTTCCTGCTTGTCTTGAAGCATTATTCCTGCTTGTCTTGAAGCAGTGTTCCTGCTTGTCTTGAAGCATTATTCCTGCTTGTCTTGAAGCAGTGTTCCTGCTTGTCTTGAAGCATTGTTCCTGCTTGTCTTGAAGCATTGTTCCTGCTTGTCTTGAAGCATTGTTCCAGCTTGTCTTGAAGTATTGTTCCTGCTTGTCTTGAAGCATTGATCCTGCTTGTCTTGAAGCATTGTTCCTGCTTGTCTTGAAGCAGTGTTCCTGTTTGTCTTGAAACATTGTTCCTGATTGTCTTGAAGAAGTGTTCCTGCTTGTCTTGAAGTATTGTTCCTGCTTGTCTTGAAGCATTGATCCTGCTTGTCTTGAAGCATTGTTCCTGCTTGTCTTGAAGCAGTGTTCCTGTTTGTCTTGAAACATTGTTCCTGATTGTCTTGAAGCAGTGTTCCTGCTTGTCTTGAAACTTTGTTCCTTCTTATCTTGAAGCAGTGTTCCTGCTTGTCTTGAAGCATTATTCCTGCTTGTCTTGAAGCAGTGTTCCTGCTTGTCTTGAAGCATTGTTCCTGCTTGTCTTGAAGCATTGTTCCTGCTTGTCTTGAAGCATTGTTCCTGCTTGTCTTGAAACATTGTTCCTGCTTATCTTGAAGCAGTGTTCCTGCTTGTCTTGAAGCATTGTTCCTGCTTGTCTTGAAGCATTGTTCCTGCTTGTCTTGAAGCATTATTCCTGCTTGTCTTGAAGCAGTATTCCTGTTTGTCTTGAAGCAGTGTTCCTGCTTGTCTTGAAGCAGTGTTCCTGCTTGTCTTGAAGCAGTGTTCCTGCTTGTCTTGAAGCATTGTTCCTGCTTGTCTTGAAGCATTGTTCCTGCTTGTCTTGAAGCATTGTTCCTGCTTGTCTTGAAGCATTGTTCCTGCTTGTCTTGAAGCATTATTCCTGCTTGTCTTGAAGCAGTATTCCTGTTTGTCTTGAAGCAGTGTTCCTGCCTGTCTTGAAGCAGTGTTCCTGCTTGTCTTGAAGCAGTGTTCCTGCTTGTCTTGAAGCATTGTTCCTGCTTGTCTTGAAGCATTATTCCTGCTTGTCTTGAAGCATTGTTCCTGCTTGTCTTGAAGCATTGTTCCTGCTTGTCTTGAAGCATTGTTCCTGCTTGTCTTGAAGCAGTGTTCCTGCTTCTCTTGAAGCATTGTTCCTGCTTGTCTTGAAGCATTGTTCCTGCTTGTCTTGAAGCATTGTTCCTGCTGTCTTGAAGCATTGTTCCTGCTTGTCTTGAAGCAGTGTTCCTGCCTGTCTTGAAGCAGTGTTCCTGCCTGTCTTGAAGCATTGTTCCTGCTTGTCTTGAAGCATTGTTCCTGCTTGTCTTGAAGCATTGTTCCTGCTTGTCTTGAAGCATTGTTCCTGCTTGTCTTGAAGCATTATTCCTGCTTGCCTTGAAGCAGTGTTCCTGCTTGTCTTGCAGCAGTGTTCCTGCTTGTCTTGAAGCAGTGTTCCTGCTTGTCTTGAAGCATTGTTCCTGCTTGTCTTGAAGCATTATTCCTGCTTGTCTTGAAGCATTGTTCCTGATTGTCTTGAAGTATTGTTCCTGCTTGTCTTGAAGCATTGTTCCTGCTTGTCTTGAAGCATTGTTCCTGCTTGTCTTGAAGCCTTGTTCCTGCTTGTCTTGAAGCATTGTTCCTGCTTGTCTTGAAGCATTTTTCCTGCTTGTCTTGAAGCATTGTTCCTGCTTGTCTTGAAGCATTTTTCCTGCTTGTCTTGAAGCAGTGTTCCTGTTTGTCTTGAAACATTGTTCCTGCTTGTCTTGAAGCATTGTTCCTGCTTGTCTGAAGCAGTGTTCCTGCTTGTCTTGAAGCATTGTTCCTGCTTGTCTTGAAACATTGTTCCTGCTTGTCTTGAAGCATTGTTCCTGCTTGTCTGAAGCAGTGTTCCTGCTTGTCTTGAAGCAGTGTTCCTGCTTGTCTTGATACATTGTTCCTTCTTATCTTTAAGCAGTGTTCCTGCTTGTCTTGAAGCATTATTCCTGCTTGTCTTGAAGCAGTGTTCCTGCTTGTCTTGAAGCATTGTTCCTGCTTGTCTTGAAGCATTGTTCCTGCTTGTCTTGAAGCATTGTTCCTGCTTGTCTTGAAACATTGTTCCTGCTTATCTTGAAGCAGTGTTCCTGCTTGTCTTGAAGCATTGTTCCTGCTTGTCTTGAAGCATTGTTCCTGCTTGTCTTGAAGCATTGTTCCTGCTTGTCTTGAAGCATTGTTCCTGCTTGTCTTGAAGCATTGTTCCTGCTTGTCTTGAAGCATTATTCCTGCTTGTCTTGAAGCAGTATTCCTGTTTGTCTTGAAGCAGTGTTCCTGCTTGTCTTGAAGCAGTGTTCCTGCTTGTCTTGAAGCATTGTTCCTGCTTGTCTTGAAGCATTGTTCCTGCTTGTCTTGAAGCATTGTTCCTGCTTGTCTTGAAGCATTATACCTGCGTGTCTTGAAGCAGTGTTCCTGCTGGTCTTGAAGCATTGTTCCTGCTTGCCTTGAAGCATTGTTCCTGCTTGTCTTGAAGCATTATTCCTGCTTGTCTTGAAGCAGTATTCCTGCTTGTCTTGAAGCAGTGTTCCTGCTTGTCTTGAAGCATTGTTCCTGCTTGTCTTGAAACATTTTTCCTGGTTGTCTTGAAGCATTGTTCCTGCTTGTCTTGAAACATTGTTCCTGGTTGTCTTGAAGCAGTGTTCCTGCTTGTCTTGAAGCATTATTCCTGCTTGTCTTGAAGCATTGTTCCTGCTTGTCTTGAAGCATTGTTCCTGCTTGTCTTGAAGCATTGTTCCTGCTTGTCTTGAAGCATTGTTCCTGCTTGTCTTGAAGCATTGTTCCGGCTTGTCTTGAAGCGGTGTTCCTGCTTGTCTTGAAGCATTGTTCCTGCTTGTCTTGAAGCATTGTTCCTGCTTGTCTTGAAGCATTGTTCCTGCTTGTCTTGAAGCATTGTTCCTGCTTGTCTTGAGGCATTGTTCCTGCTTGTCTTGAAGTATTGTTCCTGCTTGTCTTGAAGCATTGATCCTGCTTGTCTTGAAGCATTGTTCCTGCTTGTCTTGAAGCATTGTTCCTGCTTGTCTTGAAACATTTTTCCTGGTTGTCTTGAAGCAGTGTTCCTGCTTGTCTTGAAGCATTATTCCTGCTTGTCTTGAAGCATTGTTCCTGCTTGTCTTGAAGCATTATTCCTGCTTGTCTTGAAGCATTGTTCCTGCTTGTCTTGAAGCATTGTTCCTGCTTGTCTTGAAGCATTGTTCCTGCTTGTCTTGAAGCATTGTTCCTGCTTGTCTTGAAGCATTGTTCCGGCTTGTCTTGAAGCAGTGTTCCTGCTTGTCTTGAAGCGGTGTTCCTGCTTGTCTTGAAGCATTGTTCCTGCTTGTCTTGAAGCATTGTTCCTGCTTGTCTTGAAGCATTGTTCCTGCTTGTCTTGAAGCAGTGTTCCTGCTTGTCTTGAAGCATTATTCCTGCTTGTCTTGAAGCATTATTCCTGCTTGTCTTGAAGCATTGTTCCTGCTTGTCTTGAAGCATTATTCCTGCCTGTGTTGAAGCATTGTTCCTGCTTGTCTTGAAGCATTGTTCCTGCTTGTCTTGAAGCATTGTTCCTGCTTGTCTTGAAGCATTGTTCCTGCTTATCTTGAAGCATTGTTCCTGCTTGTCTTGAAGCATTGTTCCTGCTTGTCTTCATTTTTTTTTAATATATCCAGATTTAGAAAGCAAAACAGCAATATTTGTTATGCAGTGATTTGTCCATAACCAAGTGTCTTGTATTTAAGTTGATTTATGAGGTTTGCGAGCACCTGGTTGACCCCGCGTTTTTTTTTCATGGGGTCCATGTTGCTCATCTTTTTAGTTTTCTTGTTGTAGTTTTTGTTTTGTCTTCATCCTGTGTCCTGTATGCCCACTGTTGCCGATGTCTCTGGATTGTCCATTTTTGATTTACCCGTTTGGTTTTCCTTAACGTTTATTTAACTTGTTTATTCATTAAGTTTCACAGTTTTTCACTTTGAAATGACATTAATGATAAAATATGCCAATATTATAATATTATTGCCGGTTTTGAGGCCAGACACAAACAAACACAATTGTAATGTTATATAACGTGTCGGGATTATTAATAGGGAATCTTATGAGGTAAATATCATATTGATCACGTAGAATAATCTGTAATAGAAAATGTCATTGACCGTATATGACGCCAAACAAACAAAACTATAAATTTTATTGCAATGTTTTGGCCGCCATGAAATATGATATACAACTGTATTCCAAAGACGAAATTGATATTTCTGAATTATTAACTCGTATAAACTCTTTAATGATAAGTAATTACAAATACACAATATATATCGTATTTAAGTTTTAATCGTGACTCTTTATTAGACTTAGTGATAACAATGTGGTGTGATTCCTATTTTATTTTGCATTGACTGTCTACTGGTGATGGTTTCCAGAGCTCAATTCACAGAACTGCCCAGTGTGTCCACCAGTGGCGGACAGTAGGATCATTCTAGGTGGTTTCAGCGAATCATGGACTATCGTGGGTAACGCGTTCGTAGATTTTTGTCACGCTCTCTTGCACGTTAAAAGCCTCTTCTGTAGATTTTGAAAAAAGAGTAGACACATTTTAGTCGTTACAAAACCCACATTTTCGTGCCTACCAAGCTCTTCCTTATGCATTTCCAGTGGCTGTAAAACGTGGCTACTCTGGTTGTTCACCAAACAAATGTTGATGTATAACGATTTATAATGTAATAAACTCGATCAAAGCATCAGAAAGGTAAACCGTTCCTGCCTCCACATGTTGTACCTTCCGTGTTACGAATAATAAGTACAGTAAATTTCTT
Source organism: Bathymodiolus brooksi (assembly GCA_963680875.1). Taxonomy (NCBI): domain Eukaryota; kingdom Metazoa; phylum Mollusca; class Bivalvia; order Mytilida; family Modiolidae; genus Bathymodiolus; species Bathymodiolus brooksi. The sequence continues at coordinate 98,541,995 of OY804576.1, forward strand.
GAACGAGGGAATGACATATTCACAATATTTAAGAATCCACATTGCATTGATATCGCCTGCTTAGTAAGCTTATTCACAACATATTGACCGTCCAGTATTAACTGCAGAAAGGAACGAATTTGAAAAGAGATATCAAGAGAGTGAGGGTTGGGCTCCAATTAAGCGGTTTGTCCCCGTCACATTTGTGTGGCTGTCCCATCCTAGGATCTGGATTTCTAACGTCATATACTGTGATTTAGCCATGTTCGATCAGTTGAGGTGAGAGGCGATTGTTCGCTTTGTTAATATTGGTGAAATAGATAGCTATCACTGTGTAAGCTTTCTCTTACCTCGAAACATTTGCCATATACCGGTAATTGTATTGTTATTTTTGTAATTTGTATGTTCTAGTAAAAATCTATTACGCTTTACTGCATCATCGTCTGCTTCATGTCATGTCTAGAATTGTATCTTTACGAGGAAATTGTTTTAAAAACATTCTTTTATCAATCATAGTATCAATTATGATTTATTTTTTGCTCTAAATAGTAATGGTCTTTAACCAACAGATTATATATTCTTAGCTTGTAGTTAGTTTACATCTATATTGCTAACCCAATTATCAGGAATGGGGTTAGGATCCCAGTGGCCGATTTTACACTGCCACAGTATGTGTCTGTCTTAGGTCACGACCTGTATTTCCATCGGTATATGTATATGGTCTTTTTGTGGTGTTTTTTTTTTTAAGGTGAGAGATAGTTGCTCGTTTTGTTTATATTGGTTGAATTGTTGATCATTGGTGTTTATGATTGTTTTTTCATATACATTGTGCATGTAATTGCATTTTGCTGTTGAATGTCTATTGGTCAACAGTAAGATCTTTATTTAGGAATAATGTATTTTCCATAAAAAAAATAACACCTCATAGACAACGTGCTTTTCATGTTTTTGTATGGGAAATCAAAGTTTGTCTGTTTGATGACAATAAACTGTACTCAAACGTTCTAGAGATGTCAAATTTGTCCCAAAGTACTATTTTTAAACCAGTCAGTCTGAGATTTTTTTTAATATGGGTTCACACAGTGTTATCCAGTGATTTATTTACCGCCTGAAATTTCTCAACTGTAACTGCCTTGTACAAGTGATAACTTTGGAACATTCCTATGCGTGACTACTTTATCTTGGTCGTCGTCTCAAAACCTTTCGACATTTTTTGGTACTTTGTTTATTTTCAAAGAAAAGTAGAGGCAGATACAAATACAAATACATATGACATATATATATATAATGTACACAGACGAAATATAACTAATTTATCAAAACAAACATTTTGCAACATTAAATTGAAATTTCAAACACCAAGGACAGTTTCAAATGGCAACCACTTTTTACAAATATATTCTCTTTTTGTAGAGGATAGGAAATTTATGGTTGTCTTTTCTATTTTAATGCAATATTTCAGGTATTTTATACCACCATTAATACTAGGTTTATCACCCAAACATCTACATTTGTATAAATAATACTTTAAAATCAAAATGACTTGATTTTTTGTGTTATCTGGATCTAAAGGATCATCTATAATACCTAATATAATGTTAGGTGCATTTATATACTGCATATTAAGACCACAATTTTTAAAAACATTTACTAATAAAAAAACATTTTTTTTACTATAGGTGCATTTCCAAAACAGATGCAACAAACTCTCTTTAGTTTCTGTACAGAAGGTGCATAGTTCTGTTTCTTTTAAGCCACATTTGAAAAGAAAAGAGTTTGTGGCAGTTATTCTATGGGAATGTTTGAACTGAAAGTTTTGAAATTTAGTATTTCTTGTAGTCCTAAAAGGGGAAGAATAAATATTCTGCCAATCATCTATTTCTACCCCTCGTTCCTGGACCCATTTATTTTGTGACCTAACAGGGCTTTCTTTTATGTTTTCTAAATACAATTTATAAAAATATTTGCATGGTTTTTTATCACTTTTTAAACTGTCAACAATGTCATTTTTAATATCATGTAGCTTCCCATACTCTGAAATAAGTTTGTTCCATCCCTTTGGGACTGCACCCACAATACCATAACATTCTAGAAAGTTTGTACTTATCATATATTTGTTTTGAAATTCCTGATATGACAAAAACTGTTTATCTTCAGAGATAATATCTTTAATAAAAAAGACACCATTATAACAATATTTGTCAATAATAAAAAAAAATACCATTTCTTTTAATATTTAAAATTAAGCCAAATAGGTTGACTCAAGATGTTAATAATGTTGTTTTCCTCTTCATCCTTTGGTGGCAACAGTTCTGACAGATTAAGAAGGATATCTCTCCAAAAAGGATTTAACTTATTAGATATACTTTCCAAACCCTCCTTTTTTAAGTATATCTTATCTCCACCATATTTTTCTATATAACTTAGCAGTAAAATTTGCCATGGGGACATATTCATAGGATCAAGAAGTTTGTAAAGCCAAGACATTTTTAGCGCCTTACAGAAAGATTCAATATGTGGCAATTTTAACCCCCATACAAATGTATAGAACATATCTTGTATTTCTTTCATAATTTGAGTAGGAGGGTTTGGTAGTACTGTGAGAATCTGCACCAAAAGTGAAAGGGCTAATGTTTTTATAACAGTTATTCGGCCAATATAGGTTAGGTCCTTGTATGCCCATGAGCTTAAGATATTCTTTACCTTTTTTATTTTTTCACCATAATTTTAGAAAGTTTTGTCTTCTTTATAAAGATTGAAATGAATCCCTAAAAGTTTAAATTTTCCAGACGTATTCCAGACTAAATGTTTTTTTGGTAGCAATTTTTTATCACTACCTAATCTTGAGCCAACCCATATGGCCTCAGTTTTATCGAGGTTTACTCTCAGTCCAGCACAAACAGAGAAGCAGTCGAATATATTCAAGGCTTGTTCAAGACAATTTTGGTCATCCCCTAAAATCAATGCAGAATCATCTGCATATTGACTAAGTAGATATTCAGAACCATTGATTGCTACACCAGACACCTGAGGATCATTTTTGAGGGCTGCACTCAGAAGTTCCAACACAAGGATGAAAAGATACGGAGACAGCGGATCACCATGTCGGTCCCCTTTCTAGTAAGAAAAATTCTGATAAATGACCATTATTATTACAGCACTGGAAATATCTGTGTAAAAAGATTTTATCCATTTACGGAAAGTTGGACTAAAGCCATAAAATTCAATGGTTTTTTCAATAAAAGGCCATTCAATAGTGTCAAAAGCCTTTTCGAAATCAACTAGCATTAATAAACCAGGGATATCGTCTTCTTCTAATTTATCCATCAAATCTGAGATGATTCTCACACATTCACCAATATATCTCCCTCTTAAAAAATCTTTTTGTGTCTGACTTATAATATTTTGTAAAATAGGCTTCAGTCTGTTTGCTATGCATGAAGTAGCTAATTTAAAATCAACACAAAGAAATGTGATTGGACGCCATTTTTTCATAAAATGTTTCTCTTTTCCTTCTTTTGGAAGGCATGTAATTAACCCTTGACGTTGGCTAACTGAAAAGTTTCCCTTTTCTAAACTTTCATTTAGGCAATTAAGTAAGGGGAACTTTATGTCATTCCAGAAGAATTTATAAAATTCAACTGTAAAACCATCTATGCCTGGTGATTTAAAATTTTTTATATTTCTCAAAGCACCCAAGCATTCCTGTAAGGTAATTTTCCCTTCGCAGGAGTTTACTTCTGCTTGACTAGGCTTTGAAATAAAGGGATTGTCATTATTCAAGAATAACTCATTATGTAATTCCTCATGCCTTGGGTTGGAACTTTTATATAATTTCTCGTAAAATAATTTTTGCTCTGTAAGGATGGCTTTTCGATCTTGAATAACCTGATTGTTTTCTACAACTAATTTTGAGATAATTTTTTCTGTGAATTGTTTCTTTTCTAAATTACAAAAAAAAAAACGAGTATTCCTTTCTCCCTCAAATTACCATTTTGCCTTGGCCCTTGTAATGATTCCATTTATTTTTTTCTCCCTCAAAATTTTAAGTTCCATCTCAACCATGTCCATCTCCTGCTGTATCGACTCTGAGTTACTTTTAATAAATATATTATGTAATTTTTCTAATTTTTCATGCAACAATTGTTCATTCTTATCCTTTTCCCTCTTTTTATATGAGGAACAAGATATTGCTGTACCTCTAATTTTCAATTTAATAGTTCCCCAAAGCAAATGACTATCAATTCTAAATGTCTTATCAGGATTTTCAAGATCCATATCCGAGTCATATTCATATTCTATAATGACTTCATTAATATTTTGTTTTACTTTGTTTAGTTTACAAACTCATTATCGGTCAATAAACTGTTGTTGAATTTCCAAGTGCCGCGTCCTCTAGTCTGATCTATGAATTTAAATTTCATACATACAGGTGAATGATCTGACCTATAACTGACCCCAATCTCTGATGCCACAACAAATGGTTCTAAGTCAGAAGAAATGCAGAAATAATCTAGTCTTCCTTGTTTTTTATTTAGACCCCCCCCCCCCCCCCCATGAAAATCTTTTTTTGACTTGGGTGTTGCACCCTCCAAATGTCTACAAGATCTAAATCATTCAGCATTTGATGAACTTTGATTTGTGCTCTGGGATTATTTTCAGATTGATAATTAAAAGTATCTTTGTCATAATTTTGAACAACATTCCAATCACCCACTACTATCACTGATGTATTTTCATAAAGACAAATTTTACTTTGTAAAGACTGGAAGAAATCAGGGTTGTTTGGACCATATATGGTTACCAATGTCAACCTGTAATCTTGAATTGTAATATCCAAAATGACAAAATTTCCATCTGTATCCAATATCTCACTATTAATTTTAAATTCAAACGAGTTCTTGAACAACACTGCTACCCCTCTGCTTCTGCTGGAATAACTACTAAATATACCAATATATCCCCACTCCCCAAGCCAATGACTTTTATTTTCTAAACAACAATGTGTATCAGTTAAGACCGTTATATCGTAACGTTCTTTACAAATAGATAAAATATCACCTCTTTTTATCTTTTCAGCTAATCCTCTACAGTTTACAGATCCTATTATTACAGATGACATATTACACAATATTTAAACAATAATAATATATCAATATGCATAAAAATTTCCTGTATGTTGCCAATTCACCTTGGTGATTGAAACAAACAATTGCACATACACATACTCGAATGTTCATATCAGTTCCTGCTTTTTATCAGTATATATAAAAAAGAGAAGACACCCCCCCCCCCCCCCCAACAAGCTTGTTATATCGGAGCATAACAAATTGGTTTATAGATGAAATTGAGGACCAATTATCATCCCGTGTAGAAGATTTATTTAAAATAATTAACCCAAAATATTTAAAGCTGGTCCAAAAAATTGTTTTACTCCGGGTAGCTATTAATGTTGTTGGTCCAAATGTGCAAACAAGTTTAGTAACCATTTGTAGCCATTAAAATGGAACCAGGGATTATGTTTCAATAATTTCATTTTATTCTTTTATTTATATATCATATGTTATTAGCAAAACAAAAAAGAACCTCATGCAAGATATATTCAATGAGAAAATAATCCATTATTGAATACTGACCAGAGATATTGTCAGTATTTACTTCCAACATATAAGTAAAGCATATTATTTTAACAGAGAAAAATCCCTGGTAATTCAAATTTTACTCGAAACATGTCAAATAGATATGTACATGGATACTTGTACAAGTAAACATGTCAAATAGATATGTACATGGATACTTATACAAGTAAACATGTCAAATAGATATGTACATGGATACTTGTACAAGTAAACATGTCAAATAGATATGTACATGGATACTTGTACAAGTAAACATGTCAAATAGATATGTACATGGATACTTGTACAAGTAAACATGTCAAATAGATATGTACATGGATACTTGTACAAGTAAACATGTCAAATAGATATGTACATGGATACTTGTACAAGTAAACATGTCAAATAGATATGTACATGGATACTTGTACAAGTAAACATGTCAAATAGATATGTACATGGATACTTGTACAAGTAAACATGTCAAATAGATATGTACATGGATACTTGTACAAGTAAACATGTCAAATAGATATGTACATGGATACTTGTACAAGTAAACATGTCAAATAGATATGTACATGGATACTTGTACAAGTAAACATGTCAAATAGATATGTACATGGATACTTGTACAAGTAAACATGTCAAATAGATATGTACATGGATACTTGTACAAGTAAACATGTCAAATAGATATGTACATGGATACTTGTACAAGTAAACATGTCAAATAGATATGTACATGGATACTTGTACAAGTAAACATGTCAAATAGATATGTACATGGATACTTGTACAAGTAAACATGTCAAATAGATATGTACATGGATACTTGTACAAGTAAACATGTCAAATAGATATGTACATGGATACTTGTACAAGTAAACATGTCAAATAGATATGTACATGGATACTTGTACAAGTAAACATGTCAAATAGATATGTACATGGATACTTGTACAAGTAAACATGTCAAATAGATATGTACATGGATACTTGTACAAGTAAACATTAATTAGACAAGAGCTTCCTGCTTATACTTTTTTTTATATTTTTTATACCAAAATGGCAATGGTAAAACATATTTTGTTATTGCATGTCTATATGTACAAGCTTTATGCTATAATAAAAATACAGAATTTAACATGGAAAGTATTTTTCATGATTCAATTCAAATATACAGATATATACATTGTACACCACTTCCACCATATAAGTAAATCATATTATTTTAACAGAGAAAAATCACTGGTAATTCAAACTTTACTCGAAACATGTCAAATAGATATGTACATGGATACTTATACAAGTAAACATTAATTAGACAAGAACTTCCTGCTTATATATATATATATTTCAAACTTATATATATATAATTAGGGTGTGGTTGTGGTCGAGTGGTCTAGGGCGCTGGATGTAAGGCTAAGCGAATGGTGCTGCAGTGTATCAATGGTGTGGGTTCAAATCCCGTCGAGGGAAGAACAAAAATTTGACAGCTCTAAAATCTAATTCTAACACTGTTTGGTTAAATTTTCAGACGTATATATGTATAGTAACCATTTGTAGCCATTAAAATGGAACCAGAAATGAAAGGATATTTTTCATACCGAAAGGTTCACAGCCAATCCCACAATTCATAAAACAAACCACCCGTTAAGAACAAATGTAAATGGAAACAATCATGCGACCGAAAACATGGCAGAAGTTGTAGAACATGAGCTAATGGAAAATGTGTGTAATTTAAAAAGTTACATAAAGGATACAACGGAATTACTACAAAAATTAAATAAAATTCCACAACCATTACCTGGAAATAATATTATGTTTTGCTTAGATGTCAAAGCGTTATACCCAAGTGTTCCAAGAAAGGAAGCAAGGATCGCGTGTGAAAAGGCATTACAAAAGCCTCAAGAGCCATCTATACCAACAGTTTGTGATTTAAATATGTTAGATTTGGTACTGGAAAATAATCATTTCAGTTTTAACGGTAAAAATTATATTCAAACGGAGGGCACAGCAATAGGATCCCACCTCGGAATGAACTATGCATGCACATATTTAGGGGAATGGGAACAGGAATTGTTCGAAAAAAGTGACCGCTTACCTACGCATTACTGGAGATATGTTGATGATGTATGGGGTTTGTGGGAACATGGATTAGATAAACTTCAAGAATTTCACAAATTGGCAAATTCACTTCATCCGCGCACTAAAACTGAGTTACGTTTTTCTTCACAGCAAATTGAATTTTTAGATGTCAATATTAAAATAAAAGACGGATTTATCCAAACTGATCTCTTTTCAAAGGACACAGAAAAACACATGTACTTGCATGTAACATCAAGTCATCTAAACTCGGTAAAGACCGCAATTCCATACGGTCTAGGAATCAGAGCAATACGAATTTGCTCTGAGTATGAGGACTACAGTGTTCGCCGGACAGAAATTAAAACACAGTTACGTAAAATAGGATATACAAATGACATGGTGGAAAAACAACTGAAAAAAGTGGACAATCTTGATAGAGAAAACTTACTACAATATAATACTAAAAAACAAAATAATCGTGTGCCGCTGGTAATAACCTATTCAAAAGCCTTGCCAAATATCCATGAAATTCTAAAAATAATATGAAAATTGTATATAATTCTGAAAAAATGAAAAGGATTTTTGATGAACCGCCTATAGTGTCATATAAACGAGATAAAAATATTAAAGATATGCTGGTACACCGCAAACATAATTTACAATTGTATGGCAAGGAAAACGGATGTAAGGAATGCGGGAGAAACTGTGCTTTATGTTCGCATATTATTGAATCAACATCTTTCAAAGATAACGAAGGTAATACCTATAACATTCAAGGCAGCATAAATTGTAAAACTGTTGGAGTAATTTATTGTATTATGTGTACAGAATGTGAAAAAAATATTTATGTCGGACAAACTAGTGATAAGTTTTATCAACGAATGCTATTGAATTTTTCAAAAATAAGAACCCCGAAAGTGGAAGATCCTGTTGCAAAACCTTTTTGTCAGAAAAACCATTGCGTTAAAAATTTCAAAGTCATAGGAATTGAGAAAACCGGAAACGGTGACAAAATTTACAGAGAAACTAAGGAATCACTTTGGATAAAAAAAAACTTAAAACTTTTGAGCCGTTAGGCTTAAACACAAAATTGGATCGACATTGACTTTTCATAAACAAAATTCCGCGAAATCAACGTCATAAGCTCTTTGATCTCCTTTGTAACGTCATGTTGTTTGTTTTTCATATACATTGTATATGTAATAAACTTCCGCTGAGGAAGGCCACAAGGCCGCAACGTTCGGAAATTAATCTAGAGATTTTTGTGTAAATTATTTAGAGACTTTAAATATATATATATATATTACAAAACTGACAATGGTAAAACATATTTTGTTATTGCATGCATGTCTACTTGTGTAGGCTTTATGCTATAATAAAAATACAGAATTTGACATGGAAAGTATTTTTCATGATTCAATTTAAATATGAAGATATATACACCACTTCTGTTTACACTACATTGTATTATCAATGTTGCCAAAAATATTATCTAGTATATATCTATTATTTATATTAATTTGTTGGCAAAGTTTGTCAAAGTATTCCAATTTTACAGTGTCATTTTCATTTATACTTGAACATGTGAGGCCTATAGGTTGCAAACTCTGATGAACAAGAGTATCCCTGATATACCTAGCATTAACCCATTGTACCTCACTATCTGTGTATACAATGCCCTAAAAATACCAAAACAACAACAAAACACAAACAGATAAGATTTGTATATGTATCACCAAATTATAGTACAGACAACTTTTATTGTAATACTGTCATTTTTATGTCAATGTTGTGCAGTATACAAGATACCTTTCTATGTATTTCATCAATGATTTATATAGTCTAGTAGAATATATACTATATAAATCCTTGATTTATTCATAAAACAGCATACCATTTCCATTATTATGGTTTGTTCTCAGGATGTACCCCCACCACGAAATCATCAAGGTAACCATTTAAGATCTATGGTGATATTTTTCTCTGCAGCTTATGCTATTTATAATATTCATACTTCAAATTCAAGTGTGAGAACTTATGTCTGTGTACTATATATATGTACCTATATGTATATACCATGTTAGCATTGTTGCACCCGGTTTATCTATACCAATTTTAGCATGATTCGTCTGTTTCAAGTTTCTCTTCATTATAAATATAATTTGGAGTGCTGTCCCATGTGTATTATATCTATAAATAATTAATTTAAATAAATAATACCTTAAATTTTAATCAGTATGTCTGAAAACAGTTCTATGCTTTCGTTGAAAAAGTAAATACGGAAGTAACAAGGTGCGATTAAATGTCAGAATTCGGGTACGACCACGCAAAAGCAATTGCACTCGATGTTTCGAACTCTGCTTTGTATCCGGAAGAAGAAGAAGAAGAAGAAGAAGAAGAAGAAGAAAGTTTCTGGAAGATGTGCACCTTTAGTAAATTAAGAAAAACGCCAGAAGAAAGCCTAGGTGTAATAAATATAATTTGGAATCATGTACCAAAAGTCTTATAACCACTTTCTTCAATTAACTTGGAGATTACTAATAATAATCAAACAAATTTCCGAAGGTAAATACGAATATTACCAGGAGTGATTAACATTCCAAAGTCGGATACCACATGAAACGTTTCCGGAAATTGGCATCTTAATAAATAGTATATGGATGGAAAAATATAATAAAAATAAGTGAAGTATGGATCGAGTTAGGGCATAGCTTTGTCAACAAGATTATATTTTACAAACATTGAAACAATACATTTTATCTAGTATAAAAAAGTAAATAAATAATGAATAGAAAAAAGTATATTTTATAGCTTAAACCAAACACAATGTAAATGGATTCTTTATTTTCTCAGCTTCTTGTTAATGTTATCAAAAATGTCGAATTTATGTCTATCACCATCCATGTCTGTTCCGTAGATGTGCCCGTTGAAATACCAGGCACTTGTGATGTTTTCATGTCTATTGAGCCTACCTAGTAATCCTTGGTTCTTGTGAGTTATGTCATCCCCCATTTTTATATTAGTTTTTTTCATATACATTGTACATGTAATTGCATTTTGCTGTTGAATGTCAATTGATCAACAGTAAGATCTTTATTTAGGAATAATGTATTTTCCATAAAAAAAAACACCTCATAGACAAGTGCTTTTCATTTTTTTGTATGGGAAATCAAAGTTTGTCTGTTTGATAACAATAACTGTAGTCAAACGTTCTAGAGATGTCAAATTTGTCCCAAAGTACTATTTCAAAACCAGTCAGTCTGAGATTTTTTTTAATATGGGTTCACACAGTGTTATGCAGTGATTTATTTACCGCCTGAAATTTCTCAACTGTAAAAAAAATAACTGCTTTGTACAAGTGATAACTTTGGAACATTCCTATGCGTGACTACTTTATCTTGGTCGTCTCAAAACCTTTCGACTTAAGCAGTCTGTATAGTCTCTAAATGTATACATAACTTTCCCATGCCTTCATCTGGCTTTATATATTCGTGTAATACAAGGTTCATCTGCACAACTTGATGAAGGGACTGTTGGACTTACCTAATTGTGAGTAATTTTTTCCAGGAGCACACATCTTTATTGTATCAACCTGATTGATTGATTGATTGATTGATTGATCTTAGCTTCACGTGAGCAGTTTTCAGCTATAGTCATGACGAAAACAAGTTTACAGTCAATGAAAACTGCAGGAAATAGATGTCGCTAGAATAGTTCTGTAGTCATATGTTTTGATTTCTACAAGCAAAAGAGAATATAATTGATTGATACAGGAAACTACGCCTTACAACGGAACACCAAAAACCCACTCCTAGTAAACTGTTTCCTTATTGTCAGTTGCTACAATGTTGTGATTTGTTAACATAGTGAAGATTTATTAAGATTGTATGTTAATGACAACACATCAAATTTGTCGTGAATAAAGGTGGTGTATTAATGAAAGGCTTGCGGATTCATCGGGTGTTGTTATTAATACATTTATAAAGAGAATAAATCAGAATCGAATCGACAAAATTTCTTCTATATATAAATTGTAAGCATGAATAAATAGATAAGTCATTGAACTAGTATTGTTAAATCAATTGATTTTATTTTTACATTTAGTAGAATCGGACACTGTTTTATAAGGAAACTTAAATTAATATACGACGAATTATATCAAATGTATCACGCACTTTGTAAAACAAGTAAATAATGTTGTCATCTTATTTGGTCACGATGAACATTCCTATCAACGTTTTATTTTTTACTTCTCTATATACATTGACAGTGTCTATTGTCTTGTTGTCAGAGTTAATCATCTGTCTCGCTGCAGACATACCAGTACCAGTTAGCACTTGTGACATATCACCCTTCGTTCTATTCAAAAGAACAATTAACAAAAGTTGCAGACAAAATGTATTTTATATTACCATAAAAAACGAGAAAAAAATATGAAAGCTTCATGAATTATGAAGAATCTGTCCTAATGCTTGAATATATCTTGCATTAATAATTAAGCCAAGCAAAAAATCATTTTTGTAACTTCCTTCGCAGTCGAAATCGACTGATTGCTTTTAAGAATGAGAGTCACTAAGTACATGGTTTTCTTTTCTATGATAGCTACGAAAGGGAGACTATCACTTACTTGTAGAATAATGGCGTCATCAAAAACATTCATAAGCAAAATTGAAACAATATCAAAAAACAAAAAGGTAGCTATTTTAAAATAAAAAGAGGCGTAGATCATGGAAGGGCTGTCAATTGTATTCAACAATGGCCCTATTTCAAAGAGGCGACAATTATAGAATTTAAACAAAAAACGTAAATCAAGATAGGATTATCGATTGTTTTCAGTAATGATACCAATTCAGTTGAAAAATAAGTTTTTCAAAAGTTTTCATTAATCTAATGATGAAAGAAGATCGTGATTAATAAGTAATAATAAGATAACAGTCCACAAGAAAACAATTAATTAGATCTTCAGCTTAAAGAGTACATTTGATACCAGTAAGATATTCTATAAACAGACATTAGGAAACACATCAAATACATTTTGAAACCGTCTTTATTTTCTGGGAATGCATGGATTGATTGAATGTTGTTAAACGTGAAGTAAGCAATATTTCAAATATCGTCATCACAAGAATAAGTTACCAAAAATAAATCGGCATGTCGGTAAAATGATGAGAGAAGATATAAAATTAAATCAGCATGTCGGTAAAATGATGAGAGAAGATATATATCAATATATCAGGTTATGAAACATCGTATTACAACGGTATAATTTGTGCTTTATGTCCAAGGATATAAGCAAAGATCATCCGCTAGTTGTAATCATTGGCGTCTATTGTCACTTTTGGAACACTAGGATGTTCATCCTTTTGAAATTCTATTTTTCATCATGATGACATGACATTTTGGCCTTGGCTCGAGATAGGTACAACATTGTGGCGGGATTAAACCATTTAAACAACCAACCAAAGATATGTTTCGGTTAATAGCTGCGTTGGGAGAGGAATTTATTATCACCAAGTGCTAGAAGTTTAATGGCAAATAAATATTGGGAGTGACGGCATTTAGTGACTGTCGACTGCTATTGATTATCATAAGCTAAAATACATTTTAGTTTCCGATCACCACTCAGCTAAAAGTTTTCTCAATTTATTGATGTTGACTGGCTCTCCCTTCTTGTTATTTGTGCTTTGTTTGCTATGTTAATATTAACATTAATTGCCATGACAATTCATCAACAAATACACGACTTTGTTTTCTTTGAAACATATTTTTACTATGGAAATATAGCATTGTGAAAAAGAATGACATGATCGTTCAAGCCTGAATATAGAATGGCTGTCGTCACTGTCTATAAATAGGCTTGCTTCTGTCGTTAAGACCTCCCTTTGATAAGCAAATACGATTATTCCATTTCGAGAAAAATGTAGTTGTTGCAATTAAATGAACAACAACAAAATATCACACTGTCGGAACAATTCTAAAAAATATCACACTGTCGGAACAATTCTAAAAAGTATCACACTGTCGGAACAATTCTAAAAAAATATCACACTGTCGGAGCAATTCTAAAAAATATCACACAGTCGGAACAATTCTAAAAAATATCACACTGTCGGAACAATTCTAAAAAATATCACACTGTCGGAACAATTCTAAAAAATATCACACTGTCGGAACAATTCTAAAAAATATCACACTGTCGGAACAATTCTAAAAAATATCACACTGTCGAAACAATTCTAAAAATATATCACACTGTCGGAACAATTCTAAAAAATATCACACTGTCGGAACAATTCTAAAAAATATCACACTGTCGGAACAATTCTAAAAAAATATCACACTGTCGGAACAATTCTAAAAAATATCACACAGTCGGAACAATTCTAAAAAATATCACACTGTCGGAACAATTCTAAAAAATATCACACTGTCGGAACAATTCTAAAACATATCACACTGTCGGAACAATTCTAAAAACATATATAATAAAAATCGCAGAAAGGGGCAAAATCGATACCCCTAGCACAAAAATACATGACATATCACTTTTCTGACTTGGTACAGTCACTTCAATAAAAAGTGGAGGGGTTAAACTATTTATATGGGTCAAAATCCCCCTCTGAGTGCAATGATGCGGTTAAGTAAGTGCTTTCCACATGTGAGTAAAATATCAACCCTCACCTATAACCCGGCGAACAACGTTATTATAAGAAACGCTATAATCTTGAACATTATACATATTATGTTTAATCTTCGTGACACAGAAGTTACCATATGCATAATATTAGTTCTATTAAATAGAACCGATGGTCTCAACCATTATGAAAATATAAGATAGTATGCAAGGCCATCGAATAGCATAATAGTGAAACACTAGTCAACTTTGAACTAATATCCAATTGCCAATGTCATCTGTCGTCGTCTTTACGCCACTGACAAATGTTTTGATTGTTTCGTTTATGAAAGGTTTTCTTGGTCATATGGTATATTTAATAATACATGTATTACAAAACAAATCTTATTAAGAGGTATTACAAACAATGAGACAGTGATAGTTATTTTATACCCTGTGAACTTGTACATTCAGACAAATTGCTAAAATACCCTTTCTTATTATTGGATTTATATTTCACAATCTAATTAAAATTCAATCTTTGTTTGCTTCCGATTACGTCGCACATATGCGCGACATAACAAAACTGGGAGCAATTAAAGATCGAATTTTAATTAGATTGTATGTTTCATCAACAATAGGTACATTTTCTAGAAATGTTCTTATTGAACTTGTCATAACATGTATTTTATTATCTCATTGGAAAATAAAATTTGACACTTATATTAGTAAGACGTCATATTGATACAATTTGTTGTATATTGTTTTTTTCTTCAATATGTGTAATGTTCAACAGACACGATTTCCGTGGTTGAGAGTTACTTCTGACAAGGAAACAACTGAACCTATGGTTCCTAGTGTTTAAGTTGAAGTCATCACTTCAATAGTTTTGTCGAGGAGACCATGGCCTGGTTAAACGTTACGGAATATCTGTCTCAAATGACCACGGATATGTTCCATTTGGCGTAATCACAATCCGGTCCTTTTCTGATTCATGACATACCACCGGGTTTGTAACAAGAGTAGTGGAGCAGAAGCTGCTAACCCTTCCGAAGCCCCTGGGTTCTCCCCGGTCTTTAGTGGGTTCGTGTTGCTCGATCTTTAGTTTTATGTGTAGACCAAATTCAAATATTTGTTTGCATGTATTTATCTCTGTTGTAGTAACATTTATAATATATTTATTAAATACATTGTACTTTATGATGAAATACATTAGAAATACTGCCGAGATACGGTTGCATATGGATAAATCGAATATTTACTTCAGCAATGGAAAAATAAATTGCGGGAAAATGCTCGGTGGAATGTAAACAAAAACAATTAGGCGCTTAGTGAGAAATAAAATCAAACACCGGAAAAAGTACAAGATAGGGAAATCTCCGACACCCTTGGGTAAGATTACAATCGTTCTCTAACTCGGCAAGCCTCGTAAAGAGAATGATTGAAATCTTACCCTCGGGTGTCGGAGATTTCCCTATCTTGTACTCTCCCCGGTGTTAGATTCTATATTTCTCACCCCTTGGATAAAGTAGTCTGTGACACCCTCGTGTAAGATTTAAATCGTATTGGACTCGGACAAGCCTCGTCCGATACGATTTAAATCTTACCCTCGGGTGTCACAGATTTTACTATCTTGCACCTCTCCCGGTGTTAGACCCTATATATCTAACTACCATGTGATAAAAAGGGAAGACAGATACTGCTCTATGCACAATGCACGTCGTCTTTACTTTGTCTGAATAATTCAATAATATAATTGTTTTTTAAATAACTACACCGTCGAGAACATGCTTCCAAACAGTCATGACACAAAGTGAGATTTTCACCACCACGAAAAGCTTCACTATATACCTTTTGTTACGGAATCGATATCAGTTCCAACTTAAGACGGTCATGTCAACTGGAGTGAAATTTAATAAAATATTTGTTTGTTTCGGGTAGTACTCCTATATTTAGGCGTTGTTGTTGTTGTTGTCACATTTACCTACACGACCCATGCTTATCATCACTAAAACTATCTCGCTCGGCATTTTGTTGTCGTCAGCATGAATTGGCCGGCACTATGCCATAGCCTTTCATATCTCAGTTGATAAACTTAAATGTAACATGTTTCTGTTGGTATAACAATTATTAACCTCTTTTAAAAATCTATAATTGTTTACTAACAAATTAAGATTCTGGAGAGACATCACGACGTGTATTATACGTGGGGCAGTAGATGCTTCCCCTCCCACTATCACACATACCTCTCTTTTCAATTAATGTATATCGCAACTAGAGTACGGAGGAGTTCATTTTTCACCGCCGTGAACTTGATAATCACAATAAACACAGACCGCCAACATATATTGATATTGTTGAAAATCACGTTGAACACCTATAATGCTAACCCCATATTCCGAGGAACAAGGATAGTCTCAACTAACTTAAGACATGTTACTTTCTTGAATATATCTGTGTATTTATGAAATGAAATATAAAGGAGATGACGTCGGACGACAGGATCAAATGATAAATCTTGGATAATTGTTGATAAAGGGAACTTAAAATAGAAAAAGAAAGGTGTATGTGAACATTATAGTCTAGCAATTACATTTATGGTAATTATTGTTAAAAGCACGTTTATTACATTGTATTTCTAATCTAAATTAATCTAAATTTAAGTAAATTTGTCAATGCATGAATGCTGGCATACGCAGAAACGTTGATTTATATTATAAATAGTTCTCTCAAATCTTTTATTGATTTTATCCGGCGTCTTCAAAATATTGTTTTCAATAATTTTTTATTATGGAAGACTATAGAAAGAATAGTTCTTCGAAACTACTGACATAGTTTACACAAAGATGTCACTTTTTATTCTGTTAAATCTGAACAAAAATGTATTGTATTTGTTTTGTGGTCAACATTGATGATGTCTGTTGTAGAAACCGTGGCCTTTAGGGAAATTACAGAGCATACGTTAGGAAAGGATATCTAAGACGGAACAACAGGGAAGCTATCATTTCAGAAACTAGAATTACATTAAGATTTATTGCGCAATGATACGACATGTAGCTAAGTCCTCCGTTCAAACGGAGAGATACATTATTGGCAATTTCTAACAGGAATTCAAAGAATGGATAATGTATAAGACAAATTGAACTGTCTGGTTATCCAATAAAACTGGGATATTAGATCACTCCTAAAATAGATCATCTTGAGTAGTCATCCATATATATTAATAACTTTAATAGACAGATCACTGAAGTTTATCAATTATATATATAATGAAATGTCAGTCACAATATGACACCAACACTTTACCTTGTATACAGTAACAATAAAAACTGAACGACAAGATAAAAATATTCATGCTTTCAAACATCTGATTAATAAAAAAAAATGCAAGAAAAAAATATTATTTTCCCCTTTTGCTCCTTTCATTGCATTTGTGTTTATGCCCGAAATATAAACAAACATCCTCCATGCTAACGAGCGTTTTCCCCTTAAATGCTACACAGTAATGTAACGTAATGTCTTAGAACACGTATCGGTGGGATTTCTATTATAGTGAGATCCTGTGATTCCCTGTACTGACTGAAGGCGTTTGGTTGATATGTTTAGTTAATAAAAGTCTACTATTCCGTTGATTTATAAAATATGAATACAACTGCTTGAACATTTTAAATAATGATTCTTTTTATTTTATGTTCTTTAATATATAATTTTCATTATGATGGAATACGGAAAAAAAAACTGTAGCGTATTTAACCAACGTTAGCTATGCAATAGTCTGAGTTGAAAATCTCTTTAAATTCATCATGAAAAGGAAAACTTTAATTTCATAATGGCCAAAGGAAACCCCGGGTACTAAAGTACACAAATGGAGCAGGTGATACTAACTCAATACACAAAATATCTTTCGATTTACAACTACCCATGCAATAAGTGAATATTACCACTAACGTTGTGAGTTCGAATCCCGCTCATGGCGAGGTGCACTTTATACGACATTATAGGATAACGTTTGTCAGTCAATTACGACAGGTTGATGGTTTCTCTGAGTACTCTGAATTCCTCCACCAAAATAAAACTGATCTTCATCTCCAATAAAACGTTAAGGTACATTTTGTTGTGGCATGGTTATGTTAGGGTAAAAAAAACCTTTCCGAATCTCTTTGAATGTGGATAAACTTCATAAAAATATATGAATTGAGAACAAAATCGGCATAATATTTGGGTCATTGAAATGATATACTCGCGTGCCACACTGCATACTGACTGAGAGGTGAAAATTAGTGGCTGTAGATAACTACATATATATATATATATACTATGAGGGTAAATAAAAATCAATTATGAGTATATAGATTATTACATGGCATTTTTCATATCAAACCCTTTATCAGCCC
The DNA here is from genome assembly GCA_963680875.1 of Bathymodiolus brooksi. NCBI lineage: Eukaryota > Metazoa > Mollusca > Bivalvia > Mytilida > Modiolidae > Bathymodiolus > Bathymodiolus brooksi. Next base: position 98,560,690 of record OY804576.1, read on the forward strand.
ACCATGAGGGTAAATAAAAATCAATTATGAATATATAGATTATTACATGGCATTTTTCATATCATACCCTTTATCAGCCCACCATGAGGGTAAATACAAATCAATTATGAATATATAGATTATTACATGGCATTTTTCATATCATACCCTTTATCAGCCCGAGAACCGATATGCTCAAGAGCTGATATATGAACGAGGGCTGATAAACGGCATGATATGAAAAATGACATGTTATGATATGTTTATCATATACTTAAACAGAGGAAATAACTGATTTGTACCAAAATGTTTAGTCATTTTGGCTAGAATTAAGTACATGTATATAGCTATAGAACACGAAAATTATTGTTTTAATATATAAATCCAATAAATGCACGTTTTTTAAGCACTTTCAATATCATAAGAGAGAAATTGGTAGTTAATAATTTTCTGTGCAAATATTTTATAAAACAGTTGAATCCGCCGTGTCTGTAAACACATTTTTCCGGAAATTCACAAAGTGAATTTACGAACATTGACGGAAAGGCATGTAATAACATTCCGGAAGCAGTTAATAAACTTGCTTTTTCAGCCCGCTTGGACCATTCTTGTGAAACTGGGTGAAATAAACATGACTCCTATTATTATTCTAAACAAACTCAAAGTTTTATTACAGGGTAAAATTTTAGCTTTATCAACTACAAGTATATGATAAACATAATTAGTAATCGAAGAGTTAATAAATTCCTTCAACTACTTTGGTATGGAACACTATTAATAAAGATTAAATGTGCACTTACTTTCATAAAGGAACATATGCGGAAAACAATCGTAGCCGTTCCAGTACTGTCCACAGTAACAATAAATATATTCAATAATGCAAAGTCCTTCTTTTTGTCAATGAAACAGTAATTTATTTAGACATATATAAACCATTATTGCTTTCTTCTGTAATGCCAAAATCGATGCACTTCAAAAGAAATATTAACACCGTGCTATACATGTATATCTGAAGCACTTGTATGACCTAAAAGATATAATATATTTTCGTTTGATTTGACAACATCTGGAAAATGCATATTTATAGCAATAATCATATTGTGATATACATTATTTATATAGACTTTGCTTATTTTTATACAATATCTGTTTGAATATATATTAAAGACATTTATTGAATCTTTACGTCTTTAGATTATTTTCAGTTGCCACAATGTTGCTCCAAGAAAAACTTTCGAAGCCCAAAAAAAGCAACAACAGAGCAAACACTAGAATGTCCCCGCCGTGAATATTAAGGAGGCTCGCAAATGTTTCACCCTTTTTAATTCCCTCGGTAATAGGGTAAGAATAACAAATCATAGTGAAAAAAAGTGGCGACAACTAAATATTTGGCCAAATTTCAAAGCCCAACGGCTGTAAGTTGGCCAAAAGTCATTCAACCGGAATGAATTTCAAAGATGATCTGTAACTTATGATTATACACTCTCACACCAAAAATCAAGTCAATATCTCAAATCCTAGTGAAATAAAGTGGTGACAACTAAATATTTGGCCAAATTTCAAAGTCCAAGGGCCATAACTCGGCTAAAGATAATTGAACCGGAATGAATTTCAAAGATGATCTGTAACTTATTATTATACACTCTCACACCAAAAATCAAGTCAATATCTCAAATCATAGTGAAATAAAGTGGTGACAACTAAATATTTGGCCAAATTTCAAAGTCCAAGAGCCATAACTCAGCCAAAAATCATTGGACCGGAACGAAATGTAAACTTGATCTGTAACTCATCATTATACACTCATATTCCAAAAATCAAGTCAATATCTCCAAGCATAGCGGAAAAAAAGTGGTGACAACTAAATATTTGGCCAAATTTCAAAGTTCAAGGGCCATAACTCGGCCAAAGATCATTGGACCGGAATGAAGCGTAAACTTGATCTGTAACTTATCATTATACACCCACATTCCATATATCAAGTCAATATCTCAAAGCATAGCGAACAAAAGTGGTGACAACTAAATATTTGGCCAAATTTCAAAGTCCAAGGGCCATAACTCAGCCAAAGAGCATTGGACCGGAACGAAATGTAAACTTGATCTGTAACTCATCATTATACACTCATGTTCCAAAAATCAAGTCAATATCTCCAAGCATAGCGGAAAAAAGGTGGTGACAACTAAATATTTGGCCAAATTTCAAAGTCCAAGGACCATATCTCGACCAAAGATCATTGGACCGGAATGAAGCGTAAACTTGATCTGTAACTTATCATTATACACCCACATACCAAATATCATGTCAATATCTCAAAGTATAGCGAACAAAAGTGGTGACAACTGTTTTATTTCGGAATTATGGAAATGGGTAACACTATATATCCCAGCCACTTAGTGGCGGAGACATATAAAACAAAGCAAAACAAAAACATATTGGTGCTCATATAGTAAATACCTTACATTGGTGCAATAGGCTTAAGAAAAGTTTGAAGATACCAAAAGGGTAATAAGAAATCGCAAATAAAAGAAAGACAGACAATATTGCCAAAGGGAAAAGAACAAAAAGACAACCAATCGTCCACAAAACACTACAGAGAACTTTGAGGTTCAACACGATCTGACATAAACCAGGGTGGAACTCATCAACTCCGGAAGAGTAAGCAATTGCATAGCCACTATAGTATTTCCCGTCGTGTTAAAATAAAACAGTGGCAAACGATGAACGAGCAAAGAAGGTTGGATTGTGGCTACAACAAACGGAATATATCAGTGGTTATCTCTGATACAGATATCCCTTGAGAGTTAACCAGGTAAGCAGAAGTTGACCGTATACCATTCGAAGTGATGACCAATGGCTCATTTATAGAGTCCTCGTTAGCAGAAACCCTCTATCAAGTTAATCCGTATATGAAACATAAGCTCTGAAATATCGTATCAACTGAGAGATTTATACTCTATATGCAGGTGGTGCAGGGATGTTGCTATATACAAATGAAAGTTCGCAATGGGGATTTTAAATCATCTCTCATGACGTAAAGTTTTGTTCTCAAGCCAACCTCATTTTCTATTTTTAGGTCTGGGCCAATGTATGAAGCAGACCTAGCTGTGTCTGTGGTAGCCTTTATTTAAAGTTCAGTTGGACATAGACATTCAACATAATAAACGAAATTGTAATTGTTTAGTGAAAAGCCATTATCTATATACCAGAAAGGGAAATTATTTGTTTGTTTGTTTGCTTGTTTTAATGCCACTTTCAACAATATTTCAGTTATATCATGGCGGTCAGTTTTATTGATGGAGGAAACCGGAGGACCCGGAGAAAACCACCGACCTGTCACTGACAAACTTTATCGCATAATGTTGTACAGAAAGGGAAATTAATGTACTGACAATGATCTATGTCTCAAAATTTGTTGTGTTAGGCTACAATTCCACATATTTTTCGAACAAAATTCAAAAAGGTAAAACATGCTACTCCGAGGAACAAGTAATCAGTATGCTGGAGTTCCTCATCGATAACATATTTGTCTCCTTTGGAGGGACACTGTTTCAGCAGGTCGTCGGCATACCAATGGGTACAAATTGTGCCCCTCTTCTAGCCGATTTATTTTTATGAGTCGGAGTTTCTTCAAAAGCTTGTAAAAGATAAGAAGATTCATGAGACTAGAGCCTTTAATTTCACATACAGGTATATTGATGACGTTTTATCTATCAATAATTCTAGATTTGCAGAATTTCTTCCATTGATATATCCTCCAGAGCTGGAAGTTAAAGAGACCACAGATACAGCTTCGTCCGCATCATTTTTAGACTTATACCTCGAATTTGACGACAGTGGTCAACTCAGTACTAAAATTTATGATAAACGGGACGACTTCAATTTTAAAATTATAAATTTTCCAAACATGTGCAGCAATATACCAGCTTCTCCTGCATATGTTGTTTACATCTCGCAATTGATTCGCTATGCAAGGGCCAGTAGCAATTATTCGGATTTCCTGAAACGTCATCTTCATCTGAGAAACAGGCTACTGGACCAGGGCTATAAAAAGATTCGCCTTATTCGATCTCTTAACAAGTTTATATTCCGATACCAAGATCTTGTCGAAATATATTCCGTCTCTCCAGAAACGATTATAAGCGCATTTTCATATAGTGAAAATATATAAAGATAAAGAAGTCAAGAAAAATGTCAAAAATATTTTTTTATCAATGTGTGACGTAAGAGTGTTTTTGACATTTACATTCACTGAATATGGTACTGTTTTGACAACTATTCTACCTATTTTGTTCCTGTATTTAAATACTGTTATTGTGACAGCCGGAGCCTTTGAACCGTAATGAGAGCGGGAGGTTTGGCGCTTTAAAATCTCATTCAACCCACCATTTCTTTAGAAATGCCTGTACCAAGTCAGGGTCATTACGGTTTTAACAGTTTTCCGGTTGTTGACTGATTTTGTCTGTTTATATAATTATGAGTTTTGACTTTCCCTTTGTAAGATTGTTCGGAGTTCGGTAATTTTGTTATTACCCTTATTGATTTACTGTGACGATAGTGAATTAAATTACTGTGACAATGGTGAATTGATTTACTGACAACGATGAATTGATTTACTGATAACGATGAATTGATTTACTCACAACGATGAATTGATTTACTAACAACGATGAATTGATTTACTGACAACGATGACTTGATTTACTGACAACGATGAATTGATTTACTGACAACGATGAATTGATTTAATGACAACGATGAATTGATTTACTGACAACGATGACATGATTTATTAACGACGATGAATTGATTTACTGACAACGATGAATTGATTTACTGACAACGATGAATTGATTTACTGACAACGTTGAATTTAGTTCCTGACAACGATGAATTTATTTACTCTGATAATGGTGAATTGATATACTGTTGGCAGAAGAACACTTATAGAACAAAAGGGATATACCATTAAACAAGCATTTTGTATAGATTATTTCTATGGAAACTCATTGGTGAATACAAAATTCG